>OX235267.1:29731383-30331383 GCA_944472135.2 Trichobilharzia regenti
CTTAGCAGTAGTAGGCAGTCCACTAATCTCCTCATGATTAACCAAAAACAGAAGTGCACTATCATGATCATTATCGCAAATATTCACTTTACCGTCGTCTGCATGATCCATTTCATCATTTGCGAACTCTTTAATAACAACATTAGGTGGTTTGAGTTCTTCTTCACAAATCCTTAAAGGTTTTATCCCTTATTCTCTTTAGTAATACCTTGTAAAATTCCGGAGTCGGAGCTGAACTCAGAAACTGTAACTCTCTTCTGCACAAACTGCGGTATCGTCTATGACACTCCCTTCAACAATGGCTTACCAGTTGCAACCACAGGCTTCTTCACTGTGCCATTATCGTCACTCAATTTGGAGTCATACATTTATTACTCTGACTTCGCAGTTGGCTGACTATTAGACTTGCCAACTGCTTCACAGTTCGCCCATGTATGTGTTTTTTGTTGAAATTCAACCGTATTTGCCTCGCAACTTGTAACCATTGTGTTGGGATATCTCACGAAAGATGTGACACCCATTAAGTCTATGTGGATTACTAGACACCATTGTCAAACACGTCTCAAAACCGTTAATGCCCAGCTCTCGCTACGCTCGGGCCACGCTGTTCTTAGAAGATTTCAGAAACGCTTAGTTATAACGGACGCAAAAACCAAAACACCGATCTGCCGTCTGATATTTCTGTATTGTTACACCAACATATAAAAGGAATAAGCGAACTAAGCAAACTAAGGTCTGTAAACAAATATTACAATAATAAATCGTTATGTTACTTCTGACGATATTTTACTCTTCTTTCTGAACAGCGACCGATGAGACGATGACTGTCGTATTGATGCCTCCGCGAAAATCGAGGAAAATGATTTTGAGCAAACAACCAAGAATTGATCGTTCAATCTTCAACTCCATTGACACTCCCCGGCAAAATACGGATCCATCCCTTTTTTCTATCACGACCAATGCACGTTGACTTGGATGCCATTGCGAGAACCTGGGTCACACGGACAGAGCTGAAATCGAAAACAAACAGAAAAGCCAACACACCACAAGCATACCCACAGCACAATCTCACACATCGCTGACGACCTGCGCCTCCAGACAGAGACCTCCTCTTGACATCTTGCAACACAATCGCCACTTACTAGAATGACTCTTGCAGAATGCAATGTGACCATAGCACCACCTCACGATACTCTACGCACATCCTCGTATCTACTCACTACCAATTACCACTGAAATCGCTGGTCACTCATTCTGCCTCAGTTCTAATAGCGGTGACGCATGCGAGCCTCAGTCGTTTACACTCTTTCTCCCCGGCGTGTCGGACCGCAGCTAACAATTATCTCCGTGTGCATTTCATTCTCAGCAATAGCCTCCCCGGCGTATACGACCCATCTGCTGTCCTTAACATCAATCAATTCATTCACGGTTGTAGAAGAGTGGACACAACTTTGGAGGTAATCACGACGAAAATTTTAACAAAATTATGCAATAAAAACAAGGCACGAAAACAACGAGTAAACACAACTGATCCAAAATCACAAATTGCGAAGACACACCACACGTATACACAAACAGTACAAATAACCTCGCGGATCATGTCTTGGTGGAATTATTTTGAAGAATTGCATGACCTACACCAGTACGCCTACAAATCTTCACAGGTTGACGATTGTAAGTTGTGGAATGTCCGGACACAAACAAGATTAACCAACAATTACATCAATTGGAACTCACACAACTATTTAACACAAACATATGTACAATCAACACATCAAATGTTGTGGATTCTGACACGACAAACTACCCTTGAAGAACTGTAGGACTTACAGCAGTACGCCTACATTCCTTCTCAGGTTGATGATCCAAGTGGAAGTCGTCCGGACACAAACAGAATTACCAACAGCTAGATGACAGATGATATCAATTCAGTATATACAATATGAACATATGTACAAGATCATACACTAAGCACGTTGGGCTGCTCATTGATGCGCTACCCTTTGAAGAACTGTAGGACTTACAGCAGTACGCCTACAACCCTTCTCAGGTTGACGCCCTAGGTTGGAAAATCGTCGAAGAGTTCATTTGCTAACTTCCTTCTATGAGCTGTATCCTCAAATCTGAACAGCAACACGCCCATGTCATTGTATCGTAGAATATAGATGACGAACAAACACACGGCATATCTCATCAACCAAGTGTAGAAACAGAGTAATTTACACCAAAGATAATAACATTCAAATAGTAACTTGAAACTAGAAATGCCTTTATTCATGCAAGTCAATTTAACAATTACTCTCTCGTTTACACTTGGCTTATCCTCACTAAACTGAGCAATATCTTTCGTCATTTCAAACGCACCAATACTATCATAGTCATTGCACAAGATACTTGAGTTGATGGGCGTCCTTCTCATTGTGGATGACAACACCAACGACGACTGATTGATATCAGTTGATGAAGTTAGCGGTGGGTCAAAAGCTGTTGTTGATCGACTTTCAGAAATTTGTCTACCTGCAAGACCACCACCACTGCTGTCTTTTACTATCAGCTCAGGTTTAGAAATAGCATCTGATGATAGGTGGGCTACACGCTGATCACTCACACTGACGGTCTGAAAAGTAAGCATGCCTTCTGCAACTGCATCTGCATTTATTTCCACTTCACGTTCAAGTTGTACAGAAACTTTATTCAACTCAGCAGTAGTAGGCATTTGTATCATCTCATCATGATCAACCAAAGACAAATGTGAAGTATCATAATCATTATCACGAATATTCACTTTACCGTCAAGTTCATCATTTTCAAACTCTTTAATAACAGAAGTAGACAATTTTGGTTCCTCCTCAAAAATCATTAAAGGTTTTATATCTTCACTCTGACTAGTTATACTTTGTAAACCTTTGGAGTCAGAACTCCACTCTGAAGCAGTAACTCTATTCTGTGACACTCTATTCAACAACGGCTTACCAGTTGTAACTACAGACATCTTCACCGCACCGTTATCGTCACACAATTCGGAGTCATGCCTGGAGTTTACATTTAGCTTATCACTGAACTTGCTCACCGGTTCACAGTTCACTTCTGTATGCACCTCTTGCAAACGTGTCAAGCACAACCGTGTTTGTCTTGTATCTTGTAACTTATCTGTTGAGGATGCACTACGAAACCTGTTACACTTACTAGGTCTATATGCATTACAATACATCATGGAGCCTTCTCGATATCCAAATCTCTGAGGCCTACTCGTCATCAATGCTTGCGTTTTACCCTCAGACTGCTCTATTCTAGGGGTGAGATGTAATAGATTGGCGAACTTGCTCAAGGATTGATTGACACTAGTTGCCAATGGAGTTGAAGATTGAACGATCAATTCTTGGTTGTTTGCTCAAAATCAACTTCCTCGATTTTCGCGGAGGCATCAATACGACAGTCATCGTCTCATCGGTCGCTGTTCAGAAAGAAGAGTAAAATATCGTCAGAAGTAACATAACGATTTATTATTGTAATATTTGTTTACAGACCTTAGTTTGCTTAGTTCGCTTATTCCTTTTATATGTTGGTGTAACAATACAGAAATATCAAACGGCAGATCGGTGTTTTGGTTTTTGCGTCCGTTATAACTAAGCGTTTCTGAGAAATCTTCTAAGAACAGCGTGGGCCCGAGCGTAGCGAGAGCTGGGCATTAACGGTTTATGAGACTTGGCTGACAGTTTCTGACGATAGAAACAGATCTGGCGGATTGAAACAGTTGGTGAAAGTTTGGATAGTCGCCGTTCATCTTTCCTGGTGCCGGTCAAGTCCTCTTTGAACAAGCAATATCTGGAACTTTTTGGAATTGGGTCAAGTTCAACAATGCCTGGGTCAAAGAAGGGACAGAGTGTCTTGGATGCAAACAGGAAAGTAAGTCATGGTGACTTGTCTGTTAATTGTAACGATGTGTCTGATGTTAAGCATGACATGGTTGATGTTACTGTTTCGCCGTTCAGGGATAATAGGAACATCAAACTCCCTAAATTTGAACCACGGTGTTTTGATGGAAACCCGGCTGATTATTTACAATTTGTAAAGGAGTTTGAGATCATGTTGAGTGGTTTTTTATTAAATGATGAATTGAAGTTAATGTATTTGATGAGATATTGCACTGGAGATGCTGCAAGAGCTATACAGTGTTGTAAGTTTATGAAGCCAAAGGAGGGCTACGATGAGGCTATGAGCATATTACGTCAAAGGTTTGGAAGACCTTCGATGATTGCAGGGAAATTATTCGAGGCTGTTAAGGGTAATGGTGGTCAATTACAGGATGACTCCCAGGCACTCACTGAGTTTTTGGATAATTTGCTAATTTACAAGAATGGAATGATTTCGATGAATCGAATGAGTGACCTCAACTCGAGTTTTATACTAGAAGTAATAGCAAGACGTCTACCTACTCGACTGCAAAGGAAGTGGGTGAAGATAAGCTCCCGTATGGAGGATGAGGGTATCGAGCCAAAGTTTGATGATATCCTGAAACTGGTAAATACTAGTGTCAATCAATCTATGAGCAAGTTCGCCAGTCTATTAGATCTCACCCCTAGAATAGAGCAGTCTGAGATCAAAATGCAATCATTGATGACGAGTAGGCCTCAGAGAGGTGGATATCGAGAAGGCTCCATGATGTCTAGTAATGCATATAGACCTAGTGAGTGTAACAGGTTTCGTAGTACATCCTCAACAGATAAGTTACAAGATGCAAGACAAACACGGTTGTGTTTGACACGTGTGCAAGAGGTGCATACAGAAGTGAACTGTGAACCGGTGAGCAAGTTCAGTGATAAGCTAAATGTAAACTCCAGGTCTGACTCCGAATTGTGTGACGATAACGGTGCGGTGAAGAAGTCTGTAGTTGCAACTGGTAAGCCGTTGTTGAATAGAGTGTCACAGAATAGAGTTACTGCTTCAGAGTGGAGTTCTGACTCCACAAGTTTACAAAGTATAACTAGTCAGAGTGAAGATATAAAACCTTTAATGATTTTTGAGGAGGAACCAAAATTGTCTACTTCTGTTATTAAAGAGTTTGAAAATGATGAACTTGACGGTAAAGTGAATATTCGTGATAATGATCATGATACTTCACATTTGTCTTTGGTTGATCATTATGAGATGAGGGATATGCCTACTACTGCTAAGTTAAATAAAGGTTCTGTACAACTACAACGTGAAGTAGAATTGAACGCAGATGCAGTTCCAGAAGGTGTGCATACTTGTGAGACAGTCAGTGTAATTGATCAGCGTGTAGCCCACCTATCATCAGATGATAGTGCTAAACCCGAACTAGTAGTGAAAGACAGCAGTGGTGGTAATCTTGCAGTTGGACAACTATCTGAAAGCCGAAAAAGAACAGCTTCTGATCCACCGCTAAGTTCATCACCTTGTGTCACTCAGTCATCGTTGGTGTTTTCATCCACAATGAAACAGATGCCCATCAACTCAAGTATCTTTTGCAATGACTATGATAGTATTGGTGCGTTTGAAAGGACGAAAGATATTGGTCAGTTTAGTGTGGATAAGCCAAGTGTAAACGAGAGAGTAATTGTTAAATTGACTTGCACGAATAAAGGCATTTCTAGTTTCAAGTTACTATTTGAATGTTATTATCTTTGGTGTAAATTACTCTGTTTCTACACTTGGTTGATGAGATATGTCGTGTGTTTGTTCGTCATCTATATTCTACGATACAATGACATGGGCGTGTTGCCGTTCAGATTTGAGGATATAGCTGATAGAAGGAAGTTAGCAAATGAACTCTGCGACGATTTTCCAACCTAGGGCGTCAACCTGAGAAGGGTTGTAGGCGTACTGCTGTAAGTCCTACAGTTCTTCAAAGGGTAGCGCATCAATGAGCAGTCCAATGTGCTTGGTGTATGATCTTGTACATATGTTCATATTGTATATACTGAATTGATATCATCTGTCATCTAGCTGTTGGTAATTCTGTTTGTGTCCGGACGACTTCCACTTGGATCATCAACCTGAGAAGGAATGTAGGCGTACTGCTGTAAGTCCTACAGTTCTTCAAGGGTAGTTTGTCGTGTCAGAATCCACAACATTTGATGTGTTGATTGTACATATGTTTGTGTTAAATAGTTGTGTGAGTTCCAATTGATGTAATTGTTGGTTAATCTTGTTTGTGTCCGGACATTCCACAACTTACAATCGTCAACCTGTGAAGGGTTGTAGGCGTACTGGTGTAAGTCCTGCAATTCTTCAAAATAATTCCACCAAGACATGATCCGCGAGGTTATTTGTACTGTTTGTGTATACGTGTGGTGTGTCTTCGCAATTTGTGATTTTGGATTCATTGTGTTTACTCGTTGTTTTCGTGCCTTGTTTTTATTGCATAATTTTGTTAAAATTTTCGTCGTGATTACTTCTGAAGTTGTTTCGACTCTTCTACATCCGTGAATGAATTGATTGATGTTAAGGACAGCAGATGGGTCGTATACGCCGGGGAGGCTATTGCTGAGAATGAAATGCACACGGAGATAATTGTTAGCTGCGGTCCGACACGCCGGGGAGAAAGAGTGTAAACGACTGAGGCTCGCATGCGTCACCGCTATTAGAACTGAGGCAGAATGAGTGACAAGCGATTTCAGTGGTAATTGGTAGTGAGTAGATAAGAGGATGTGCGTAGAGTATCGTGAGGTGGTGCTATGGTCACATTGCATTCTGCAAGAGTCATTCTAGCAAGTGGCGATTGTGTTGCAAGATGTCAAGAGGAGGTCTCTGTCTGGAGGCGCAGGTCGTCAGCGATGTGTGAGATTGTGCTGTGGGTATGCTTGTGGTGTGTTGGCTTTTCTGTTTGTTTTCCATTTCAGCTCTGTCCGTGTGACCCAGGTTCTCGCAATGGCATCCAAGTCAACGTGCATTGGTCGTGAAGGAAAAAAGGGTTGGATCCCTTTTTTGCCGGGGAGTGTCAATGGAGTTGAAGATTGAACGATCAATTCTTGGTTGTTTGCTCAAAATCAACTTCCTCGATTTTCGCGGAGGCATCAATACGACAGTCATCGTCTCATCGGTCGCTGTTCAGAAAGAAGAGTAAAATATCGTCAGAAGTAACATAACGATTTATTATTGTAATATTTGTTTACAGACCTTAGTTTGCTTAGTTCGCTTATTCCTTTTATATGTTGGTGTAACAATACAGAAATATCAAACGGCAGATCGGTGTTTTGGTTTTTGCGTCCGTTATAACTAAGCGTTTCTGAAATCTTCTAAGAACAGCGTGGGCCCGAGCGTAGCGAGAGCTGGGCATTAACGGTTTATGTGACTTGGCTGACACTAGTATTTACCAGTTTCAGGATATCATCAAACTTTGGCTCGATACCCTCATCCATCATACGGGAGCTTATCTTCACCCACTTCCTTTGCAGTCGAGTAGGTAGACGTCTTGCTATTACTTCTAGTATAAAACTGGAGTTGAGGTCACTCATGCAATTAATCGAAATCAAGGTATTCTTATAAGTCATATGATTATCTAAAAACTAAGTAAATGCCTTGGAGTCATCTTCTAGTTGACTGCCGTTACTTTTGACAGCTTCGTATACGTTCCTTACAATCATCGAAGGTCTTCCAAACCTTTGACGTAATATGCTCATCGCCTCGTAGTAGCCCTCTTTTGGCTTCATAATCTTACAGCACTGTATAGCTCTTGCAGCATCTCCAGTGCAATATCTCATCAAATACATCAATTTCAATTCATCACTTAATAGAAAACTACTCAACATTATCTCAAACTCCTTTACAAATTGTAAATAATCAGCCGGGTTTCCATCAAAACATCGTGGTTCAAATTTAGGGAGTTTGATGTTCCTATTATCCCTGAACGGCGAAACAGTAACATCAACCATGTCATACTTAACATCAGACACATCGTTACAATTAACAGACAAGTAACCATGACTTACTCTCCTGTTTGCATCCAAGACACTCTGTCCCTTCTTTGACCCAGGCATTGTTGGACTTGAGCAAATTCCAAAAAAGTTCCAGATATTGCTTGTTCAAAGAGGACTTGACCGGCACCAGGAAAGATGAACGGTGACTATCCAAACTTTCACCAACTGTTTCAATCCGCCAGATCTGTTTCTATCGTCAGAAACTGTCAGCCAAGTCTCATAAACCGTTAATGCCCAGCTCTCGCTACGCTCGGGCCCACGCTGTTCTTAGAAGATTTCTCAGAAACGCTTAGTTATAACGGACGAATAACCAAAACACCGATTGGTCGCTTGGAAATTCTTTATTGTAACAAGAACACATAAAAAATGTTTCCACTAAGGTTTGTGAACAAATATTACAATAATTAATCACAATATTAATTCTGACGGTTTCCTGCTGACTTCTTTCTGAACAGCGGCCGATGAGACGATGACTGTCGTATTGATGGCTCCGCGAAAATTGGGGAAGTTGATTTTGAGCAAACAACCGTGAATTGATCGTTCAATCTTCAAGTGCATTGACAGATGTAATCACTTTACAAACAATATATATATATATAAGTAGTCCAATAGCTTTCACTAAACTTAAGGGACTTCTCAACTTGTCGTTTGTCGATATCTAGTAGGTCCATCGAAGCATCATGAGATGATAAATTTATTTAACGACAAGTTATGCAGTAGTTTTCAATGTTTAGCAAAATGACAACCACTTTATGACAAATAATAGGTCTTGACAGCAATAATAATAACACTCATGTTCATAGTGACTATAAAAACAATAATAGGTATTATTATAGCAACGAATTCATCATTAACTTAGATAGACAAATAGTAATAATACAATCATATCAAATAAATGTATCACTTAATCTTAAGAAGCATGTGTTTACTTACTTTCACTGTATTCTATTAATACTGATGTGCTCAACAAGCTTATTCCAACTGAATTAAAGATTAATACTGAAAGTGAGTGGAGATCCAGTTTATGTCACTAAAACATGTAAATTACATGTATTACACAGCCTAATGAGAAAACTGATACCTCCATTCCGGTTTCGTCACAAGAAGAGAGTGTATCTAAATTTAACTAAATATAAAAAAGTATTGTAGTAATATATTGTACTTGTAATATTAGTATTTCGAGATGACCGAATTACACGAATCCAACCAAAACACCGAGAGGGCAAAACAGGAATTTGTATTTCGCGGAATTATTATGCAATTCATATAAGAAACATATCAACAGTCAACAGTAAGTATTTTAAACAATACAGAGATAGAAATTGTCAATCACCACATCCGCCACACGTCGAATATCTCCTCGCGTATTTATAACGATGTCTCGGTTTGCTTGCAAGTAGCTTCGACCTAACTGATTCTGTGATATCATTTTCATCAGTATCATCTAGACTTATTCCTGAATTATCTACAAGGTCAGGATTATTAGCGGAATCAATAATATTATAATTGGAACGACCTACTTCATTTATTGTCACTTTGTCCAGGTGTTCGTTATGAACTGAGTGATCTTTGATGTCTAATATCTTCACCATTCGATTTCCGATTTTCTGTAGTATGATTTCAACAGAAGGTCTATAGTCATTACCTTTGTAACAATGTACATTAGAAGTCGTGGACATCAGATGCTTTTTGAGAATTCGAGATTTGAAAAGTTTTGCAGGACTTTCACGGGTACTTGTATGCTCTGCATTCGACAGACGCAGTCTATGCATATGCAGTAATTCCTCAATTTTAATCAGTTGCTCTCTCATCTCATTCAGGTCTTTTCGTGTTTTCGACAGTTCACATTGTAACTCAGCTACCTCATTTTTGAAAACAGTTGACACTTGAGTTGCCGAACTTGTAGTGGAGGTTTTCATTGGATTAGCTTGAGTATTTTGAAAAGTTGAAAGACACATTGGCTCCATTTTACTAGACAGCTTGGGAGAATTATAAGAATGTTGAGCAACATAAGTATTCGAACTTCTGCAAACCGTCTTGATGTGTTCAACTTTACCACATTTGTGACACTTAGCACCCCGAAAACGGCAAGTGCTTCGTAGATGTAACTTTCCACAGGAAAAACACGGTTTAATGTTTTTGATCTCTCGCTGCATTCTATTACCTGTGGACGGCAGTTTGGATTGCTTTCCATGACCACTTGTATTTTCGACTTTACAAAGCATAACATCAGATACTGACGTAGTGAGAACGGAGTATTCATTATTGACATCTTCATATGTAATACATAAATCTTTAGCAGTTTGAAAGGTACAAGAAGGAATCTGAATTAACTCTTTCTCTAACTTAGGAATATCGATTCCAGCAATTAGACGATCACGTAGTTGAGTATGCAGCTGATCTCCAAAGTTACATTTTGAAGCTTGTATCTGAAGCTGAAGAATAAAGTCTCTAATCTTCTGACTGGGAGCACGAACCAGTTTATTGAACTGAGCCCTCTCTCGCGTCTCAAAAGTAGTTATATGGAAGTGATGAGTCAGAATTTCACGAATCTTGTCATATGACAGAGAAATAGGTTTATCTGGAAACGACAGAGTCTTCACTAGGCTATATGCATCAAGCCCAATGGCAGTGATGAAATGTGCTGGTATTTTGTCATCCCGAACATTCTTGGAAATGCACCACGCATCGAAGCATTCCAAATAATCAGCAATCTCTCGCGGAGTAGCATTTAGAGGAAGTTTTCCCAGGTTATTTAGTTCCATCGCGACGCCAATTTGTAGTAATTTGTTGTACTTGTAATATTAGTATTTCGAGATGACCGAATTACACGAATCCAACCAAAACACCGAGAGGGCAAAACAGGAATTTGTATTTCGCGGAATTATTATGCAATTCATATAAGAAACATATCAACAGTCAACAGTAAGTATTTTAAACAATACAGAGATAGAAATTGTCAATCACCACATCCGCCACACGTCGAATATCTCCTCGCGTATTTATAACGATGTCTCGGTTTGCTTGCAAGTAGCTTCGACCTAACTGATTCTGTGATATCATTTTCATCAGTATCATCTAGACTTATTCCTGAATTATCTACAAGGTCAGGATTATTAGCGGAATCAATAATATTATAATTGGAACGACCTACTTCATTTATTGTCACTTTGTCCAGGTGTTCGTTATGAACTGAGTGATCTTTGATGTCTAATATCTTCACCATTCGATTTCCGATTTTCTGTAGTATGATTTCAACAGAAGGTCTATAGTCATTACCTTTGTAACAATGTACATTAGAAGTCGTGGACATCAGATGCTTTTTGAGAATTCGAGATTTGAAAAGTTTTGCAGGACTTTCACGGGTACTTGTATGCTCTGCATTCGACAGACGCAGTCTATGCATATGCAGTAATTCCTCAATTTTAATCAGTTGCTCTCTCATCTCATTCAGGTCTTTTCGTGTTTTCGACAGTTCACATTGTAACTCAGCTACCTCATTTTTGAAAACAGTTGACACTTGAGTTGCCGAACTTGTAGTGGAGGTTTTCATTGGATTAGCTTGAGTATTTTGAAAAGTTGAAAGACACATTGGCTCCATTTTACTAGACAGCTTGGGAGAATTATAAGAATGTTGAGCAACATAAGTATTCGAACTTCTGCAAACCGTCTTGATGTGTCCAACTTTACCACATTTGTGACACTTAGCACCCCGAAAACGGCAAGTGCTTCGTAGATGTAACTTTCCACAGGAAAAACACGGTTTAATGTTTTTGATCTCTCGCTGCATTCTATTACCTGTGGACGGCAGTTTGGATTGCTTTCCATGACCACTTGTATTTTCGACTTTACAAAGCATAACATCAGATACTGACGTAGTGAGAACGGAGTATTCATTATTGACATCTTCATATGTAATACATAAATCTTTAGCAGTTTGAAAGGTACAAGAAGGAATCTGAATTAACTCTTTCTCTAACTTAGGAATATCGATTCCAGCAATTAGACGATCACGTAGTTGAGTATGCAGCTGATCTCCAAAGTTACATTTTGAAGCTTGTATCTGAAGCTGAAGAATAAAGTCTCTAATCTTCTGACTGGGAGCACGAACCAGTTTATTGAACTGAGCCCTCTCTCGCGTCTCAAAAGTAGTTATATGGAAGTGATGAGTCAGAATTTCACGAATCTTGTCATATGACAGAGAAATAGGTTTATCTGGAAACGACAGAGTCTTCACTAGGCTATATGCATCAAGCCCAATGGCAGTGATGAAATGTGCTGGTATTTTGTCATCCCGAACATTCTTGGAAATGCACCACGCATCGAAGCATTCCAAATAATCAGCAATCTCTCGCGGAGTAGCATTTAGAGGAAGTTTTCCCAGGTTATTTAGTTCCATCGCGACGCCAATTTGTAGTAATTTGTTGTACTTGTAATATTAGTATTTCGAGATGACCGAATTACACGAATCCAACCAAAACACCGAGAGGGCAAAACAGGAATTTGTATTTCGCGGAATTATTATGCAATTCATATAAGAAACATATCAACAGTCAACAGTAAGTATTTTAAACAATACAGAGATAGAAATTGTCAATCACCACATCCGCCACACGTCGAATATCTCCTCGCGTATTTATAACGATGTCTCGGTTTGCTTGCAAGTAGCTTCGACCTAACTGATTCTGTGATATCATTTTCATCAGTATCATCTAGACTTATTCCTGAATTATCTACAAGGTCAGGATTATTAGCGGAATCAATAATATTATAATTGGAACGACCTACTTCATTTATTGTCACTTTGTCCAGGTGTTCGTTATGAACTGAGTGATCTTTGATGTCTAATATCTTCACCATTCGATTTCCGATTTTCTGTAGTATGATTTCAACAGAAGGTCTATAGTCATTACCTTTGTAACAATGTACATTAGAAGTCGTGGACATCAGATGCTTTTTGAGAATTCGAGATTTGAAAAGTTTTGCAGGACTTTCACGGGTACTTGTATGCTCTGCATTCGACAGACGCAGTCTATGCATATGCAGTAATTCCTCAATTTTAATCAGTTGCTCTCTCATCTCATTCAGGTCTTTTCGTGTTTTCGACAGTTCACATTGTAACTCAGCTACCTCATTTTTGAAAACAGTTGACACTTGAGTTGCCGAACTTGTAGTGGAGGTTTTCATTGGATTAGCTTGAGTATTTTGAAAAGTTGAAAGACACATTGGCTCCATTTTACTAGACAGCTTGGGAGAATTATAAGAATGTTGAGCAACATAAGTATTCGAACTTCTGCAAACCGTCTTGATGTGTCCAACTTTACCACATTTGTGACACTTAGCACCCCGAAAACGGCAAGTGCTTCGTAGATGTAACTTTCCACAGGAAAAACACGGTTTAATGTTTTTGATCTCTCGCTGCATTCTATTACCTGTGGACGGCAGTTTGGATTGCTTTCCATGACCACTTGTATTTTCGACTTTACAAAGCATAACATCAGATACTGACGTAGTGAGAACGGAGTATTCATTATTGACATCTTCATATGTAATACATAAATCTTTAGCAGTTTGAAAGGTACAAGAAGGAATCTGAATTAACTCTTTCTCTAACTTAGGAATATCGATTCCAGCAATTAGACGATCACGTAGTTGAGTATGCAGCTGATCTCCAAAGTTACATTTTGAAGCTTGTATCTGAAGCTGAAGAATAAAGTCTCTGATCTTCTGACTGGGAGCACGAACCAGTTTATTGAACTGAGCCCTCTCTCGCGTCTCAAAAGTAGTTATATGGAAGTGATGAGTCAGAATTTCACGAATCTTGTCATATGACAGAGAAATAGGTTTATCTGGAAACGACAGAGTCTTCACTAGGCTATATGCATCAAGCCCAATGGCAGTGATGAAATGTGCTGGTATTTTGTCATCCCGAACATTCTTGGAAATGCACCACGCATCGAAGCATTCCAAATAATCAGCAATCTCTCGCGGAGTAGCATTTAGAGGAAGTTTTCCCAGGTTATTTAGTTCCATCGCGACGCCAATTTGTAGTAATTTGTTGTACTTGTAATATTAGTATTTCGAGATGACCGAATTACACGAATCCAACCAAAACACCGAGAGGGCAAAACAGGAATTTGTATTTCGCGGAATTATTATGCAATTCATATAAGAAACATATCAACAGTCAACAGTAAGTATTTTAAACAATACAGAGATAGAAATTGTCAATCACCACATCCGCCACACGTCGAATATCTCCTCGCGTATTTATAACGATGTCTCGGTTTGCTTGCAAGTAGCTTCGACCTAACTGATTCTGTGATATCATTTTCATCAGTATCATCTAGACTTATTCCTGAATTATCTACAAGGTCAGGATTATTAGCGGAATCAATAATATTATAATTGGAACGACCTACTTCATTTATTGTCACTTTGTCCAGGTGTTCGTTATGAACTGAGTGATCTTTGATGTCTAATATCTTCACCATTCGATTTCCGATTTTCTGTAGTATGATTTCAACAGAAGGTCTATAGTCATTACCTTTGTAACAATGTACATTAGAAGTCGTGGACATCAGATGCTTTTTGAGAATTCGAGATTTGAAAAGTTTTGCAGGACTTTCACGGGTACTTGTATGCTCTGCATTCGACAGACGCAGTCTATGCATATGCAGTAATTCCTCAATTTTAATCAGTTGCTCTCTCATCTCATTCAGGTCTTTTCGTGTTTTCGACAGTTCACATTGTAACTCAGCTACCTCATTTTTGAAAACAGTTGACACTTGAGTTGCCGAACTTGTAGTGGAGGTTTTCATTGGATTAGCTTGAGTATTTTGAAAAGTTGAAAGACACATTGGCTCCATTTTACTAGACAGCTTGGGAGAATTATAAGAATGTTGAGCAACATAAGTATTCGAACTTCTGCAAACCGTCTTGATGTGTTCAACTTTACCACATTTGTGACACTTAGCACCCCGAAAACGGCAAGTGCTTCGTAGATGTAACTTTCCACAGGAAAAACACGGTTTAATGTTTTTGATCTCTCGCTGCATTCTATTACCTGTGGACGGCAGTTTGGATTGCTTTCCATGACCACTTGTATTTTCGACTTTACAAAGCATAACATCAGATACTGACGTAGTGAGAACGGAGTATTCATTATTGACATCTTCATATGTAATACATAAATCTTTAGCAGTTTGAAAGGTACAAGAAGGAATCTGAATTAACTCTTTCTCTAACTTAGGAATATCGATTCCAGCAATTAGACGATCACGTAGTTGAGTATGCAGCTGATCTCCAAAGTTACATTTTGAAGCTTGTATCTGAAGCTGAAGAATAAAGTCTCTAATCTTCTGACTGGGCGCACGAACCAGTTTATTGAACTGAGCCCTCTCTCGCGTCTCAAAAGTAGTTATATGGAAGTGATGAGTCAGAATTTCACGAATCTTGTCATATGACAGAGAAATAGGTTTATCTGGAAACGACAGAGTCTTCACTAGGCTATATGCATCAAGCCCAATGGCAGTGATGAAATGTGCTGGTATTTTGTCATCCCGAACATTCTTGGAAATGCACCACGCATCGAAGCATTCCAAATAATCAGCAATCTCTCGCGGAGTAGCATTTAGAGGAAGTTTTCCCAGGTTATTTAGTTCCATCGCGACGCCAATTTGTAGTAATTTGTTGTACTTGTAATATTAGTATTTCGAGATGACCGAATTACACGAATCCAACCAAAACACCGAGAGGGCAAAACAGGAATTTGTATTTCGCGGAATTATTATGCAATTCATATAAGAAACATATCAACAGTCAACAGTAAGTATTTTAAACAATACAGAGATAGAAATTGTCAATCACCACATCCGCCACACGTCGAATATCTCCTCGCGTATTTATAACGATGTCTCGGTTTGCTTGCAAGTAGCTTCGACCTAACTGATTCTGTGATATCATTTTCATCAGTATCATCTAGACTTATTCCTGAATTATCTACAAGGTCAGGATTATTAGCGGAATCAATAATATTATAATTGGAACGACCTACTTCATTTATTGTCACTTTGTCCAGGTGTTCGTTATGAACTGAGTGATCTTTGATGTCTAATATCTTCACCATTCGATTTCCGATTTTCTGTAGTATGATTTCAACAGAAGGTCTATAGTCATTACCTTTGTAACAATGTACATTAGAAGTCGTGGACATCAGATGCTTTTTGAGAATTCGAGATTTGAAAAGTTTTGCAGGACTTTCACGGGTACTTGTATGCTCTGCATTCGACAGACGCAGTCTATGCATATGCAGTAATTCCTCAATTTTAATCAGTTGCTCTCTCATCTCATTCAGGTCTTTTCGTGTTTTCGACAGTTCACATTGTAACTCAGCTACCTCATTTTTGAAAACAGTTGACACTTGAGTTGCCGAACTTGTAGTGGAGGTTTTCATTGGATTAGCTTGAGTATTTTGAAAAGTTGAAAGACACATTGGCTCCATTTTACTAGACAGCTTGGGAGAATTATAAGAATGTTGAGCAACATAAGTATTCGAACTTCTGCAAACCGTCTTGATGTGTCCAACTTTACCACATTTGTGACACTTAGCACCCCGAAAACGGCAAGTGCTTCGTAGATGTAACTTTCCACAGGAAAAACACGGTTTAATGTTTTTGATCTCTCGCTGCATTCTATTACCTGTGGACGGCAGTTTGGATTGCTTTCCATGACCACTTGTATTTTCGACTTTACAAAGCATAACATCAGATACTGACGTAGTGAGAACGGAGTATTCATTATTGACATCTTCATATGTAATACATAAATCTTTAGCAGTTTGAAAGGTACAAGAAGGAATCTGAATTAACTCTTTCTCTAACTTAGGAATATCGATTCCAGCAATTAGACGATCACGTAGTTGAGTATGCAGCTGATCTCCAAAGTTACATTTTGAAGCTTGTATCTGAAGCTGAAGAATAAAGTCTCTAATCTTCTGACTGGGAGCACGAACCAGTTTATTGAACTGAGCCCTCTCTCGCGTCTCAAAAGTAGTTATATGGAAGTGATGAGTCAGAATTTCACGAATCTTGTCATATGACAGAGAAATAGGTTTATCTGGAAACGACAGAGTCTTCACTAGGCTATATGCATCAAGCCCAATGGCAGTGATGAAATGTGCTGGTATTTTGTCATCCCGAACATTCTTGGAAATGCACCACGCATCGAAGCATTCCAAATAATCAGCAATCTCTCGCGGAGTAGCATTTAGAGGAAGTTTTCCCAGGTTATTTAGTTCCATCGCGACGCCAATTTGTAGTAATTTGTTGTACTTGTAATATTAGTATTTCGAGATGACCGAATTACACGAATCCAACCAAAACACCGAGAGGGCAAAACAGGAATTTGTATTTCGCGGAATTATTATGCAATTCATATAAGAAACATATCAACAGTCAACAGTAAGTATTTTAAACAATACAGAGATAGAAATTGTCAATCACCACATCCGCCACACGTCGAATATCTCCTCGCGTATTTATAACGATGTCTCGGTTTGCTTGCAAGTAGCTTCGACCTAACTGATTCTGTGATATCATTTTCATCAGTATCATCTAGACTTATTCCTGAATTATCTACAAGGTCAGGATTATTAGCGGAATCAATAATATTATAATTGGAACGACCTACTTCATTTATTGTCACTTTGTCCAGGTGTTCGTTATGAACTGAGTGATCTTTGATGTCTAATATCTTCACCATTCGATTTCCGATTTTCTGTAGTATGATTTCAACAGAAGGTCTATAGTCATTACCTTTGTAACAATGTACATTAGAAGTCGTGGACATCAGATGCTTTTTGAGAATTCGAGATTTGAAAAGTTTTGCAGGACTTTCACGGGTACTTGTATGCTCTGCATTCGACAGACGCAGTCTATGCATATGCAGTAATTCCTCAATTTTAATCAGTTGCTCTCTCATCTCATTCAGGTCTTTTCGTGTTTTCGACAGTTCACATTGTAACTCAGCTACCTCATTTTTGAAAACAGTTGACACTTGAGTTGCCGAACTTGTAGTGGAGGTTTTCATTGGATTAGCTTGAGTATTTTGAAAAGTTGAAAGACACATTGGCTCCATTTTACTAGACAGCTTGGGAGAATTATAAGAATGTTGAGCAACATAAGTATTCGAACTTCTGCAAACCGTCTTGATGTGTTCAACTTTACCACATTTGTGACACTTAGCACCCCGAAAACGGCAAGTGCTTCGTAGATGTAACTTTCCACAGGAAAAACACGGTTTAATGTTTTTGATCTCTCGCTGCATTCTATTACCTGTGGACGGCAGTTTGGATTGCTTTCCATGACCACTTGTATTTTCGACTTTACAAAGCATAACATCAGATACTGACGTAGTGGGAGCGGAGTATTCATTATTGACATCTTCATATGTAATACATAAATCTTTAGCAGTTTGAAAGGTACAAGAAGGAATCTGAATTAACTCTTTCTCTAACTTAGGAATATCGATTCCAGCAATTAGACGATCACGTAGTTGAGTATGCAGCTGATCTCCAAAGTTACATTTTGAAGCTTGTATATGAAGCTGAAGAATAAAGTCTCTAATCTTCTGACTGGGAGCACGAACCAGTTTATTGAACTGAGCCCTCTCTCGCGTCTCAAAAGTAGTTATATGGAAGTGATGAGTCAGAATTTCACGAATCTTGTCATATGACAGAGAAATAGGTTTATCTGGAAACGACAGAGTCTTCACTAGGCTATATGCATCAAGCCCAATGGCAGTGATGAAATGTGCTGGTATTTTGTCATCCCGAACATTCTTGGAAATGCACCACGCATCGAAGCATTCCAAATAATCAGCAATCTCTCGCGGAGTAGCATTTAGAGGAAGTTTTCCCAGGTTATTTAGTTCCATCGCGACGCCAATTTGTAGTAATTTGTTGTACTTGTAATATTAGTATTTCGAGATGACCGAATTACACGAATCCAACCAAAACACCGAGAGGGCAAAACAGGAATTTGTATTTCGCGGAATTATTATGCAATTCATATAAGAAACATATCAACAGTCAACAGTAAGTATTTTAAACAATACAGAGATAGAAATTGTCAATCACCACATCCGCCACACGTCGAATATCTCCTCGCGTATTTATAACGATGTCTCGGTTTGCTTGCAAGTAGCTTCGACCTAACTGATTCTGTGATATCATTTTCATCAGTATCATCTAGACTTATTCCTGAATTATCTACAAGGTCAGGATTATTAGCGGAATCAATAATATTATAATTGGAACGACCTACTTCATTTATTGTCACTTTGTCCAGGTGTTCGTTATGAACTGAGTGATCTTTGATGTCTAATATCTTCACCATTCGATTTCCGATTTTCTGTAGTATGATTTCAACAGAAGGTCTATAGTCATTACCTTTGTAACAATGTACATTAGAAGTCGTGGACATCAGATGCTTTTTGAGAATTCGAGATTTGAAAAGTTTTGCAGGACTTTCACGGGTACTTGTATGCTCTGCATTCGACAGACGCAGTCTATGCATATGCAGTAATTCCTCAATTTTAATCAGTTGCTCTCTCATCTCATTCAGGTCTTTTCGTGTTTTCGACAGTTCACATTGTAACTCAGCTACCTCATTTTTGAAAACAGTTGACACTTGAGTTGCCGAACTTGTAGTGGAGGTTTTCATTGGATTAGCTTGAGTATTTTGAAAAGTTGAAAGACACATTGGCTCCATTTTACTAGACAGCTTGGGAGAATTATAAGAATGTTGAGCAACATAAGTATTCGAACTTCTGCAAACCGTCTTGATGTGTTCAACTTTACCACATTTGTGACACTTAGCACCCCGAAAACGGCAAGTGCTTCGTAGATGTAACTTTCCACAGGAAAAACACGGTTTAATGTTTTTGATCTCTCGCTGCATTCTATTACCTGTGGACGGCAGTTTGGATTGCTTTCCATGACCACTTGTATTTTCGACTTTACAAAGCATAACATCAGATACTGACGTAGTGGGAGCGGAGTATTCATTATTGACATCTTCATATGTAATACATAAATCTTTAGCAGTTTGAAAGGTACAAGAAGGAATCTGAATTAACTCTTTCTCTAACTTAGGAATATCGATTCCAGCAATTAGACGATCACGTAGTTGAGTATGCAGCTGATCTCCAAAGTTACATTTTGAAGCTTGTATCTGAAGCTGAAGAATAAAGTCTCTAATCTTCTGACTGGGAGCACGAACCAGTTTATTGAACTGAGCCCTCTCTCGCGTCTCAAAAGTAGTTATATGGAAGTGATGAGTCAGAATTTCACGAATCTTGTCATATGACAGAGAAATAGGTTTATCTGGAAACGACAGAGTCTTCACTAGGCTATATGCATCAAGCCCAATGGCAGTGATGAAATGTGCTGGTATTTTGTCATCCCGAACATTCTTGGAAATGCACCACGCATCGAAGCATTCCAAATAATCAGCAATCTCTCGCGGAGTAGCATTTAGAGGAAGTTTTCCCAGGTTATTTAGTTCCATCGCGACGCCAATTTGTAGTAATTTGTTGTACTTGTAATATTAGTATTTCGAGATGACCGAATTACACGAATCCAACCAAAACACCGAGAGGGCAAAACAGGAATTTGTATTTAGCGGAATTATTATGCAATTCATATAAGAAACATATCAACAGTCAACAGTAAGTATTTTAAACAATACAGAGATAGAAATTGTCAATCACCACATCCGCCACACGTCGAATATCTCCTCGCGTATTTATAACGATGTCTCGGTTTGCTTGCAAGTAGCTTCGACCTAACTGATTCTGTGATATTATTTTCATCAGTATTATCTGGACTTATTTCTGAATTATCTACAAAATCAGGATTATTAGCGGAATCAATAATATTATAATTGGAACGACCTACTTCATTTATTGTCACTTTGTCCAGGTGTCCGTTATGAACTGAGTGATCTTTGATGTCTAATATCTTCACCACTCGATTTCCCATTTTTTGTAGTATAATTCCAACAGAAGGTCTATAGTCATTACCTTTGTAATAATGTACATTAGAAGTCGTGGACATCAGATGCTTTTTGAGAATTCGAGATTTGAAAAGTTTTGCAGGACTTTCACGGGTACTTGTATGCTCTGCATTCGACAGACGCAGTCTATGCATATGCAGTAATTCCTCAATTTTAATCAGTTGCTCTCTCATCTCATTCAGGTCTTTTCGTGTTTTCGACAGTTCACATTGTAACTCAGCTACCTCATTTTTGAAAACAGTTGACACTTGAGTTGCCGAACTTGTAGTGGAGGTTTTCATTGGATTAGCTTGAGTATTTTGAAAAGTTGAAAGACACATTGACTCCATTTTACTAGACAGCTTGGGAGAATTATAAGAATGTTGAGCAACATAAGTATTCGAACTTCTGCAAACCGTCTTGATGTGTCCAACTTTACCACATTTGTGACACTTAGCACCCCGAAAACGGCAAGTGCTTCGTAGATGTAACTTTCCACAGGAAAAACACGGTTTAATGTTTTTGATCTCTCGCTGCATTCTATTACCTGTGGACGGCAGTTTGGATTGCTTTCCATGACCACTTGTATTTTCGACTTTAGAAAGCATAACATCAGATACTGACGTAGTGGGAGCAGAGTATTCATTATTGACATCTTCATATGTAATACATAAATCTTTAGCAGTTTGAAAGGTACAAGAAGGAATCTGAATTAACTCTTTCTCTAACTTAGGAATATTGATTCCAGCAATTAGACGATCACGTAGTTGAGTATGCAGCTGATCTCCAAAGTTACACTTTGAAGCTTGTATTTGAAGTTGAAGAATAAAGTCTCTAATCTTCTGGTTGGGAGCACGAACCAGTTTATTGAACTGAGCCCTCTCTCGCGTCTCAAAAGTAGTTATATGGAAGTGATGAGTCAGAAGTTCACGAATCTTGTCATATGACAGAGAAATAGGTTTATCTGGAAACGACAGAGTCTTCACTAGGCTATATGCATCAAGCCCAATAGCAGTGATGAAATGTGCTGGTATTTTGTCATCCCGAACATTCTTGGAAATGCACCACGCATCGAAGCATTCCAAATAATCAGCAATCTCTCGCGGAGTAGCATTTAGAGGAAGTTTTCCCAGGTTATTTAGTTCCATCGCGACGCCAATTTGTAGTAATTTGTTGTACTTGTAATATTAGTATTTCGAGATGACCGAATTACACGAATCCAACCAAAACACCGAGAGGGCAAAACAGGAATTTGTATTTAGCGGAATTATTATGCAATTCATATAAGAAACATATCAACAGTCAACAGTAAGTATTTTAAACAATACAGAGATAGAAATTGTCAATCACCACATCCGCCACACGTCGAATATCTCCTCGCGTATTTATAACGATGTCTCGGTTTGCTTGCAAGTAGCTTCGACCTAACTGATTCTGTGATATCATTTTCATCAGTATCATCTAGACTTATTCCTGAATTATCTACAAGGTCAGGATTATTAGCGGAATCAATAATATTATAATTGGAACGACCTACTTCATTTATTGTCACTTTGTCCAGGTGTTCGTTATGAACTGAGTGATCTTTGATGTCTAATATCTTCACCATTCGATTTCCGATTTTCTGTAGTATGATTCCAACAGAAGGTCTATAGTCATTACCTTTGTAATAATGTACATTAGAAGTCGTGGACATCAGATGCTTTTTGAGAATTCGAGATTTGAAAAGTTTTGCAGGACTTTCACGGGTACTTGTATGCTCTGCATTCGACAGACGCAGTCTATGCATATGCAGTAATTCCTCAATTTTAATCAGTTGCTCTCTCATCTCATTCAGGTCTTTTCGTGTTTTCGACAGTTCACATTGTAACTCAGCTACCTCATTTTTGAAAACAGTTGACACTTGAGTTGCCGAACTTGTAGTGGAGGTTTTCATTGGATTAGCTTGAGTATTTTGAAAAGTTGAAAGACACATTGGCTCCATTTTACTAGACAGCTTGGGAGAATTATAAGAATGTTGAGCAACATAAGTATTCGAACTTCTGCAAACCGTCTTGATGTGTCCAACTTTACCACATTTGTGACACTTAGCACCCCGAAAACGGCAAGTGCTTCGTAGATGTAACTTTCCACAGGAAAAACACGGTTTAATGTTTTTGATCTCTCGCTGCATTCTATTACCTGTGGACGGCAGTTTGGATTGCTTTCCATGACCACTTGTATTTTCGACTTTACAAAGCATAACATCAGATACTGACGTAGTGGGAGCGGAGTATTCATTATTGACATCTTCATATGTAATACATAAATCTTTAGCAGTTTGAAAGGTACAAGAAGGAATCTGAATTAACTCTTTCTCTAACTTAGGAATATCGATTCCAGCAATTAGACGATCACGTAGTTGAGTATGCAGCTGATCTCCAAAGTTACATTTTGAAGCTTGTATCTGAAGCTGAAGAATAAAGTCTCTAATCTTCTGACTGGGAGCACGAACCAGTTTATTGAACTGAGCCCTCTCTCGCGTCTCAAAAGTAGTTATATGGAAGTGATGAGTCAGAATTTCACGAATCTTGTCATATGACAGAGAAATAGGTTTATCTGGAAACGACAGAGTCTTCACTAGGCTATATGCATCAAGCCCAATGGCAGTGATGAAATGTGCTGGTATTTTGTCATCCCGAACATTCTTGGAAATGCACCACGCATCGAAGCATTCCAAATAATCAGCAATCTCTCGCGGAGTAGCATTTAGAGGAAGTTTTCCCAGGTTATTTAGTTCCATCGCGACGCCAATTTGTAGTAATTTGTTGTACTTGTAATATTAGTATTTCGAGATGACCGAATTACACGAATCCAACCAAAACACCGAGAGGGCAAAACAGGAATTTGTATTTCGCGGAATTATTATGCAATTCATATAAGAAACATATCAACAGTCAACAGTAAGTATTTTAAACAATACAGAGATAGAAATTGTCAATCACCACATCCGCCACACGTCGAATATCTCCTCGCGTATTTATAACGATGTCTCGGTTTGCTTGCAAGTAGCTTCGACCTAACTGATTCTGTGATATTATTTTCATCAGTATTATCTGGACTTATTCCTGAATTATCTACAAAATCAGGATTATTAGCGGAATCAATAATATTATAATTGGAACGACCTACTTCATTTATTGTCACTTTGTCCAGGTGTCCGTTATGAACTGAGTGATCTTTGATGTCTAATATCTTCACCACTCGATTTCCCATTTTTTGTAGTATAATTCCAACAGAAGGTCTATAGTCATTACCTTTGTAATAATGTACATTAGAAGTCGTGGACATCAGATGCTTTTTGAGAATTCGAGATTTGAAAAGTTTTGCAGGACTTTCACGGGTACTTGTATGCTCTGCATTCGACAGACGCAGTCTATGCATATGCAGTAATTCCTCAATTTTAATCAGTTGCTCTCTCATCTCATTCAGGTCTTTTCGTGTTTTCGACAGTTCACATTGTAACTCAGCTACCTCATTTTTGAAAACAGTTGACACTTGAGTTGCCGAACTTGTAGTGGAGGTTTTCATTGGATTAGCTTGAGTATTTTGAAAAGTTGAAAGACACATTGACTCCATTTTACTAGACAGCTTGGGAGAATTATAAGAATGTTGAGCAACATAAGTATTCGAACTTCTGCAAACCGTCTTGATGTGTCCAACTTTACCACATTTGTGACACTTAGCACCCCGAAAACGGCAAGTGCTTCGTAGATGTAACTTTCCACAGGAAAAACACGGTTTAATGTTTTTGATCTCTCGCTGCATTCTATTACCTGTGGACGGCAGTTTGGATTGCTTTCCATGACCACTTGTATTTTCGACTTTAGAAAGCATAACATCAGATACTGACGTAGTGGGAGCAGAGTATTCATTATTGACATCTTCATATGTAATACATAAATCTTTAGCAGTTTGAAAGGTACAAGAAGGAATCTGAATTAACTCTTTCTCTAACTTAGGAATATTGATTCCAGCAATTAGACGATCACGTAGTTGAGTATGCAGCTGATCTCCAAAGTTACACTTTGAAGCTTGTATTTGAAGTTGAAGAATAAAGTCTCTAATCTTCTGGTTGGGAGCACGAACCAGTTTATTGAACTGAGCCCTCTCTCGCGTCTCAAAAGTAGTTATATGGAAGTGATCAATCAGAAGTTCACGAATCTTGTCATATGACAGAGAAATGGGTTTATCTGGAAACGCCAGATTCTTCACTAGGCTATATGCATCAAGCCCAATAGCAGTGATGAAATGTGCTGGTATTTTGTCATCCCGAACATTCTTTGAAATGCACCACGCATCGAAGCATTCCAAATAATCAGCAATCTCTCGCGGAGTAGCATTTAGAGGAAGTTTTCCCAGGTTATTTAGTTCCATCGCGACGCCAATTTGTAGTAATTTATTGTACTTGTAATATTAGTATTTCGAGATGACCGAATTACACGAATCCAACCAAAACACCGAGAGGGCAGAACAGGAATTTGTATTTAGCGGAATTATTATGCAATTCATATAAGAAACATATCAACAGTCAACAGTAAGTATTTAAACAATACAGAGATAGAAATTGTCAATCACCACATCCGCCACACGTCGAATATCTCCTCGCGTATTTATAACGATGTCTCGGTTTGCTTGCAAGTAGCTTCGACCTAACTGATTCTGTGATATTATTTTCATCAGTATATCTGGACTTATTCTGAATTATCTACAAAATCAGGATTATTAGCGGAATCAATAATATTATAATTGGAACGACCTACTTCATTTATTGTCACTTTGTCCAGGTGTCCGTTATGAACTGAGTGATCTTTGATGTCTAATATCTTCACCACTCGATTTCCCATTTTTTGTAGTATGATTCCAACAGAAGGTCTATAGTCATTACCTTTGTAATAATGTACATTAGAAGTCGTGGACATCAGATGCTTTTTGAGAATTCGAGATTTGAAAAGTTTTGCAGGACTTTCACGGGTACTTGTATGCTCTGCATTCGACAGACGCAGTCTATGCATATGCAGTAATTCCTCAATTTTAATCAGTTGCTCTCTCATCTCATTCAGGTCTTTTCGTGTTTTCGACAGTTCACATTGTAACTCAGCTACCTCATTTTTGAAAACAGTTGACACTTGAGTTGCCGAACTTGTAGTGGAGGTTTTCATTGGATTAGCTTGAGTATTTTGAAAAGTTGAAAGACACATTGACTCCATTTTACTAGACAGCTTGGGAGAATTATAAGAATGTTGAGCAACATAAGTATTCGAACTTCTGCAAACCGTCTTGATGTGTCCAACTTTACCACATTTGTGACACTTAGCACCCCGAAAACGGCAAGTGCTTCGTAGATGTAACTTTCCACAGGAAAAACACGGTTTAATGTTTTTGATCTCTCGCTGCATTCTATTACCTGTGGACGGCAGTTTGGATTGCTTTCCATGACCACTTGTATTTTCGACTTTACAAAGCATAACATCAGATACTGACGTAGTGGGAGCCACCGAAAGTGTGTGTAGTTATCTAAGCTTATTTCTTCATCCAGGATGTTCGAATGACACCAAGATTCAGTGATGACAATTACAGGGGGTTTGTATATTACTGTGAGTGCTCTGAGCATCGGCAATTTATTTAGAACAGATCTAGCATTTATGAGGATTAGGTAAAGATGAGAGTTGAAGTAGCATTTGAAGTATTTAAGTTCGTTAGTCAGCCCCGAATATGGTTCAGCACCCAGTAGTTCTGCTTGACATGATGATCCTATGTTAAGAGGAGTTTCAGCATCATGCTCACCTATGTCTATCGAGTTGGTGTGTGCTGTTTTCGGTGAAGAATTAGGAGTTGGAGTACTGGATTTGCTATAGACTAAGGAATTTTTATTTTTAGTTAGGTTACAGAAGTGGGTAGGGTTCTTTATTTGGCCTATACTTGTGCAGGTGTCAAGTGTGCCTAATGGATACGGGTGCACTAGACCGTTCCTGTTTTCATGCAAGGAGGGAGCCAGCACTAGTGGTTTAGGAGTGTTAACATCCCTACCAGCTGTTTTTTCAACGCTGACAGGGACGCGGGGGATAAAAAATGATTGGATCCTTTTGATGACCATGGCTTATTATTCCACCTATTGTTTGATGCTAGTTGTGTCCTTGTGTGGGTTTCATGTGTACTGCATTGTGGGTTAGTTCCCAGCAGACTTGTACCATATATCCGGTCAAAATTTGTTTGTGTGCCATACTCTGAAGACCCTGAGTTGTTGATAGCCGAGTTCTGACTATTACCACTTGTACTATTGAGGGTGACATTGTTGTGACATTGGATATCAGTGTGTGCCATGGTGCGATTTAGCACGTTGTGGGTGCTAATACTATTGACCGTGGGAAGTGTGGGCTTATTTAAGCTGCCACTGTTTTTGTTGGTATGATTTAGGGGCATATTTTCCTTACCTTTAGCAATGAAGTTATGGCTAGGAGAGGACAAAGTCGAATTTCGGGGGTTTTGACTTTTTTTCTGGGGTTATTTAATGGCATTTTAGATTCTGCGGTGATAGGTGGTATGGTTTTTTTATTTATTTGGTTACAGTCTAGTGGCCTTTCGGCTGGTGTTGCACTCTGATGGGATAATTCTGTGTGTTTTGAGAGGGGTGATGCGGTGGGGTCTACTGTATCTTTCACAGGGTTGGGAATAATGGCTGCTTGCAATGTCCTATTACCTATTTCACAATTAGTCTTAGCCAGATAGTTGTATGCGCGCCTTTCTATGACTGTTTTGTCCACCCCGACCTTTATATGTTTGTAGTTTCTGGCTTGCGATAGGGTGTGTTGGGAGTGGATGAATTTTCTGGTCTCTGCCGGTGTTTCGAACTGAAAACGAATAGGACAACACTTTTCATGTTGACTCTTCTTCAGCCTATAGCACTTAGTCTTGGAGTTAGGCATTTTCGCTTCACTAAGTAAGATGCGCTGTACCTTTTTTAGTGCCTCATTGTCCGGAACGTTGTAGACAATAGCACTCAGTTTTGCGTCGAGTCGTTTTGTTACTTCTGTGGTAACAAAATTAATGAGGTTATCTACCTTAGTTACCGATTCTGTGTCAAGCTTGTTAAGGTTTACAGTTTTCATGAGGATAGTTAGAGGTGTCGATTCACAGACCTGCGATCTGATATCGCTGATCTGATCTGATAATTTGGATATCTCGGTATTGGTTTCGATGTTTCCAGCATTTACTGACTTACTGTTTTTTATTTCCCTTAACTCAGCCTTAAGTTCACCTATAGACAACTTTAGAAGTTCTATTTCTGAAGATAGTACTGAAAAAGAGCTTGATGGCTGGAGTTTTTCGATAAGCACATAAGGTGAAGGGAGGGGTTCTGTATGAGCAGAGGGTACTGAATTTTTAGGAGTAGTGCTAATACTAGCTGTCAGTACAGTTTTATCCTCAGTTCCAGCTCGACGCTTACGGCATACAAGTGAGTTATGTGACTCATAGCCGTTTGTAGGGGGTGTGTTGCTTGATGTAGCAATCAAGGACGTTAAATTAGACACCAGTTTTACAGGGGATTGGGTTCGTTGCTTTTTACTTTGATTAACCATAACTATTAGAAATGGGAGTTAGTGGTTACAAGTATGGAAGCAGTATAGTACTTGTGCAAGTACTACAGCAAGGAAGGAAAGTGTCAATCATACAATGTTATGCACCCACAAACAACGCAGACCTCGAGAAGAAAGAAGAATTCTACAGGCAACTACAGGCAACAATGGACAATACTCCAGCTGGCGACATGAAAATACTAATGGGAGACATGAACGCCAAACTGGGACCAGACAATACGGGAAGGGAACTCATCATGGGTAGAGAAGCTCTAGGAGAAATGAATGAAAACGGAGAACTCTTCGCCGACTTCTGCGCCTTCAACGAACTGGTGATTGGTGGCAGTGTATACAAGCACAAAGATATCCACAAGGCTACATGGGTGTCACCAGACGGGCAAACCAAAAACCAAATCGACTTCATCTCAATCTCAAGGAAGTGGAGGCGCAGCCTACTGGACACAAAAGCAAGAAGAGGAGCAGACGTTGGCTCAGACCACTATCTCGTACAAGGGACAATCCAAATCAAATTAAAAGCTTTCAGGGAATCAGGAGCTGCAGATAGACCACAAGCCAAGTTCAACACTCAAAAGCTGAAGGACCAGGCTACAAAGGACATCTTCATTGCAAGCATAAAGGACAAAGTCGAGACACAAATCAACACTAGCGAAGAGGTCGGCGTTGAAAAGCACTGGAACAACTTGAAAACGGTGTGGAGCCAAACCTGCATAGAAATTCTAGGCAGAAAAAAGAGACAGGACAAACAGTGGCTCACTATGGACACTTGGAAACTAATAGAAGAGAGAAGGACAGTGAAGCAAAAGATTATCCAGTGCACGGACGAGCAACAAAAACAGGAGATGAATGCAAGCTACAATACACTGAACAAAAGAGTGAAGAAAAGCGCCAGGGAAGACAAAAGAAAATATTATGAAACCATGGCAAACGAAGCAGAACAAGCTGCAGGCAAAGGAGACCTCGCCACACTCTACCAAACAACTAGGCACCTATCGGGCAAACGTTCGACACAGATTAAGCCAATAAAGGACGACAATGGAAAGTCAATCACCAAAGAGGTGGAACAGAGAAAGCACTGGGTTGAACACTTCAAAAGACTTCTAAATCGTCCGCCACCTACAACACGTCCAGCAATACCAACAACGGAAGCAGAACTACCAGTGAACACTGACCCCCCGACGAAATCAGAAGTCCTGAATGCAATCAAGATGCTTAAAACTGGGAAAACACCGGGACCAGATGGAATCCCAGCAGAGGCTTTGAAAATAGACCCAGAGACAACAGCGGACTTGATGACACCACTACTGGAGAAGGTGTGGAAAGAGGGCAAAGTACCCGAGGATTGGAAGAGCAGTTACTTATACAAACTTCCAAAGAAAGGAGACTTAAGTCAATGTAAAAACTGGCGTGGAATTATGCTTCTGTCCATTCCAAGCAAGATACTAAGTCGCATCATCCTGGAGAGAATCAAACAAGCCCTAGATGAAAAACTTCGTCCGGAACAGGCTGGATTCAGGAGAAACAAATCATGTATTGATCAAATCGCCACTCTACGGATCATCATTGAACAAAGCTTGGAATGGCAGTCACCTCTCTATCTCAACTTCATCGACTTTGAAAAGGCCTTCGACAGCGTCGATCGAGAGGTCATTTGGAAACTACTTCGCTACTACGGGGTCCCATTGACAATTATACATCTCATCCAACAGTTATACGACAATGCTGCATGCCAAGTAATCCACAACGGGAAACTTACGGAAGCCTTCGAAGTGAGGACGGGAGTGAGGCAAGGCTGTCTACTATCACCAATGATCTTCCTGATTGCAATTGATTGGATAATGCGACAGACAACGGCAACCAACGAGGGAACAGGCATAAAATGGACTGACACAAAAGACTTGGAGGATCTGGATTTCGCCGATGATATATGTCTGATTTCCCATAAACTGGAAGATATGCAAATGAAAAGTAACAAGTTGGCAGAAGAAGCATCAAAGTTAGGACTTCACGTGAACATAGATAAAACAGAGATGATGAAGATTCCTTGCCAACATCAACAGCAACAACAGACCACAATAAGCATAAATGGGAAGAACCTGAAAGAAACAACCTCCTTCACCTACCTGGGAAGCATCGTCTCAACTACAGGCGGAACTGACGAAGACATCAAAGCCAGAATCGGAAAAGCAAGACAAGCTTTCATTACTCTCAAATCTGTGTGGAGGTCAACAGCACTCAGCATCAAAAATAAGATCCGGATTTTCAACTCCAATGTGAAGTCAGTGCTACTATACGGATCAGAGACTTGGCGAGTCATAAAGAGCATCTCAAACAAACTTCAAACCTTCATTAACAACTGTCTCCGCTCAATACTCAAGATCAGATGGCCAGAAAAGATCAGCAACAGGGATCTCTGGGAGCGAACCAATCAGGAACCGATTGTGAAACAAATAGGCAGAAAGAAATGGAGATGGATTGGCCATACGCTGAGGAAACCATCAAGTGACATCACTAGACAAGCCCTCGAGTGGAACCCGAAAGGGAGGCGGCGAGTTGGTCGTCCAAGGGTGACTTGGAGGAGGTCATGTGAAGAGGAGATGAAAGCATGTGGGCAGACCTGGAGCAGGGTGAAAAAGTTGTCAGAAAACCGAAGTCAATGGAGGTGCGCAGCTGAAGCCCTATGTTCCTCTAGGAACTAAAGGATACAATAATAATAATAATAATAATAGTACTTGTGCAAGTACTACAGCAAGATAAATTTTATGTAACGAATCACGTAAAAATGTAACGCAAACGTTGAACGTACCGCGATACAGAGTGACTAAGTTTATATGGATTATTATACACCATAGGGTTTTCTCAATATCCACTTCTCTGAGACTCTTTCGTCATCAATGATTGCGTTTTGCTCTCAGACTCCCCTATTCTAGTGGTGGGATACAATATACTGGCAAACTTGCTCATAGTTTGGTTGACACTGTTTTTCACCAGTTCCAGAATATCATCGAACTTTGGCTCAATACCTTCATCCTCTATACGACAGCCTATCTTCACTCACTTCCTTTGTAGTCGAGTAGGTAGGCGTCTCGCTATTACCTCTAGGACTGAACTTGAGTTCAGATCACTCATGCAGTTCATCGAAATCAACGTTTTCTTGTAAGTCATCAGATTATCGAGGAACTCAGAGAGTGCCTTGTTGTCATCTCGTAATTGACTACCATTACCTTTAACAGCCTCGAATAAGTTTCTTACAATCATCGAAGGTCTTCCGAATTTTTGACGCAGTATACTCATAGCCTCAGAGTATCCTTCTTCAGGGGGCATCAACTTACAGCACTGTATAGCTCTTGAAGCAACGCCACTGTAGTACCTCAACAAAAACATCAACTGCGTTTCATCATTTATTGCGAACGCACTCAACATGACTTCAAAACTCCTTTACAAACTGTGCATAGTCAGCTGGGTTTCCGTCGAAACACCATAGCTCATATTTTGGTAGTTTAAAGTTCCTATTACCCCTAGATAGCGAAACATGAACGACATACTCGTCATGCTGAACATCATACATATCATAACAATTAACAAGCAGTTCAGCTTTCCTTACTTTTCTGCTTGCTTCCAAGACGCTTTTTCTTTTTTTTTGACCCAGGCATAATGGAACTTGACCAAAGTTGCAGAAAAGTCCCAGATAATACTTGTCCAAAGAAGATTAGCAGACACCAGGAAAGACGAAAAGAAACGAACAGAAACTATCAGAAACTGTCAATGTCCATCTCTTACCAAGCTGGACCTCACGCTGTCCCTCGAAGACTTTCAGAAACTCTTTGCATTAACCAACGCGAAAACCAGAACACTGGTTGGCGATTCAAGAATCCTTTGTTCTTACGCCAACATATAGCCAACAATAAGGTTATTACACAAGATTTCTGATAGTTTTTTATGTTCCTTCGAACAGCAAACGATGAGACGATGACTGCCGTATCGATGACTCCCGCGAAAAATATGGAGGAGTTGGGTTTGAGCGAACGAACATGAATTGTTCGTTCAATCTTCCACGACACTGACAGCTTGCGATGGTCAAATCTTCTCACTACCGAGTGTCTTTATTGCATATGCTCACTAATTATAACATGTGGTCCGTTGTCATTTTGGTTTAGTGTCAAGTCATTTCATGTGCGTGAAATTTTGCATTAAATTTTTTGCCGGTGTACTTATTATCGATGGCATTATACTTTTGTGCTGCTTTATTTTTGGTGCAATTTTATCAGAAAATGTTGCTTGATGCTGAGTGGGAGCAGTGTGATGGATTAAAGTAGGGGTGACTCTAACCAATAGCGGCCTAGACCGAAACTACCTCTGTTGGCCAATCAGACGCGAGAGAAATAGATGTGTGTAATTCGGCATAAGCGTCAATATAAAAGTAATGTAATGTTAAAAATAGTTACATAGGATAATATCCTTGTATATGTTTCAAGCAAACCTCCCACTTTCTCAAAGGAGTCCCAACAGTCAGGTCAAAGCAATTTCTGTAAATGTTCACAGTTTACAATTTATTTAGGATAGTAGGCTATATGCCTGTGTTAATCCTTTCGATTTATTGCATACAGGAGGTCCAATCTCGCCTTGAATGAATCGACGGATGGCGCTGATACGACGTGTTCCGGTAGGGAGTTCCAATGGTTCACAATTCGATGCGAAAAACGGATCTCCGGGCGCAGACGATTCGACCGTGGTTTTTGAACCTTGAGGTGATGTTTTCGCAATAGGTTGGTGCTAGAAGGAAGAAATAATTTAGATAAATTAGCTCCAAAATCATTTCTTAGGATACGGTATGCTAGTATTAGGTCACCCCTAAGTCGTCTGTATGACAGTGGAAATAAACCCAGTCGACTTAACCTCTCCTCATATGACAGGGTTGAGGAACCCTTTATTAGCTTAGTTCCTACTCTTTGCACTCTTTCTAATAAGTCTATTTCGTATTTGAAACACGGGCTCGCTGCCTGGATCCCATATTCCAAATGAGGTCTGATATAAGTCGGATATAATATACGAAATATATCAGCGTCAAAGTTCGCAAAAGCCTTGCGTATGGCCCATAACTTTCGAAAACCCTTAGTGGCTGCAGTTCTACAGTTTGTTGCTGTTTTCAAGTCATGCTGCACAACCACTCCTAAGTCCTTGTACTCAGCGACCACTGGGAGAGTAATGCCATTCATTGAGTAATTGTGCACGTGACTATGAGATACATGCATAACTACACTCTTGCTTAAGTTAATCTCCAAGGCCCAGTGCTTACACCAATCACTTAACAAGTTTAAATCTTCCTGCAAAGCAAGTTGATCACTGTCATCGTGCAAAGCCCTCCATATCTTGATGTCATCAGCAAACAGTAAGCAGGATGACTTAACTACCGATGGAATCTCATTAACATAAATCAGGAAAAGAAGTGGGCCTAGAAATGTACCCTGAGGAACTCCACTCTTAACCGATTCCCATATTGATAAAACCCCGTTAACTCGTACTCTTTGTCTTCTGTCCTTTAGAAAGTCTTGAATCCAGTCGGTAACCACTTTATTGATTCCCAGACTACCTAACTTTACTAGAAGACCTGAATGAGAAACCCTGTCAAACGCCTTGCTAAGGTCTATGAATATGGCATCCACCGGTATATTAGCATCAGCTGAGCTTGCCCAACTTTCTCTGACCAAAAGAAGGTTGGTCAAGCAAGAATGACCTGCTCTAAAACCGTGCTGTTCCACAGCGAAAAGTTTGTTTCCTTCAATGAACTAAATGATAGCATCACGAATTATTCTTTCTAGTAGTTTAACAACAATACTGGTCAAACTAACAGGACGATAGTTCTGAACTAAGTTTCTAGATCCGGTTTTGAAGACCGGACTAATGATGGCACCTTTCCGGTCTCTTGAACATTTAGACTGGTCCAGAGACATATTGAAGATTACCAACAATGGCTCGGCTATGCTTTCAGCCAATGATGTTAATATACGTGGGTGGAGTTCATCAGGGCCACTTGACTTACCAGGATTGAGCCTTAGAAACCACTTTAGGACAGTATCTCTTCCAATGTATAAGGGTGCCATTTTCAAGTTACCTTTTATCCATCAAGGACAATAATCTGCTTATTAGGTAGTTTGGTTTCGGGCTGATATAGTTTAAAGTCACCAAAGAAGGCAGTAATTTCAAAAGTTAAATATATACTAATGAACTTTCATGAAATTTTGCTGGTACACTTTGACATATTTTCTTTAATGCCTGTCAATCACGTCTCATAAACCGTTAATGCCCAGCTCTCGCTACGCTCGGGCCCACGCTGTTCCTTGAAGATTTCAGAAACGCTTAGTTATAACGGACGAAAAAAGCAAAACACCGATCTGCCGCTTGATATTTCTTTATTGTTACACCAACATATAAAAAGAATAAGTGAACTAAGGTCTGAAAACAAATATTACAATAATAAATCATTGTATTACTTCTGACGATGTTTCACTCTTCTTTCTGAACAGCGACCGATGAGACGATGACTGTCGTATTGATGCCTCCGCGAAAATTGGGGAAGTTGATTTTAAGCAAACAACCAAGAATTGATCGTTCAATCTTCAACTCCATTGACAATGCCCTAATACCCACCACATAAGAGTGACGTCGCTTCAAGAAAAGAATGTAGATTATAACCGTCCATCACCACCCGTACATAGCCAAATAATCAAGATTTGTGAAATAATTGGAATATGTAGAACGTTTGGCGAAGTTAAACTTTCAGTACCACTAACAACCAATCAGTAAACGACCATGAACGGACTAATCACATGAAAGAGGCACTTTTGATAAAGGGAAGCGTGTACTTACGTAAAAATGCATAAAAAAGCATGAAACTATCACAGAGGGTATCTTTTTGTAACATGGGAGAAAAACATCTTCCAGTTAGGCATAGGACTGTCAATAGAAAAGTTACACCACATTCTGTACATATATTCATCCAAATGACTATAAATGAGATCCTTCTGAGGCCCATTTATAGTCCTTATCCTATTTTTCAACCTCCTTCAAAATCCTTTAATAGAATTTGCATGTTTTCTCGTAATAGGATCGACAAAATCACTGGAATGGTTTACTCGTCTACACGACTGAGGCTTGCATACGTCACCGTTACTAGAACTGAGGAAGAATGAGTGACAACCGATCACAGTGGTGATTGGTAGTGAACAGATAAGCAGATGTGAAAAGAGTATCATGGGGTGCCGCTATGGTCACGTTGCATTCTGCAAGAGTCATTCTAGCAAGTGGGTACTGTGTTGCAAGATATCAAGAGGATGCGTCTGACTGGAAGGGGTAGGTCGTCATGGATGAGTGAGATTGTGGTGTGGGTATTCCTGTGGTGTATTGGTTGTTGGCTTAAACCAAATTCCTCTATATTTTTCGCGGGAGTCATCAATACAGCAGTCATCGTCTAATCGTTCACTGTTCAGTGAAAGATAAAGAACTATGAGAAGTACTATCGTGATTTATTGTTATAACATTTATTCTTGGACCTTGTGTAATAACCTCATTGTTGGTTATATGTTGGCGTAAGAACAAAGGATTCTTGAATCGCCAACCAGTGTTCTGGTTTTCGCGTTGGTTAATGCAAAGAGTTTCTGAAAGTCTCCGAGGGACAGCATGAGGTCCAACGTAGTAACGACTGGACAGTGAAGGTTTTTGAGAGTTTTCTGACATGGTCCAACGAAATATTTTTGAGCGTGCTCGAAATGAGCGTCAGGGATAAGACAGTTACCAAGAGGGCTTTTGGTGTGTCTTACTACTCTGCAATTTCGGGAAGCTAATAAAATATGTGCCCATTCCCCCACTTCCTCATAATACCAGGCCAACAATACCGAGCAGTTACGAGCTTGACGTTCGTTCGCATACCTGGGTGGGATACGCCATGCAACGTATTGCATAAGTAACGGCGATAGCTTTTAGGCACGATGGGGTGGGAGGAGTGCTAGAGTAAAATGTCACATAGGATAGTGTCTCTTCCCATAACTAGGGGTTTCTCAGCTAATTGCAGAGTTGTTTTCGACAACTCATGTTGAAGCCCGGCATCTTCTTTTTGAAGACGAGCCAGTTTTACAAGGTCCATGCCGTCGATTTGGGTGAGGGAACAAACGCGCGACAAGGCATCCGCCACGGTGTCGTTTACTCGGGATACATGGCAAATATCTGATGTAAACTGTGAAACGTAATCCAGTTGTCATGATTCCCTAGGTGAATACTTATCTGAAGGTGAGTTCAGAGAGTACGTCAGAGGTTTGTGATCGGTAAAATGTATGAACTTACGACCCTCTCCTGAATTTTGGAAATGGCGTATAGCACGGTACATAGCCAAAAGTTCTCTGCCGGATGTGCTGTACTTCGTTTCTGTTAACTGAGGGCGCCTCGAGAAAAAGGCGAGTGGTTCCCACTCTTTGTCAACTAGCTGTTGTAGAACATTATACATCAAATTTTGTGTAATTTATATAATAACTTATCCATGCCTGTACAATTGGTTGTTCCTGCATAAACAGGAAGAAATACATCATATGGTAAGGTAGAACTGCGCCGATTGCAGTGTTTGATGCATCAACAGATATACTTAACGGTGCCGTTGGATCCTGATACATCAGAGTTGTGGCATCCGTAATAGCTTTTTTGACGTGAGTGAAAACATTTTGATCAGACGCGTCGGGTTCGATGGACTTGTTATTCTTTCGAAGAAGCTCTGTTAATTGCTGAATCAGAGAAGCACAGTTCGGAATGAACCATCAGTAATAATTTACAAAGCCGTTGAAAGTTCGGAGACTTTTCAATGTGTGTGGCTCTGGAAAGTTCGATATCGCCTCAACTTCACTAGCCAGTAAGCGAATACACTTGCAGTCAATGGTGTGGCCCAGAAAGTCGGGTGAGTCAACACCTATCTGACACTTTGGAATATCGATGGCAACACCATGTAGGCGTAACCCTTCAAATGCCAAGTCCAAGTGTCTAGCGTGAGTTTTCTTGTCTGGACTGGCAATGAGGCAGTTGTTTAAGTATGCTTATACAAAGTCAAGACCGCAGAATACTTCGTCGATGAAGAGTTACAATGTTTGTGATGCATTCCGGAGATCGAACGGCATATGTAGAAATTCAAAAAGTCCGAAAGGCGTGGTAATGGCCGTTTTCGGAATATCTTCTGGTGCCATCGGGATTAGGTTATACGCATTAACTAAGTGTTTTCGAGAATATAGTTGCGCCAGATAATGTTGCAATCAAGTAGCCAATGTGCGGCAATCAATTGCAATCAAAGCTGTTTTGCCGTTCACTCGACGGCAATCACCACTGGGACACGAATCGTTGCCATCTTTTTTCGGTACCACATGAAGTGGGGATGCCCATGGGCTATTCGATGTCCGAATGATACCAAGGGTGAGCATATGGACGAACTCATTTCTAGCGAGTCGTAGTTTGTCAGGAGCCAGTCTTCGTGCTTCAGATGTCACTGGTTGTCCTGAGGTTATGATGTGGTGCATAACATAGCTGGTTATGCTCAGTAGATCGTTAGACGGGCAATTAAGTTCCGGATATTTGCCAACAATGGGTTGAAAAGTTGGATCAAGGATTGCCTTTATCTTAGCGGGTGGCAAGCTGGGGCCTATGTAAGTGATGCCTATGATAGACAGACTAATAGTATTGTCAATCAGTCGTTTTCGGCGGACGTCCGCGAGTAAATCATGATGATTAAGTGGGTCCGTGCCAATGATGGGCATTGTGACGTCAGCGAGAAGGAAAATCCACCGAATAGGTTTGCGTAAACCTACGTTCAGATAGACGTATTTCCTACCAAAGGTTGCGATTGGTTTTCCATTTGCGGCCTGTAAGTTGAAGGTAGGTTCCTTCTGTCGATCTGCTGTTGTAACAGGAACGACGCTGACTTCGGCGCCTGTGTCGACTAAATATCGAGTCTGGCTGACCACATCACGAATGTGAAGCAGCTAGTGCCACCGGCGATGGTTGCCGCTAACGCGTGCCGGCAGGATAGTTTCCCACAGACTTTGGGACATTTCCAAAGTTAAAAGGCTTACGGCAACACTTCGCTTCTTGGCCATAGTGTTGTGGTACCAGCACCAGTCAGGGTTTTTCAGAGAACGTGGCTTGGACTTAGATCGACCACATGAGTTTTGGCGTTGAGGAGATTTAGGACGGCGGTCGGAGTCAGAAGGCATGTTTGACCTAAACATCTGCTGGATGGAGTTACATAACTCTATCACTGCAGTATCCTTACTCGAAGTCTGCTTAGTCATCGAGAGTATTTCGGAAACTGACCGTTTAGTTATTTCTAGAATCTTATCTGCAGAAATAGCTAAGTCATCCATTATAACACCCTGAAGTGTCACAAGTACGGTCTGCACGGACTGTGGCAGCTTGGATAAGAAGAGTTCTCTAAAAAGTCCTTCATCGAACCGAATTTGTCCAATAACCTCTCTCATTCTTGTCAGCATGCTCACGGCTGACTGATCCTCTAACTCTATGCTGCGAAATAATTCATCCAGAAGTTGTCGGTCCGTGAGAACGTTTCTCCTGAGGAGGGATGCTTTGAGCAACTCGTACGAGTTACTTACCTCTGGACTCGACATCTGTGAGGTTACCTACTTGCTGAATTCCCGCGGTAGGGCGTGAATAACTGCAAGGAACTGTGAACGTTGATAGGTTTTCCCATGCTAACAAAATTCTGCTTCAGCCATCTGAAACCACGTCTGAGCATTGTGTGGCCAGTGTGGTACGAGCTGAATGGTTTTAGAAGTTGAGCGGATACGAATGACTTTGGGACTAAGATCACTCATGACGAAAAGTATGTCGTCTAAAATATGGTACAAGAACAAATACAAAAAGGAACGAACTCACCTATGTTATCTCCGTATTTATCGCAGATGAAGTTCGCGGTTGGGCTCACCAGTTTAGAGGTTGACGGTGTAGACGTTCTCAAACAGTACAAAGGTATATTAACGCAAGTTCTTACACTGACAACTTCCAATGTATTTCAATCTCGCGTACCATAAGCAAAGCAAAAGACAGTATTTGATCGTCTAAATTACGCGATGTACTTCAGGACCAAAACGAGTTGTTAGACGAACGCTTAGCCGGCTAGTGATCGTGCAGGAACGTGACACGAGGGAGTACCAAATGGCGGGGATGCTTGACCGAAAGCCTTCAGCTAAATAAGTCGACTTAAAAAGTGGTAGTCAACATCCAATGTTGAGTGATGATTGCTGTGGTCAATAATTCTGGGGAATTATTTACCGCTGCACTTTTGTAGCAAAATAAGTCACCGGTGCACAGAAAATCCATAATTCGTTCATCTCGCTTAGATAATTGGAATTCTAAAAATAAGTGTCGAAGCGTCATCCAGTAAATAATACTGTTTCACTGTGTGATACATCTAGTAAACAAACTAACATGGAGTGTCAAACTGCATTAAAAGTTCGCACAACTACAACAGCGGGCGTATGGAAGAACGGTTTTCAGCGCCTGTCAACACTTTATTGTTGTATTGATAATGAAATGAAAATCACAGGCGTGAAGTTTTGTAGTGAGTTTTATTTTCGTAATACACACAGATATTGTTAGACACAGTGTTATAGATTCAAAAACATACAATAAACCTTCAATTAAGAAAGTATACAATGGAGCGTGTTCCTTCAGTTTGAGTTTTGGCTCACACCCTGTAATCAACATGATCGGTAATAAGAGAAAGAGATTTCAGTGACTTATTCGATAGGGCTGTTTAAATAGACTGCAAGTTTATTTAACAAAGTGAAGAGAATATACTTCTACAGATTATCAAATAATAATTCAAAATAATTTCCAGTTAATGTAATGACCGCAGCAGACGAACGGAGAGGAGAGCACACATCAGTCATTTCGAAACTAATGCAAATACCACCAATGCTCCTCTAGCTCGAAAAAAGGTGATGATCGTGTACTTCTGTGGATTTATATACTTTTCAACAACATCTAAATCGTGCTATGTTGTGAATTGGCAGAAGTTAGAATTCATGGACCATTGGATCGGGTCCCAGTGGCTTAATGGTCTGCGAGCTCGCCTTGTAACCAGAAGGTCTTGGATACAAATCCAGTGGGTGTGTACTGCTGAAGAGACCCAAACTAGGACGAAACAGCCGTCCAGTACTCCCAGGTTTTCAATGGTTCTCTAAATAATGTCAGCTAATGATGAAATCCTGAAACCAATCAAATCCCTACGAACCAACACTTGAATAACATCTAAATCTATTCTTTTATTCGAAACTTTATTTGTATACCTAAGACAACCGGAATGTCTTTGATTTATCTATAAAAAGTCTGAGATGTCGTAGATATAAACCTGGGTGCTTATACTGTTCACTTTGAATATTCCGAAAAGACATCGCATTAGTCATCATCGTTTGAACTGAAGAGTTCGTTGACATTATTATAACCATTTGTAAACGAACATAAAAGACTTTGTCTAACCTCGCCGGTCCAGTAGATTCAGTGAGTGAATTGGATATGCTAATTATCCGTGAATTAAGGGCCGTTGGTAGATTATTTCCATCAACTAATTAGATATTACACCACTATCATAAAAAGTGTGCTTGCGAGGCACTTTCTAGGAATTTTTATGCTCATTTGAACATATAATAAAAATAGTTTATTCACATAAATTATCGTATGCGAAATCTGATTTCATAGCATTGGAAACGTGGAACTTACACAGATTGTAGCAATGCTCAAACCAGTGTCAATTCTGTAGTAAATCTGTAATAGCCCAAAAATATATATCGTGTGAGAAAGGTCAGTGGAATATTTGATTAAAAATGAGAGTAAAAAGCATTAATACAGTCACGCAAGTGTACCATTTTGAGCATTTCTGATGCCGACCGTTTCATTATTTCACCAATTATTAATATTCATACAAAATAAATCTGTGTACTTAATAAGTGGCTGGAAACCGGACTCCAGCACTTCATTTCACTTTTTAATTTTAGTACTGTGGCTGATTTGACCACTATGCTTTCATCATCAGCTTACACAAAATATGGCGAGAGCTTAAGCAGTGCAAAGAAGTCGGAAACACACTGCCTTTGGCAGATTTTTGTTTACTTTGTAAATGCCTCTGAATGATGAGTCAACTGAGATGCCATGACAGATATTTACGAGGTGTTCAGTTATTGCTCTTCTTATTGAATCAGTGCCTCCTCTTTGCACCCATACTGAATGATGTTCTCTAACACGTTTTGTTAAGACCCGCATAGAACGACCAATGCAACTAGCTCCGCATGAGCAGGTGGACTAATATACGCGCACTGAAGTGGCTATAGGCAAAATAATCGACGTGAACTACCATCCTAAGTTTACAGCGAAAGGAGGCTTCTCAATCTTAACATTTATTGCAGCCATTCTGATTCCATGTTATTCAAAAGATTTTACACTTGATAAAGCTGAAAATCTACGCCGAAAACGTTTATGATTTGAAATCGTTCACCACTATATTATTATTAAATTGGAATCTTGTGTTCAACAAATTTTCTTGTATGATCCCGAAGTTTTGACGGTCAGATTGAGGAATATGATTCGCCTCACTTTAGAGAGAACATTCCTGCTGAGTTCACTTAAATTTCCAAGCAACTGTTGCGTTTATTTCTTTTTGTTATTTCCAGCCATTAAACAGATATTACATAACTGTGGTGATTATTTGTAATCGTAGTATTAGTATTTCGAGATGACCGAATTACAAGAATCCAACCAAAACAAAGAGAGGGCAGAACTCAGGAATTTGTATTTAGCGGAATTATTATGCCATTCATATAAGAAATATATTGACAATCAACAGTAAGTATTTAAACAATAGAGAGATATAAATAGTCAATCACCACAATAACTGTCAAATTCGGACAGAGTTAGAAGCACTAATCTATTTCAGCCTAGACAATGTAGCCTAAACACCCGGAATTTCTTTCATGACATTTGAAACCTGCAGTATATTTGGGTCAATTTTCTACAGACTTCATACAGCTTTGGTCAGCTGGGAGATATGGTTTCAACTCCTGCTGGCATACAAGTGTTGTGAAATTGTTTTGCGCATGCAACTTTCTTGCAGTCCTCCAAATGATTCTAGTATACAAGTATTGCTTTGTAGGGATTTGGTTGAATGGTTAGAGGATTTCATCGTGAGCTGACATTGGTTAGAGAACCATCGGAATACCTGGGAGTATTGGACAGCTGTTTCATCCTAGTTTGAGACTCTTCAACAGTACGCACCCACCACAGGGGTTCGAAAGCAGGACCTTCTGGTTACAAGGCAAGCTCGTAAACCATTAGGCCGCTGGGACCAGTAGGGTGCAGCAGGTTGGGTGTAAGGACAAATACTGTCTGAAGACATTGGCTAGAGGTTGCACTATATCGTGAATTGGCAGAAGTTAGAATTTATGGACCATTGGATCGGGCCCCAGTGGCTTAATGGTCTACGAGCTCACCTTGTAACCAGAAGGTCCTGAGTTCGAGCCCGGTGGGTGCGAACTGCTGAAGAGTCGCAAACTAGGACGAAACAGCTGTCCAGTACTCTCAGGTATTCCAAATGGTTCTCTAACCAATGTCAGCTCATGATGAAATTCTAGTATAGCTGAACACGTCATGTTCTTGACATATTTGATGAACACTGAGTAAACAAAAGTGTATCTACTTCCTTATTGTTCAGTGCTAAAAGGTTACTCACTTATTTTCTCTTCACAGCAAGCAGAAAAATTCCTGCAATGGGGCAAACACAAATGCCAGTGAAATAAACAAAGTGAATCACTTTCTTCTTATTGTTTTCAAGTTCAGAGCTATCACTAGTACTACGACTAAAAGAATCATTTGAGGAAACAGGAGCATAAAGTGCATAATGACTCTTCTTATAATTGTGCAAAACCCGATACCTAAAGAAAGTAGGGTAGACTAAAACAATACGGGAGAGATATTAAAAAAAATATTGCCATATCCATATCAGTGCCGCCGTTTGAATTTCCATTTTTTATGCCTTTTACAAAAATGATTATGATTACTTATCTCTAGTTTCTTTAAAATATATAGCTCATTAAATTATTTGTGTACATTTAATACACTACGCAATCCCTTCATTCCTCTATTTGTTGCCGAGAATGAAGCTCTGGTATAAAGATGATATCACAAACATTGATTTTAAAGTGGCCGATTGCAGTTTTACTTCGTAAACTGGAACGGCTAATGTTATGCCATAGATAAATAACTTCACAATACTTCAGGCTAATCTAAAATGTGTGACTGACTATGGTGTATGCAACATTTATGTGCTATCCCACAGTGATGAGATTATTATGTCTAACATTTAGTTTATTTTTTGCCTACAGGTATTTAATTTACTTAGTAGCATGTCGGACAACATTTGTTCGACCGTAAAATGGTAAAATTAGATGCCAGAAGTTGTACTACTGATGTATTTTTTGCAACTTTATTGATTTTACTAATGATTAGTAAGCCTAGCAAGGAAAAAGTGTTGGACTTAAGACCACCGGCTTCAGCAAGAAAACAAAACTCCATCTCTGTAGAAAGCACAACTTCGCAATTTCAGACATAAACGACGTCAGCGGATGAAAGCTAACTGAAATTACTCTGCCAACAGGCCTTCTTTTGATGGAATAAAAGTAGGGATAGAAACACAGAATGTCTCCATCATCTTTGTGGCTGGCAGGGATGACTAGATAGCAGTAGCAGTGAGAACATTGGGTATAGGAGTTTTAGGAATATGTTAGAACACATGGAGTAGAAGTGGACTCTTCAAATGGGTGACTATGGGGTCAGTCCATTTCCACCAAGAGGAGGATAACCACAAACAAACACTCAAGGAGTGGCTATCATTGTGTTTCTAATACCATTGAAAGTGGGGAGAACTCCCACTCAGCAACGACTACAGCAAGACTCAGCTAAGAAGGTAAGAAATTTACGGTTATGCAGTGTTAAGAGCTTTCGAACAACGCACATCAAGAGAAGGAAGACTTCTACAGACAATTTCGGTTAATAATGGACGAGATTTGAATTAATGACATCGAAATTCTAATAAGTGATGTAAATGCCAGTCGAAATGGGAGCAGAGAACACACGGGGAGAGCTTCACGTGTGTCTTGAGGCATCCAGTAAAATGAATGATGACTACTTGTATATTTCTGAATGTTTGATGATTGAGGTGATTGGGGACAGTGTGTACAAGCAGAAGAATAACTACCAGGTGACCTGGATTTTATCAGGTAGACACCAAAAGTCAAATAGACTTTTTCACAATTTCAAATGAGTTGGAAGTATTACTAGGAAAACCTGCTTGGAAGAATACTGGGATTCTCTGAAAGTGGTGTGGAAGGGGAACTATGTAGGCAAGATGAATGGGGTGAGACACGGGATAACTCTCTACGGACACTAAGGAGCTATTAGAAAGAGGGTGGTGGTGGTGGGGCATGAGGTGAACAAGTACAAAAGAGTCTGAGACCAGTCTGCATCCCAGTTGACAGGGGTATGAAGAGGAGTGCTAGGAAAGATGAAAGACAGTTTTACGATACACGGACCACTAAATTAGAACAGGTTGTAGTTGAGACGGACTTAACTGGTTATTCGCCACTGCTCAGTTAAGTCCGTCTCAACTACAACCTGTTCTAATTTAGTGGTCCGTGTATCGTAAAACTGTCTTTCATCTTTCCTAGCACTCCTCTTCATACCCCTGTCAACTGGGATGCAGACTGGTCTCAGACTCTTTTGTACTTGTTCACCTCATGCCCCACCACCACCACCCTCTATTCTAATAGCTCCTTAGTGTCCGTAGAGAGTTATCCCGTGTCTCACCCCATTCATCTTGCCTACATAGTTCTCCTTCCACACCACTTTCAGAGAATCCCAGTATTCTTCCAAGCAGTTTTCCTAGTAATACTTCCAACTCATTTGAAATTGTGAAAAAGTCTATTTGACTTTTGGTGTCTACCTGATAAAATCCAGGTCACCTGGTAGTTATTCTTCTGCTTGTACACACTGTCCCCAATCACCTCAATCATCAAACATTCAGAAATATACAAGTAGTCATCATTCATTTTACTGGATGCCTCAAGACACACGTGAAGCTCTCCCCGTGTGTTCTCTGCTCCCATTTCGACTGGCATTTACATCACTTATTAGAATTTCGATGTCATTAATTCAAATCTCGTCCATTATTAACCGAAATTGTCTGTAGAAGTCTTCCTTCTCTTGATGTGCGTTGTTCGAAAGCTCTTAACACTGCATAACCGTAAATTTCTTACCTTCTTAGCTGAGTCTTGCTGTAGTCGTTGCTGAGTGGGAGTTCTCCCCACTTTCAATGGTATTAGAAACACAATGATAGCCACTCCTTGAGTGTTTGTTTGTGGTTATCCTCCTCTTGGTGGAAATGGACTGACCCCATAGTCACCCATTTGAAGAGTCCACTTCTACTCCATGTGTTCTAACATATTCCTAAAACTCCTATACCCAATGTTCTCACTGCTACTGCTATCTAGTCATCCCTGCCAGCCACAAAGATGATGGAGACATTCTGTGTTTCTATCCCTACTTTTATTCCATCAAAAGAAGGCCTGTTGGCAGAGTAATTTCAGTTAGCTTTCATCCGCTGACGTCGTTTATGTCTGAAATTGCGAAGTTGTGCTTTCTACAGAGATGGAGTTTTGTTTTCTTGCTGAAGCCGGTGGTCTTAAGTCCAACACTTTTTCCTTGCTAGGCTTACTAATCATTAGTAAAATCAATAAAGTTGCAAAAAATACATCAGTAGTACAACTTCTGGCATCTAATTTTACCATTTTACGGTCGAACAAATGTTGTCCGACATGCTACTAAGTAAATTAAATACCTGTAGGCAAAAAATAAACTAAATGTTAGACATAATAATCTCATCACTGTGGGATAGCACATAAATGTTGCATACACCATTAGTCAGTCACACATTTTAGATTAGCCTGAAGTATTGTGAAGTTATTTATCTATGGCATAACATTAGCCGTTCCAGTTTACGAAGTAAAACTGCAATCGGCCACTTTAAAACCAATGTTTGTGATATCATCTTTATACCAGAGCTTCATTCTCGGCAACAAATAGAGGAATGAAGGGATTGCGTAGTGTATTAAATGTACACAAATAATTTAATGAGCTATATATTTTAAAGAAACTAGAGATTAAGTAATCATAATCATTTTTGTAAAAGGCATAAAAAATGGAAATTCAAACGGCTGCACTGATATGGATATGGCAATATTTTTTTTAATATCTCTCCCGTATTGTTTTAGTCTACCCTACTTTCTTTAGGTATCGGGTTTTGCACAATTATAAGAAGAGTCATTATGCACTTTATGCTCCTGTTTCCTCAAATGATTCTTTTAGTCGTAGTACTAGTGATAGCTCTGAACTTGAAAACAATAAGAAGAAAGTGATTCACTTTGTTTATTTCACTGGCATTTGTGTTTGCCCCCTTGCAGGAATTTTTCTGCTTGCTGTGAAGAGAAAATAAGTGAGTAACCTTTTAGCACTGAACAATAAGGAAGTAGATACACTTTTGTTTACTCAGTGTTCATCAAGATATGTCAAGAACATGACGTGTTCAGCTATACTAGAATTTCATCATGAGCTGACATTGGTTAGAGAACCATTTGGAATACCTGAGAGTACTGGACAGCTGTTTCGTCCTAGTTTGCGACTCTTCAGCAGTTCGCACCCACCGCGGCTCGAACTCAGGACCTTCTGGTTACAAGGTGAGCTCGTAGACCATTAAGCCACTGGGGCCCGATCCAATGGTCCATAAATTCTAACTTCTGCCAATTCACGATATAGTGCAACCTCTAGCCAATGTCTTCAGACAGTATTTGTCCTTACACCCAACCTGCTGCACCCTACTGGTCCCAGCGGCCTAATGGTTTACGAGCTTGCCTTGTAACCAGAAGGTCCTGCTTTCGAACCCCTGTGGTGGGTGCGTACTGTTGAAGAGTCTCAAACTAGGATGAAACAGCTGTCCAATACTCCCAGGTATTCCGATGGTTCTCTAACCAATGTCAGCTCACGATGAAATCCTCTAACCATTCAACCAAATCCCTACAAAGCAATACTTGTATACTAGAATCATTTGGAGGACTGCAAGAAAGTTGCATGCGCAAAACAATTTCACAACACTTGTATGCCAGCAGGAGTTGAAACCATATCTCCCAGCTGACCAAAGCTGTATGAAGTCTGTAGAAAATTGACCCAAATATACTGCAGGTTTCAAATGTCATGAAAGAAATTCCGGGTGTTTAGGCTACATTGTCTAGGCTGAAATAGATTAGTGCTTCTAACTCTGTCCGAATTTGACAGTTATTGTGGTGATTGACTATTTATATCTCTCTATTGTTTAAATACTTACTGTTGATTGTTAATATATTTCTTATATGAATGGCATAATAATTCCGCTAAATACAAATTCCTGAGTTCTGCCCTCTCTTTGTTTTGGTTGGATTCTTGTAATTCGGTCATCTCGAAATACTAATACTACGATTACAAATAATCACCACAGTTATGTAATATCTGTTTAATGGCTGGAAATAACAAAAAGAAATAAACGCAACAGTTGCTTGGAAATTTAAGTGAACTCAGCAGGAATGTTCTCTCTAAAGTGAGGCGAATCATATTCCTCAATCTGACAGTCAAAACTTCGGGATCATACAAGAAAATTTGTTGAACACAAGATTCCAATTTAATAATAATATAGTGGTGAACGATTTCAAATCATAAACGTTTTCGGCGTAGATTTTCAGCTTTATCAAGTGTAAAATCTTTTGAATAACATGGAATCAGAATGGCTGCAATAAATGTTAAGATTGAGAAGCCTCCTTTCGCTATAAACTTAGGATGGTAGTTCACGTCGATTATTTTGCCTATAGCCACTTCAGTGCGCGTATATTAGTCCACCTGCTCATGCGGAGCTAGTTGCATTGGTCGTTCTATGCGGGTCTTATCAAAACGTGTTAGAGAACATCATTCAGTATGGGTGCAAAGAGGAGGCACTGATTCAATAAGAAGAGCAATAACTGAACACCTCGTAAATATCTGTCATGGCATCTCAGTTGACTCATCATTCAGAGGCATTTACAAAGTAAACAAAAATCTGCCAAAGGCAGTGTGTTTCCGACTTCTTTGCACTGCTTAAGCTATCGCCATATTTTGTGTAAGCTGATGATGAAAGCATAGTGGTCAAATCAGCCACAGTACTAAAATTAAAAAGTGAAATGAAGTGCTGGAGTCCGGTTTCCAGCCACTTATTAAGTACACAGATTTATTTTGTATGAATATTAATAATTGGTGAAATAATGAAACGGTCGGCATCAGAAATGCTCAAAATGGTACACTTGCGTGACTGTATTAATGCTTTTTACTCTCATTTTTAATCAAATATTCCACTGACCTTTCTCACACGATATATATTTTTGGGCTATTACAGATTTACTACAGAATTGACACTGGTTTGAGCATTGCTACAATCTGTGTAAGTTCCACGTTTCCAATGCTATGAAATCAGATTTCGCATACGATAATTTATGTGAATAAACTATTTTTATTATATGTTCAAATGAGCATAAAAATTCCTAGAAAGTGCCTCGCAAGCACACTTTTTATGATAGTGGTGTAATGTCTAATTAGTGGATGGAAATAATCTACCAACGGCCCTTAATTCACGGATAATTAGCATATCCAATTCACTCACTGAATCTACTGGACCGGTGAGGTTAGACAAAGTCTTTTATGTTCGTTTACAAATGGTTATAATAATGTCAACGAACTCTTTAGTTCAAACGATGATGACTAATGCGATGTCTTTTCGGAATATTTCAAAGTGAAGATTCATCCTAGTTTGGGAATCATCGTCAGTACGCACCCACTGGGATTCGAACCCGGGACCTTCCGGTTACAAGGCAAGCTCGTATACCATTCAGCCACTGGGACCCGATTCAATGGCTCGTGAATTCTAACTTCTACTAATTCGTGATTAAGCGCAACCCCAACCATTGTCGTTGGTGGGACATCCATCCACACACGTGACATCTAATTGGACCTCACTGGTCACGACTTCTCACTAGAACTCAGGAAACTCCAACCTGTAGCAAGTCACTAGCGAGCATCAGATCAACTTTCTATAGTTTGGTTTGTAAGGATTAGTTATGTTTTACGGGTTGATGTGTGGATGGATGTCCCACCAACGACAATGGTTGGGGTTGCGCTTAATCACGAATTAGTAGAAGTTAGAATTCACGAGCCATTGAATCGGGTCCCAGTGGCTGAATGGTATACGAGCTTGCCTTGTAACCGGAAGGTCCCGGGTTCGAATCCCAGTGGGTGCGTACTGACGATGATTCCCAAACTAGGATGAAACAGCAGCTGTCCAGTACTCCCTGGTTTTCAATGGTTCTCTAACTGATATCAATCCGTGATCAACCCGTAAAACATAACTAATCCTTACAAACCAATGTATAGAAAACTTATTATATATTTTCATGTACATTATTATAGATTATTTTTAGTAGGTAGACACAGTCTTTTGATTGGTTGGTCCTCACTGAAAATTAATTTTTCATCTCTTTTATGGCTGTTTCTTGAATTTCAGATCATCTGTATTTTAACTGTATCCGCCTTCGTAAGGTATCCTGTGGTTGGTTGTTGAATCAGTCTTTGTTCCTATTTTACTGACGACCAATATTTATGACGTGAAATTGACGTAAATTACTGTCTACCAATTTGGCTGACAGACAGCTCTCGCTACAAAGTTAGAAGCTAATTTGCCTCACTGCTTTTAGACTATGCACGTCATTAGATTGTATAAATCTATTACACTCCTCAATACCTGTAGTCAATCTTCTCAATGCATCACATGCACTGTCTGTCGTTGAAACCCTGAAAACACGTTACATTTAAATAATCCTCACTGAACTAATTATAGGAATAAATGTGATTCACTTAAAATTGTAGAAAATGTGATTTCGTTTAGGTGAATTTTTGACATGCAATGCAGAATTTTTGTTTTATGTGTTTCATGTCATGGTACTGAATTTAGTCTGATATCACTGTTCATTATTTTCATTAATCAGTATTTCCCCTTGTGTGATTAGCTGCAAGGCATCGGATTAAAATTTTTCCTATAAGAATATTCTTCATGAAGCCTGAATTGTATTTTTAAGTCAAACTCGGTTACCTAATTTTTAAGTAAATCCGCCATGATTAAAGTTTTGCTAGTGTTTATGTTGCCTATTATTTTGTCAAATTAATGAATGGCGATCGAAGGTGACAGATAGCAGCAATGGCCTCAAGACGACCACCGACAGTAATGTGGAAATTTGAGAGAAGGAAGAGAAATATATTTAAGAATTAATTATAAAGAAATTAGAGTCGAAAGAAAGGCAACCTATTTAATATTCTCACGCTCCTGTCAACGTTTCTTTGAGAAAATGCTGTTTTCTAAGCGATCTCAATACCTTATTCTGATTGCGTGTTGAAAGATCACTGGTACGTTCCTACCTTATTATATAACTTGGACCCTAAACAACATAAATGGTGCCAGTTAATGACGCCAGATATGGTACCGAACAATGTCACTGAGAAGTGACTAAATCCAGCCAACAGACTTAGAATACCAAACTGATAAATGGAACTAACTTTTTACATCTACTTTTGTGGTGAGAGCTGGCTGTTATCCAAATTGATAGACAGCAATTTACATCAATGTTCATTTCCCAAATATCAGTCATGTGAAAACAAGAATAAAGACTGACTCAACAATCAATCACAGCAGACTTTGCGTAGGTGGATACAATTAGCAGATAGATGATCTTCCGTTCACGAAAAAGCCGCAAAGAGATGAAAGCTTGACTTTCAGTGAGAAACAACCAGTCAGAAGACTGTGTTTTTCTGCTAACAATAATGTATAATAACGTATATGAAAATCTATAAATATTTATTGATTTTCTTAATAAACGATTGTTACCTGACCCTTGTCTTCTGTTGTTACACTTTTATTTGCATGTTCCCGTTTACCACTCCCCACTTGTGACCTTGGAATCATATTAGTTGTTGAATTCTAATTTACCAATGCAATTAATGTCTCTCAATGTCATTTAAAGCATACATATGCAATTGCTGTCAATCATTTTCGCTGCTGATAAGAGACAGTAAAAGCTCATTATGGCAACAGCCTGTCGTCTCTGCGTCTCTTCCTGCTTGTCGTTTGAAGTGATATTGTATCGGGTTGTTTTTACTGATAGGGGTTAAAACAATATGCTCACAAATCAACCTGGTAGGAAATTGGTTAGCGCGAACCACAAGTGTATTAACGATCATGTCACAGTCCACAACAGAATCTGTACCAACTAACTAAATACTAAATGGTACATTTTGCCTTAGTAATATTATTGTTCATTGAATTAAACATAATGTCAACTGGAATTAAATTTCAACATGCAAACTTTTCATAATTTTCACTATCACTTCAACTGTTATGACGTATATCCTTCATAAGCTTATCTTCGTTGAACAAAGTATAGACTGTTTGAACGATATAAGGACAAAGTCACTACTCTAGCATTTTGACTTATCTCAGTTAACTCAGAATTGTTTTGAAAAAGTGACTAAATCGTCATGAAACTATGGGCTTCTTTTTGTAAGTGTAATTCGTAAAATATCTGAACGCTGTAATCTTTAATTCAATCTTACTAGCCTAAAAGGTTCAAGCATCATTAAAACAAGATTGTTAACCTGAATTATATTGAGCACAAAGTGCCTAAAGTGTAGACAGCCACTTATTGAGCAGTTTGAATTTAAACAGTGCGTTTAGGATGGATTTTTCTTGATTTTTGTTGGAAATGTCAGCCACTACCTTGAAAAAAGAATCTGTTATTTAAGATCGTCACCAAATTTGAAGTATATTCCGAGTCAAAGAAATGATACTTGATAACTTAGGTGTAAACGTTTATGACACTGAATAGAAGACATTATGACGATGGTGTTATATGTTCAGATATGCTTACTGTAGATGCCCTTATGTAGGTAATTTACGAGTGTACATAAAAACACCGTTATTACTTGAGAAGGCTTGCCATACTTCAAACAGACGTAACCAGAGAAGATTGTGGAAGTATTAGGAATATGAAGAAAATATTCTTTGTTATGTCTCAGAATAGCAGTCATTATACAATAGCGGTGGACTAAGAAAGATGAGAAACAATTGGGAATCGTTACACACGGATTTGTCTTTTGAGGAAATGTGTAGTAAACATAGAATTCATTTATTGGGACATTTACTCAGAACGATGCACTTATCGACTAGTGCCAGAGTATATCGCCACAAACACCCGTTCAAAAATACGTATGAAGATAGCCAACGATTAACTTTTCACAGATTTATTGGCTGACCTAATTGAAGATGTTTCGAAACAAAATGGAAACTTTGTTTCTGGTTACCGAGTAAAAACCAAGTTGCTACGATTCATTTTGCTCACTGGAGGACAGAAATTACAGTTTTTGGTGAGAGATTTACCAAAAATCAGATAAATGCCCTTTCATGTTTTTTGGCATTTTCAGGATTGTCACCTGAGTGTAAAAAGATGAGCAGACGGCAGATGCTTTTTTATGTGGAAGACTATATTGAAGAGATGGTTCGATCGTCAATTATATACTGTGTACTCCCAGTTTCTTAACAGATTTTAATCTCATAGAAACAGGTTTCTGCATCATCCTCAACTACAATTTTCCGTAACATAGGTACTTGGGATATTCTATCATTTACATTTCTTGAAAATCCCCATTGAGTCATATGAAAAAGAGAAGACGTTCAACGAAGAGACTCTTTTCGGCGAATTCATTCACATAGGTGTATAATCGCATTTATATACAATTATTTGTGTTTTTACATGAGGTTTGTCAAGTTTAGATAATTGATCAGGTAATAAAAGAATCATCTGATGTAGAAACAAGGTAAATTAGACAGCAACTAAAGTGGGATTGAGTTAGTAAGTTAGATGACGTAATTTACTTGACTAAAATGTTTCAAATTAGGTCAGGGTAGCAACAGAGGTAATTACAGGTAGAGACTAAGCAGAAGTGGAGTAGATAATAATGCCATTTAAATTAGAACTGAAATTGAGCAGTTTAGTTGGATGACGTAACATAAATGAGTAGAAATTGAGCGTTGGTCAAGTCAGTAACAGTGGTAGTGAGGTGTAGAAATTAAATCCGGTGGGGGTAGAGAACAAAAAAGTTGAAAATGCAAAATATTGCAATTTAGAAGACAAAATAATACTAATGAAGAAACAGGAAAAAAAGGTTAGGTAGAATTTACTTTTCAAGTAATAAGATAGATCAAGTCCATTGTAAGTGTATTGATTGAACGAACTTCTTCTGTATGCAGAGTTCAGGGCTTAGCAAGTGAATCGCCATTGCTTCTGCAGTTTGAAGAAGTCTGATTCGTACACCTTCAGGAAGACTACTTCTTACTCTGTAGATAACTTTGAAGTTTGTTTGGGATGTAGCTTGGTGTCGGGATTCTATCAGATGTTCTAAGATGGAGCTGTGGGGACATCGTTTTTCCCCTTTGTAAAACTATATTGGTAAGTGTTTGGTGATACACTTGGAAAGCGAACGATGGGTACTGCCGACATTTACATTTCTGTAAGTATTTTTAAAACACATCTGTTTGGTAAAGATTTAATATAGGTTTCAATCAGCAACCTGCCCTTTATCACTCAGAGACTAAATAAATACTATTACTGATGTCCAACAGTTTAACTTTAGCTCGATTATACATATACTTTTTACACTTTTCACAAGTCTGATACTCTAATCAATTGCAAAGCAATGATGTTTGGTAGATTTCAACATTTGTTACCTTGTTCATTCCTGAAACATATTTCTTTCCCAGAGGTTAGGGGGTGAGGAATATCCCATAGAGTAGCTACATGCTGCATGTCCACGTTCTGATATTTTAACACCGTCAACCGATAAACGCTCCTTGATACCTTACGAAACTTGTAACAAGCATAACTGAAAATCTTCAGAATCTTAGTCACCAATGTTCATGATAAGACATCCCAATATTCTTATGATATCAAGATTGAGTTTACACAATGAAATTCTCATCCGTTTAATGCCATGCTAACTGTGATATGCTTATTTTTGTTTCAGAATATGAGTTTTACTTTTTGTCATTTTACTGTTAATAAGTCGCGTGAATACCTCCTACCCACTGTGGTGATTGACTATTTCTATCTCTGTATTGTTTAAATACTTACTGTTGATTGTTAATATTTCTTATATGAATTGATATATAATTCCGCTAAATACAAATTCCTGAATTCCGCCCTCTCTGTGTTTTGTTTGGATTCTTGTAATTCGGTCATCTCGAAATACTAATACTACGATTACAATAAATTACTACAAATTGGCGTCGCGATGGAACTAAATAACCTGGGAAAATTTCCTATAAATGGTTCTCCGCGGGAGATTGCTGATTATTTGGAATGCTTCGATGCGTGGTGCATTTCAAAGAATGTTCGGGATGACAAAATACCAGCACATTTCATCACTGCTATTGGGCTAGATGCGTATAGCCTAGTGAAGACTCTGTCGTTTCCAGATAAACCATTTCTCTGCCATATTATAAACTCCGTGAACTTCTGATAGATCACTTCCATATAACTACTTTTGAGACCAGAGAGAGGGCTCAATTCAACAAACTGGTTCGTGCTCCCAACCAGAAGATTAGAGACTTCATTCTTCAACTTCAAATTCAAGCTTCAAAGTGTAACTTTGGAGATCAGCTGCATACTCAACTACGTGATCGTCTAATTGCTGGAATCAATATTCCTAAGTTAGAGAAAGAGTTAATTCAGATTCCTTCTTGTACCTTTCAAACTGCTAAAGATTTATGTATTACATATGAAGATGTCAATAATGAATACTCTGCTCCCACTACGTCAGTATCTGATGTTATGCTTTCTAAAGTCGAAAATACAAGTGTTCATGGAAAGCAATCCAAACTGTCGTCCACAGGTAATAGAATGCAGCCAGAGATCAAAAACATTAAACCGTGTTTTTCCTGTGGAAAGTTACATCTACGAAGCACTTGCCGTTTTCGGGGTGCTAAGTGTCACAAATGTGGTAAAGTTGGACACATCAAGACTGTTTGCAGAAGTTCGAATACTTATGTTACTCAGAATCCTGATAATTCTTCCAATTTATCTGGTAAAATGCAGTCGATGTCTCTTTCAACTTTTCCCAATACTCAATCTCATCTAATGAGAACCTTCACTACAAGTTCAGGCAAGTCCCATTGTTTTATAATTGATACTGGGAGTACTGAATCTATAATTTCTAAGAAAGATTTACAATCGATTTGTAAGAATGTCCAGATAGACCCTACTACTAGTTCAATTACAGGCATAACTGGTCATAAATTACCTCTTATCGGTGCTACTAACATTTCTTTGAAATCAGACAGTGGTAATTTTGTAAATATTCCCTTTCTTGTTAGTGAATATGGTCCATCTTTATTGGGATTAAAAGCCCTTAGATTGTTAAATGTCGAAATCTCACTTTGTACTGAGTTGTTTGATGAATCTTTGTTCAGAGAATTACTTCTCCAATGTTCAAAGAGTGTAGGTGGTATGAAGATTCAGCCCATCCATCTTGAAATAGAGGGTGATCCTATCTTCCTGAAACGCCGATTAATTCCATATGGATTGCGAGATGCAGTTAAGAAAGAGTTAGACAAGTTGGTTGAGCAAGGCATACTTATGCCAGTTGAGTCTTCAAATTGGGCTACTCCTATTGTTACGCCACTAAAGGCTGATGGAAAAACACCTAGAATTTGTGGTGACTACCGCCTTACACTCAATAGTCGTCTACTACAGCAAAGTTGCACTACTCTAGAAACTGAAGACATTCTCTACAAGCTACATGGCTCAAGATACTTTTCCAAAATAGATCTAAAAGATGCCTATTTGCAAATTCCTCTTGATGAGGCGTCTAGTGCATTAACAACCATTAATACTCCATTTGGATTGTTCAAGTATAAGTTCTTGCCTTTTGGTTTAAAGGTTTCACCTGCAATATTTCAAAATGTAATAAATCAGATGATAGATGGATTAGATGGTGTTGAGTCATACCAAGACGACATTATAGTTCATGGTCCTAATATCGAATTGCATAATGAACGTCTTTTAAAACTGTTCAGGCGTTTATGTGAGAATAATGTTCTTGTTAATCCATCTAAATGTCATTTCACTTTGTCGTCTGTATCATGCTTGGGATACACAGTAGACTCCGAAGGTTTCAGACCTGATGCTAGTCGTTTGGCACCTCTAATTCAAGCACCGTCACCTAATAATATGTCATCGTTGAGATCATGGATAGGTACTCTTCAGTTTTACTCCAGATTCATTCCCAACTTCACTCAACGGTTATCTCCACTTTTTGAGATTGTCTCCAGTAAACAGTTTAAGTGGGAACAACAACATGAGAATATCTTGCGAAAAACTTTGGAGTTTCTTAATAAACAAGCTTTCTTAAGACCTTTTTCATCGAAAGATAAGTCTGTTCTCACTACAGATGCTTCTCCTATGGGTATAGCTGCAGTACTTGAGCAAAATGGACAACCTGTTATTTGTATTTCAAGACGTCTAAGTAAGAGTGAACAAGGGTACTCACAAACCCAGAAAGAAGCTCTAGCAGTTGTATGGGCAATAAGACGCTTGCACAAGTATCTCTTTGGTACTAAGTTTCACATAGTTACTGATCATCAAGCTTTGAAATTCATTTACAATCCAGAAAAATCTTTGAATAAATCATCTGCTGCTATGGTTCAAAGATGGAGTTTAGAACTAAGTGCATATGATTACACTATTGAACATAGATCGGCAAAGGATATACCTCATGCAGACTTCTTATCTCGTTATTCATTATTTGAAAATGTTGCTAATGATACTGATTGCTTATTAGTCCAGCCGTTACCGGTGGATCGAGTTCGACTTATAAATGATACTCGGAAATATTACGGATGCGTTATAAATGCAACAAAAAGAGGTTGGAATGTTCAGTGTAAGCGAAGATTTCCAGACTTTTATAAGCGAAGAGATGAGATTTCAGTCCATCCTGAAGGATTTCTATGTCTGAATGACAGAATTATTATTCCTCCAACATTAAGATCTGCGATTTTGGATGATCTACATTCTGCTCATCTAGGAGCTGATAAGATGAAATCATTAGCACGCCTAACATGCTGGTGGCCGGAAATTGATGCTGACATTAACAAAAGATCAAAGAGCTGTTCTAGCTGTTTACATAAAATGTCCTATGGGAAGTCATCGTGGACACCGTGGCCTGCATCTTGTGAGGTTTGGCAGCGTATTCATGCAGATTACTGTGGTCCATTCTTAAATTCATATTATGCTTTAGTTATTGTGGATTCTTATTCTAGATGGCCAGAAGTCATCATTACAGATAGTCCTAATGCCAAATTCACTCACAGAGCGTTGAGAAAGATTTTTAGTCGAGAAGGAATTCCAGATGTCTTAGTTACTGACAATGGTACTCATTTTACGGAGAAGAACTTCAATGATTGGCTCAAACATATAGGTTGTCGTCATTTGTACACAGCACCACGTCATCCTCAGTCAAACGGGTTGGCAGAAAATTTTGTACGAACATTAAAGAGTGCTATAGCATCAATGAGTCCTCAAAATTTTGATGAGCTAGAGAGATGTGTGGATAACTTCTTACTTCAATATCGCAATGCGGAGCATACAAGTACTCATGAAAGTCCTGCAAAACTATTCAAATCTCGAATTCTCAGAAAGCATCTGATGTCCACGACTTCTGATGTACATTATTACAGAGGGAATGATTATAGACCTTCTATTGGTATCATACTACAAAGAATGGGAAATCGAATGGTGAAGATATTAGACATCGAAGATAATTCAGTTCATAACAGACACTTGGATCAAGTGAGAATAAATGAGGTAGGTCGTTCCGATTATGATTATAATGACTCCGCTACTAATCCTGACTTTGTAGATAATTCAGAAATAAGTCTAGATGATACTGATGGAAATGATATCACAGAATCAGTTAGAAGATCGCAGAGACTGGCAAGCAAACCGCGATATCATTATAAATACGCAAGGAGACATTCGACGTGTGGCGGATGTGGTGATTGACTATTTCTATCTCTGTATTGTTTAAATACTTACTGTTGATTGTTAATATTTCTTATATGAATTGATATATAATTCCGCTAAATACAAATTCCTGAGTTCTGCCCTCTCTGTGTTTGTTTGGATTCTTGTAATTCGGTCATCTCGAAATACTAATACTACGATTACAATAAATTACTACACCCACCTAACTTTATTCTACTCGTAATAATTGTAAGTGAAACTTTACTTTTGTTAACTAGTTATTTTTGCTTTGGTAAATGAAAAAGTGAATAATAATCGGTGGAATATAATACTTAACAAGCACTATTTTATGAGATGAACTCAATCATCTGACAACCTACTGCGTAGAAACGAAGTGACTACTGATTAGCGACTAATTACACGACGAATTTACTGGAGTTCTGGTGAGACCTGATGGTCAGTCAATTTCAGGAAGTCGGGCATGAGATAAGGTATTAGATGATAGCCGGAGTAACATACATCAAATTAAAAAAAGGATTAGGTTTTATGGAGCATTGTTCTTCAACTCCATAGCTGAACAGACAATGAGTATGCCTCGTCTGCTAAAATGTATCGATTCGATCTCTAGTTGGTTTATCGCTGTGTGTCGTATAGCAGGCCCAAACTGCAACGAAAAACTTGTCCATTACACCTTAGTTTTAATCCCCTTCTAGTTTACTTAGCAAGCCTAACTTGTAGCTCCCCATTCGGGTTAATCTTTCAATATCGCTGGAGGGTGTCGTGAGCGTAAGTCAAGATCACCTACATTTCCTCCTGCACAACTGTTGGATGTTACATCCTTGGTTGATTGACTGTCGGAGTCCCTTGCAGTAGACTGTTTCCTGCCGGCTGTTCGATTTTCAATATTGAGAGAAGGCGGCTGATGTTGAAATTCTGTACCATGCTGCAAATGCCGGTGACTCGTATGTCAATTCCTTGAAGATTCGAATCTTGTTATTTATGGTAAGTACTATCAATCCACACACTGATTTCAGAATAATGAACGCCTATCTTACAGCTTTGTCTTGCAGTAATCATTACTTCCTTTGTGAATACTTGGAATGTGGTATTACCATACAACCGCTGAAAATCTGTTTGTCGATGTTTGAGGCAGTGCAGTCCGTAGTATTGAAGTGGGTTCTAAATTAATTGGTGGTCAATACTGTTGGAAGCGTTTACACAGTAAAAACGGTTGAGATGAAGATTTGACAGCCGTTGTAGGCAGTTTTCGATGATGGTGCGTGATATAAAAAGTTGATTTGCGCGTGATTTGTCTTTTCGGGATTTCGCCTGTTCTGGACGAATGTTTATATCCTGGGCGTCTTTCAACCCCTTCTGGCTGATGTCGTTTTGTTTCTGCTTGTGATATTTCGTCATGAGTTTTTGAGGGTAGTCTATCCCACTTTGATAATTAGGTTTTCGTCAGCATCTTTCATTGGTTTTATATATGCGCCGATCTCTTCCTGAATAGTAGTCTGGTCATTCGCCACTGCTCAGTTAAGTCCGTCTCAACTACAACCTGTTCTAATTTAGTGGTCCGTGTATCGTAAAACTGTCTTTCATCTTTCCTAGCACTCCTCTTCATACCCCTGTCAACTGGGGTGCAGACTGGTCTCAGACTCTTTTGTACTTGTTCACCTCATGCCCCACCACCACCCTCTCTTCTAATAGCTCCTTAGTGTCCGTAGAGAGTTATCCCGTGTCTCACCCCATTCATCTTGCCTACATAGTTCTCCTTCCACACCACTTTCAGAGAATCCCAGTATTCTTCCAAGCAGGTTTCCCTAGTAATACTTCCAACTCATTTGAAATTATGAAAAAGTCTATTTGACTTTTGGTGTCTACCTGATGAAATCCAGGTCACCTGGTAGTTATTCTTCTGTTTGTACACACTGTCCCCAATCACCTCAATCATCAAACATTCAGAAATCTACAAGTAGTCATCATTCATTTCACTGGATGCCTCAAGACACATGAGAAGCTCTCCCCGTGTGTTCTCCGCTCCCATTTCGACTGTCATTTACATCACTTATTAGAATTTCGATGTCATTAATTCAAATCTCGTCTATTATTAACCGAAATTGTCTGTAGAAGTCTTCCTTCTCTTGGTGTGCGTTGTTCGAAAGCTCTTAACACTGCATAACCGTAAATTTCTTACCTTCTTAGCTGATTCTTGCTGAGTGGGATTTCTCCCCACTTTCAATGGTATTAGAAACACAATGATAGCCACTCCTTGAGTGTTTGTTTGTGGTTATCCTCCTCTTGGTCGAAATGGACTGACTCTATAGTCACCCATTTGAAGAGTCCACTTCTACTCCATGTGTTCTAACATATTCCTAAAACTCCTATACCCAATGTTCTCACTGCTACTGCTATCTAGTCATCCCTGCCAGCCACAAAGATGATGGAGACATTCTGTGTTTCTATCCCTACTTTTATTCCATCAAAAGAAGGCCTGTTGGCAGAGTAATTTCAGTTAGCTTTCATCCGTTGACGTCGTTTATGTCTGAAATTGCGAAGTTGTGCTTTCTACAGAGATGGAGTTTTGTTTTCTTGCTGAAGCCGGTGGTCTTAAGTCCAACACTTTTTCCTTGCTAAACTTACTAATCATTAGTAAAATCAATAAAGTTGCAAAAAATACATCAGTAGTACAACTTCTGGCATCTAATTTTACCATTTTACGGTCGAACAAATGTTGTCCGACATGCTACTAAGTAAATTAAATACCTGTAGGCAAAAAATAAACTAAATGTTAGACATAATAATCTCATCACTGTGGGATAGCACATAAATGTTGCATACACCACTAGTCAGTCACACATTTTAGATTAGCCTGAAGTATTGTGAAGTTATTTATCTATGGCATAACATTAGCCGTTCCAGTTTACGAAGTAAAACTGCAATCGGCCACTTTAAAATCAATGTTTGTGATATCATCTTTATGCCAGAGCTTTATTCTCGGCAACAAATAGAGGAATGAAGGGATTGCGTAGTGTATTAAATGTACACAAATAATTTAATGAGCTATATATTTTAAAGAAACTAGAGATAAAGTAATCATAATCATTTTTGTAAAAGGCATAAAAAATGGAAATTCAAACGGCGGCACTGATATGGATATGGCAATATTTTGTTTAATATCTCTCCCGTATTGTTTTAGTCTACCCTACTTTCTTTAGGTATCGGGTTTTGCACAATTATAAGAAGAGTCATTATGCACTTTATGCTCCTGTTTCCTCAAATGATTCTTTTATTCGTAGTACTAGTGATAGCTCTGAACTTGAAAACAATAAGAAGAAAGTGATTCACTTTGTTTATTTCACTGGCATTTGTGTTTGCCCCATTGCAGGAATTTTTCTGCTTGCTCTGAAGAGAAAAGAAGTGAGTAACCTTTTAGCACTGAACAATAAGGAAGCAGATACACTTTTGTTTACTCAGTGTTCATCAAAATATGTCAAGAACATGACGTGTTCAGCTATACTAGAATTTCATCATGAGCTGACATTGGTTAGAGAACCATTTGGAATACCTGGGAGTACTGGACAGCTGTTTCGTCCTAGTTTGCGACTCTTCAGCAGTTCGCACCCACCGGGCTCGAACTCAGGACCTTCTGGTTACAAGGCGAGCTCGTAGACCATTAAGCCACTGGGGCCCGATTCAATGGTCCATAAATTCTAACTTCTGCCAATTCACGATATAGTGCAACCTCTAGCCAATGTCTTCAGACAGTATTTGTCCTTACACCCAACCTGCTGCACCCTACTGGTCCCAGCGGCCTAATGGTTTACGAGCTTGCCTTGTAACCAGAAGGTCCTGCTTTCGAACCCCTGTGGTGGGTGCGTACTGTTGAAGAGTCTCAAACTAGGATGAAACAGCTGTCCAGTACTCCCAGGTATTCCGATGGTTCTCTAACCAATGTCAGCTCACGATGAAATCCTCTAACCATTCAACCAAATCCCTACAAAGCAATACTTGTATACTAGAATCATTTGGAGGACTGCAAGAAAGTTGCATGCGCAAAACAATTTCACAACACTTGTATGCCAGCAGGAGTTGAAACCATATCTCCCAGCTGACCAAAGCTGTATGAAGTCTGTAGAAAATTGACCCAAATATACTGCAGGTTTCAAATGTCATGAAAGAAATTCCGGGTGTTTAGGCTACATTGTCTAGGCTGAAATAGATTAGTGCTTCTAACTCTGTCCGAATTTGACAGTTATTGTGGTGATTGACTATTTATATCTCTGTATTGTTTAAATACTTACTGTTGATTGTCAATATATTTCTTATATGAATGGCATAATAATTCCGCTAAATACAAATTCCTGAGTTCTGCCCTCTCTTTGTTTTGGTTGGATTCTTGTAATTCGGTCATCTCGAAATACTAATACTACGATTACAAATAATCACCACAGTTATGTAATATCTGTTTAATGGCTGGAAATAACAAAAAGAAATAAACGCAACAGTTGCTTGGAAATTTAAGTGAACTCAGCAGGAATGTTCTCTCTAAAGTGAGGCGAATCATATTCCTCAATCTGACCGTCAAAACTTCGGGATCATACGAGAAAATTTGTTGAACACAAGATTCCAATTTAATAATAATATAGTGGTGAACGATTTCAAATCATAAATGTTTTCGGCGTAGATTTTCAGCTTTATCAAGTGTAAACTCTTTTGAATAACATGGAATCAGAATGGCTGCAATAAATGTTAAGATTGAGAAGCCTCCTTTCGCTGTAAACTTAGGATGGTAGTTCACGTCGATTATTTTGCTTATAGCCACTTCAGTGCGCGTATATTAGTCCACCTGCTCATGCGGAGCTAGTTGCATTGGTCGTTCTATGCGGGTCTTAACAAAACGTGTTAGAGAACATCATTCAGTATGGGTGCAAAGAGGAGGCACTGATTCAATAAGAAGAGCAATAACTGAACACCTCGTAAATATCTGTCATGGCATCTCAGTTGACTCATCATTCAGAGGCATTTACAAAGTAAACAAAAATCTGCCAAAGGCAGTGTGTTTCCGACTTCTTTGCACTGCTTAAGCTCTCGCCATATTTTGTGTAAGCTGATGATGAAAGCATAGTGGTCAAATCAGCCACAGTACTAAAATTAAAAAGTGAAATGAAGTGCTGGAGTCCGGTTTCCAGCCACTTATTAAGTACACAGATTTATTTTGTATGAATATTAATAAATGGTGAAATAATGAAACGGTCGGCATCAGAAATGCTCAAAATGGTACACTTGCGTGACTGTATTAATGCTTTTTACTCTCATTTTTAATCAAATATTCCACTGACCTTTCTCACACGATATATATTTTTGGGCTATTACAGATCTACTACAGAATTGACACTGGTTTGAGCATTGCTACAATCTGTGTAAGTTCCACGTTTCCAATGCTATGAAATCAGATTTCGCATACGATAATTTATGTGAATAAACTATTTTTATTATATGTTCAAATGAGCATAAAAATTCCTAGAAAGTGCCTCGCAAGCACACTTTTTATGATAGTGGTGTAATATCTAATTAGTTGATGGAAATAATCTACCAACGGCCCTTAATTCACGGATAATTAGCATATCCAATTCACTCACTGAATCTACTGGACCGGCGAGGTTAGACAAAGTCTTTTATGTTCGTTTACAAATGGTTATAATAATGTCAACGAACTCTTCAGTTCAAACGATGATGACTAATGCGATGTCTTTTCGGAATATTCAAAGTGAACAGTATAAGCACCCAGGTTTATATCTACGACATCTCAGACTTTTTATAGATAAATCAAAGACATTCCGGTTGTCTTAGGTATACAAATAAAGTTTCGAATAAAAGAATAGATTTAGATGTTATTCAAGTGTTGGTTCGTAGGGACTTGATTGGTTTCAGGATTTCATCATTAGCTGACATTATTTAGAGAACCATTGAAAACCTGGGAGTACTGGACGGCTGTTTCGTCCTAGTTTGGGTCTCTTCAGCGGTACACACCCACTGGATTTGTATCCAAGACCTTCTGGTTACAAGGCGAGCTCGCAGACCATTAAGCCACTGGGACTCGATCCAATGGTCCATGAATTCTAACTTCTGCCAATTCACGACATAGCACGATTTAGATGTTGTTGAAAAGTATATAAATCCACAGAAGTACACGATCATCACCTTTTTTCGAGCTAGAGGAGCATTGGTGATATTTGCATTAGTTTCGAAATGACTGATGTGTGCTCTCCTCTCCGTTCGTCTGCTGCGGTCATTACATTAACTGGAAATTATTTTGAATTATTATTTGATAATCTGTAGAAGTATATTCTCTTCACTTTGTTAAATAAACTTGCAGTCTATTTAAACAGCCCTATCGAATAAGTCACTGAAATCTCTTTCTCTTATTACCGATCATGTTGATTACAGGGTGTGAGCCAAAACTCAAACTGAAGGAACACGCTCCATTGTATACTTTCTTAATTGAAGGTTTATTGTATGTTTTTGAATCTATAACACTGTGTCTAACAATATCTGTGTGTATTACGAAAATAAAACTCACTACATAACTTCACGCCTGTGATTTTCATTTCATTATCAATACAACAATAAAGTGTTGACAGGCGCTGAAAACCGTTCTTCCATACGCCCGCTGTTGTAGTTGTGCGAACTTTTAATGCAGTTTGACACTCCATGTTAGTTTGTTTACTAGATGTATCACACAGTGAAACAGTATTATTTACTGGATGACGCTTCGACACTTATTTTTAGAATTCCAATTATCTAAGCGAGATGAACGAATTATGGATTTTCTGTGCACCGGTGACTTATTTTGCTACAAGAGTGCAGCGGTAAATAATTCCCCAGAATTATTGACCACAGCAATCATCACTCAACATTGGATGTTGACTACCACTTTTTAAGTCGACTTATTTAGCTGAAGGCTTTCGGTCAAGCATCCCCGCCATTTGGTACTCCCTCGTGTCACGTTCCTGCACGATCACTAGCCGGCTAAGCGTTCGTCTAACAACTCGTTTTGGTCCTGAAGTACATCGCGTAATTTAGACGATCAAATACTGTCTTTTGCTTTGCTTATGGTACGCGAGATTGAAATACATTGGAAGTTGTCAGTGTAAGAACTTGCGTTAATATACCTTTGTACTGTTTGAGAACGTCTACACCGTCAACCTCTAAACTGGTGAGCCCAACCGCGAACTTCATCTGCGATAAATACGGAGATAACATAGGTGAGTTCGTTCCTTTTTGTATTTGTTCTTGTACCATATTTTAGACGACATACTTTTCGTCATGAGTGATCTTAGTCCCAAAGTCATTCGTATCCGCTCAACTTCTAAAACCATTCAGCTCGTACCACACTGGCCACACAATGCTCAGACGTGGTTTCAGATGGCTGAAGCAGAATTTTGTTAGCATGGGAAAACCTATCAACGTTCACAGTTCCTTGCAGTTATTCACGCCCTACCGCGGGAATTCAGCAAGTAGGTAACCTCACAGATGTCGAGTCCAGAGGTAAGTAACTCGTACGAGCTGCTCAAAGCATCCCTCCTCAGGAGAAACGTTCTCACGGACCGACAACTTCTGGATGAATTATTTCGCAGCACAAAGTTAGAGGATTAGTCAGCTGTGAGCATGCTGACAAGAATGATAGAGGTTATTGGACAAATTCGGTTTGATGAAGGACTTTTTAGAGAACTCTTCTTATCCAAGCTGCCACAGTCCGTGCAGACCGTACTTGTGACACTTCAGGGTGTTATAATGGATGACTTAGCTATTTCTGCAGATAAGATTCTAGAAATAACTAGACGGTCAGTTTCCGAAATACGCTCGATGACTAAGCAGACTTCGAGTAAGGATACTGCAGTGATAGAGTTATGTAACTCCATCCAGCAGATGTTTAGGTCAAACATGCCTTCTGACTCCGACCGCCGTCCTAAATCTCCTCAACGCCAAAACTCAAGTGGTCGATCTAAGTCCAAGCCACGTTCTCTGAAAAACCCTGACTGGTGCTGGTACCACAACACATATGGCCAAGAAGCGAAGTGTTGCCGTAAGCCTTTTAACTTTGGAAATGTCCCAAAGTCTGTGGGAAACTATCCTGCCGGCACGCGTTAGCGGCAACCATCGCCGGTGGCACTAGCTGCTTCACATTCGTGATGTGGTCAGCCAGACTCGATATTTAGTCGACACAGGCGCCGAAGTCAGTGTCGTTTCTGTTACAACAGCAGATCGACAGAAGGAACCTACCTTAAACTTACAGGCCGCAAATGGAAAACCAATCGCAACCTTTGGTAGGAAATACGTCTATCTGAACATAGATTTACACAAACCTATTCGGTGGATTTTCCTTCTCGCTGACGTCACAATGCCCATCATTGGCACGGACCCACTTAATCATCATGATTTACTCGCAGATGTCCGCCGAAAACGACTGATTGACAATACTATTAGTCTGTCTATCATAGGCATCACTTACATAGGCCCCAGCTTGCCACCCGCTAAGATAAAGGCAATCCTTGATCCAACTTTTCAACCCATTGTTGGCAAATATCCGGAACTTAATTGCCTGTCTAACGATCTACTGAGCATAACCAGCTATGTTATGTACCACATCATAACCTCAGGACAACCAGTGACATCTGAAGCACGAAGACTGGCTCCTGACAAACTACGACTCGCTAGAAATGAGTTCGTCCATATGCTCACGCTTGGTATCATTCGGACATCGAATAGCCCATGGGCATCCCCACTTCATGTGGTACCGAAGAAAGATGGCAACGATTCGTGTCCCAGTGGTGATTGCCGTCGAGTGAACGGCAAAACAGCTTAGATTGCAATTGATTGCCGCACATTGGCTACTTGATTGCAACATTATCTGGCGCAACTATATTCTCGAAAACACTTAGTTAATGCGTATAACCTAATCCCGATGGCACCAGAAGATATTCCGAAAACGGCCATTACCACGCCTTTCGGACTTTTTGAATTTCTACATATGCCGTTCGATCTCCGGAATGCATCACAAACATTGTAACTCTTCATCGACGAAGTATTCTGCGGTCTTGACTTTGTATAAGCATACTTAAACAACTGCCTCATTGCCAGTCCAGACAAGAAAACTCACGCTAGACACTTGGACTTGGCATTTGAAGGGTTACGCCTACATGGTGTTGCCATCGATATTCCAAAGTGTCAGATAGGTGTTGACTCACCCGACTTTCTGGGCCACACCATTGACTGCAAGTGTATTCGCTTACTGGCTAGTGAAGTTGAGGCGATATCGAACTTTCGAGAGCCACACACATTGAAAAGTCTCCGAACTTTCAACGGCTTTGTAAATTATTACTGATGGTTCATTCCGAACTGTGCTTCTCTGATTCAGCAATTAACAGAGCTTCTTCGAAAGAATAACAAGTCCATCGAACCCGACGCGTCTGATCAAAATGTTTTCACTCACGTCAAAAAAGCTATTACGGATGCCAAACTTCTGATGTATCAGGATCCAACGGCACCGTTAAGTATATCGGTTGATGCATCAAACACTGCAATCGGCGCAGTTCTACAACAGCTAGTTGACAAAGAGTGGGAACCACTCGCCTTTTTCTCGAGGCGCCCTCAGTTAACAGAAACGAAGTACAGCACATCCGGCAGAGAACTTTTGGCTATGTACCGGGCTATACGCCATTTCCGAAATTCAGTAGAGGGTCGTGAATTCATACATTTTACTGACCACAAACCTCTGACGTACTCTCTGAACTCACCTTCAGATAAGTATTCACCTAGGGAATCATGACAACTGGATTACGTTTCACAGTTTACATCAGATATTTACCATGTATCCGGAGTAAACGACACCGTGGCAGATGCCTTGTCGCGCGTTTGTTCCCCCACCCAAATCGACGGCATGGACCTTGTAAAACTGGCTCGTCTTCAAAAAGAAGATACTGAGCTTCAACATGAGTTGTCGAAAACAACTCTGCAATTAGCTGAGAAACCCCTAGTTATGGGAAGAGACACTATCCTATGTGACGTTTTACTCTAGCACTCCTCCCACCCCATCGTGCCTAAAAGCTATCGCCGTTACGTATTCAATACGTTGCATGGCGTATCCCACCCAGGTATGCGAACGAACGTCAAGCTCGTAACTGCTCGGTATTGTTGGCCTGGTATTAATGAGGAAGTAAGGGAATGGGCACATATTTTATTAGCTTTCCAAAATTGCAGAGTAGTAAGACACACCAAAAGCCTTCTTGGTAACTGTCTTATCCATGACGCTCGTTTCGAGCACGCTCATAAATATTTCGTTGGACCCTATCAGAAAACTCTCAAAAACCTTCACTGTCCAGTCGTTACTACGTTGGACCTCATGCTGTCCCTCGAAGACTTTCAGAAACTCTTTGCATTAACCAACGCGAAAACCAGAACACTGGTTGGCGATTCAAGAACCCTTTGTTCTTACGCCAACATGTAACCAACAATGAGGCTATTACACAAGGTCCAAGAATAAATTTTATAACAATAAATCACGATAATACTTCTCATAGTTCTTTATCTTTCACTGAACAGTGAACGATTAGACGATGACTGCTGTATTGATGACTCCCGCGAAAAATATGGAGGAATTTGGTTTGAGCCAGCAACCAATACACCACAGGAATACCCACACCACAATCTCGCTCATCCATGACGACCTACCCCTTCCAGTTAGACGCATCCTCTTGATATCTTGCAACACAATCCCCACTTGCTAGAATGACTCTTGCAGAACGCAACGTGACCATTGCAGCACCCCATGATACTCTTCTCACATCCTCTTATCTGTTCACTACCAATCACCACTGTGATCGGTTGTCACTCATTCTTCCTCGGTTCTAGTAACGGCGACGTATGCAAGCCTCAGTCGTGTAGACGAGTAAACCATTCCAGTGATTTTGTCGATCCTATTACGAGAAAACATGCAAATTCTATTGAAGGATTTTGAAGGAGGTTGAAGAATAGGATAAGGTCTATAAATGGGCCTCAGAAGGATCTTATTTATAGTCATTTGGATGAATATATGTACAGAATGTGGTGTAACTTTTCTGTTGACAGTCCTATACCTAACTGGAAGATGTTTTTCTCCCATGTTACAGAAAGATACCCTCTGTGATAGTTTCATGCTTTTTTATGCTTTTTTACATAAGTAAACGTTTCCCTTTATCAAAAGTGCCTCTTTCATGTGATTAGTCCGTTCATAGTCGTTTACTGATTGGTTGTTAGTGGTACTGAAAGTTAACTTCGCCAAACGTTCTACATATTCCAATTATTTCACAAATCCTGATTATTTGGCTATGTACGGGTAGTGATGGGCGGTTATAATCTACATTCTTTTCTTGAAGTGACGTCATCTTTATGTGGTGGGTATTAGGGCATTAAAGAAAATATGTCAAAGTGTACCAGCAAAATTTCATGAAAATTCATTGGTATATATTTAACTTTTGAAATTACTACCTGCTTTGGTGACTTTAAACTATATCAGCGCAAAACCAAACTACCTAATAAGCAGATTATTGACATTGATGGATAAAAGGTAACTTGAAAATGGCACCCTTATACATTGGAAAGGATAGTGTCCTAAAGTGGCTTCTAAGGCTCAATCCTGGTAAGTCCAGTGGCCCTGATGAACTCCACCCAAGTATATTAATAACATTGGCTGAAAGCATAGCCGAGCCATTGTCGGTAATCTTCAATATGTCTCTGGACCAGTCTAAATGTCCAAGAGACTGGAAAGATGCCATCATTGGTCCGGTCTTCAAAACCGGATCTAGAAACTTAGTTCATAACTATCGTCCTGTTAGTTTGACCAGTATTGTTGTTAAACTACTAGAAAGAATAATTCGTGATGCTATCATTCAGTTCATTGAAGGGAACAAACTTTTCGCTGTGGAACAGCACGGTTTTAGAGCAGGTCATTCTTGCTTGACCAACCTTCTTTTGGCCAGAGAAAGTTGGGCAAGCTCAGCTAATGCTAATAAACCGGTGGATGCGATATTCATAGACCTTAGCAAGGCGTTTGACAGGGTTTCTCATTCAGGTCTTCTAGTAAAGTTAGGTAGTCTGGGAATCAATAAAGTGGTTACCGACTGGATTCAAGACTTTCTAAAGGACAGAAGACAAAGAGTACGAGTTAACGGGGTTTTATCAACATGGGAATCGGTTAAGAGTGGCGTTCCTCAGGGTACAATTCTAGACCCACTTCTTTTCCTGATTTATGTTAGTGAGATTCCATCGGTAGTTAAGTCATCCTGATTACTGTTTGCTGATGACATCAAGATACGGAGGGCTTTGCACGATGACAGTGATCAACTTGCTTTGCAGGAAGATTTAAACTTGTTAAGTGATTGGTGTAAGCACTGGGCCTTGGAGATTAACTTAAGCAAGAGTGTAGTTATGCATTTATCTCATAGTCACGTGCACAATTACTCGATGAATGGCATTACTCTCCCAGTGGTTACTGAGTACAAGGACTTGAGAGTGGTTGTGCAGCATGACTTGAAAACAGCAACAAACTGTAGAACTGCAGCCACTAAGGGTTTTCGAATGTTACGGGCCATACGCAAGGCTTTTGCGAACTTTGACGCTGATATATTTCGTATATTATATCCGACTTATATCAGACCTCATTTGGAATATGGGATCCAGGCAGCGAGCCCGTGTTTCAAATACGAAATAGACTTATTAGAAAGGGTGCAAATAGTAGAAACTAAGCTAATAAAGGGTTTCTCAACACTGTCATATGAGGAGAGGTTGAGTCGACTGGGTTTATTTCCACTGTCATATAGACGACTTAGGGCTGACCTAATACTAGCATACCGTATCCTAAGAAATGATTTTGGAGCTAATTTATCTAAATTATTTCTTCCTTCTAGCACCAACCAATTGCGAGGACATCCCCTCAAGGTTCAAAAACCACGGTGGAATCGTCTGCATCTGGAAATCCGTTTTTCGCATCGAATTGTGAACCATTGGAACTCCCTACCGGAACACGTCGTATCAGCGCCATCCGTTGATTCATTCAAGGCGAGATTCGACCTACTGTATGCAATAAATCAAAAGGATTAACACAGGCATATCGCCTACAGTCAATGGAGTTGAAGATTGAACGATCAATTCTTGGTTGTTTGCTCAAAATCAACTTCCCCGATTTTCGCGGAGGCATCAATACGACAGTCATCGTCTCATCGGTCGCTGTTCAGAAAGAAGAGTAAAATATCGTCAGAAGTAATATAACGATTTATTATTGTAATATTTGTTTACAGACCTTAGTTCGCTTATTCCTTTATATGTTGGTGTAACAATAAACAAATCTCAAGCGGCAGATCGGTGTTTTGGTTTTTTCGTCCGTTATAACTAAGCGTTTCCGAAATCTTCGAAGAACAGCGTGGGCCCGAGCGTAGCGAGAGCTGGGCATTAACGGTTTATGAGACGTCATTGACAGTTTCTGACGATAGAAACAGATCTGGCGGATTCAAACAGTTGGTGAAAGTTTGGATAGTCACCGTTCATCTTTCCTGGTGCCGGTCAAGTCCTCTTTGAACAAGCAATATCTGGAACATTTTGGAATTGGGTCAAGTTCAACAATGCCTGGGTCAAAGAAGGGACAGAGTGTCTTGGATGCAAACAGGAAAGTAAGCCATGGTGACTTGTCTGTTAATTGTAACGATGTGTCTGATGTTAAGCATGACATGGTTGATGTTACTGTTTCGCCGTTCAGGGATGATAGGAACATCAAACTCCCTAGATTAGAACCACGGTGTTTTGATGGAAACCCGGCCGATTATTTACAATTTGTAAAGGAGTTTGAGATCATGTTGAGTAGTTTTCTATTAACTGATGAAATGAAGTTAATGTATTTGATGAGATATTGCACCGGAGATGCTGCAAGAGCTATACAGTGCTGTACGTTTATGAAGCCAAAAGAGGGCTACTACGAGGCTCTGAGCATATTACGTCAAAGGTTTGGAAGACCTTCGATGATTGCAGGGAAATTATTCGAGGCTGTTAAGGGTAATGGTGGTCAATTACAGGATGACTCCCAGGAACTCACTGAGTTTTTAGATAATTTGCCAATTTACAAGAATGGAATGATTTCGATGAATCGCATGAGTGACCTCAACTCGTGTTTTATACTAGAAGTATTAGCAAGACGTCTACCTACTCGACTGCAAAGGAAGTGGGTGAAGATGAGCTCCCGTATGGAGGATGAGGGTTTCGAGCCAAAGTTTGATGATATCCTGAAACTGGTAAATACTAGTGTCAATCAATCTATCCTAAATAAATTGTACACTGTAAACATTTACAGAAATTGGTTTGACCAGACTGTTGGGACTCATTTGAGAAAGTGGGAGGTTTGCTTGAAACATACACAAGAATATTATCCTATGTAACCATTTTTAACATTACATTACTTTTATATTGACGCTTATGCCGAATTACACAGATCTATTTCTCGCGCGTCTGATTGGCCAACAGAGGTAGTTTCGGTTTAGACCGCTATTGGTTAGAGCCACCCCCACTTTAATCCATCACACTGCTCTCGCTCAGCATCAAGCAAAATTTTCTGATAAAATTGCACCAAAAATAAAGCAGCACAAAAGTATAATGCCATCGATAATAAGTACACCGGCAAAAAATTTAATGCAAAATTTCACGCACATAAAATGACTTGACACTAAACCAAAATGACAACGGACCACATGTTATAATTAGTGAGCATATGCAATAAAGACACTCGGTAGTGAGAAGATTTGACCATCGCAAGCTGTCAGTGTCGTGAAAGATTGAACGATCAATTCATGGTTGTTCGCTCAAACCCAACTCCTCCATATTTTTCGCGGGAGTCATCGATACGGCAGTCATCGTCTCATCGTTTGCTGTTCGAAGGAACACAAAAAACTATCAGAAATCTTGTACAATAACCTTATTGTTGGTTACATGTTGGCGTAAGAACAAAGGATTCTTGAGTCGCCAACCAGTGTTCTGTTTTTCGCGTTGGTTAATGCAAAGAGTTTCTGAAAGTCTTTGAGGGACAGCGTGAGGTCCAGCGTGGTAAGAGGTGGACATTGACAGTTTCTGACAGTTTCTGTTCGTTTCTTTTCGTCTTTCCTGGTGTCTGCTAATCTTCTTTGGACAAGTATTATCTGGGACCTTTCTGCAACTTTGGTCAAGTTCCATTATGCCTGGGTCAAAAAAAAAGAAAAAGCGTCTTGGAAGCAAGCAGAAAAGTAAGTAAAGCTGAACTGCTTGTTAATTGTTATGATATGTGTGATGTCCAGCATGACAAGTATGTTGTTCATGTTTCGCCATCTAGGGGTAATAGGAACTTTAAACTACCAAAATATGAGCTATGATGTTTCGACGGAAACCCAGCTGACTATGCACAGTTTGTAAAGGAGTTTTGAAGTCATGTTGAATGCGTTCGCAATAAATGAGGAAACGCAGTTGATGTTTTTGTTGAGGTACTACAGTGGCGTTGCTTCAAGAGCTATACAGTGCTGTAAGTTGATGCCCCCTGAAGAAGGATACTCTAAGGCTATGAGTATACTGCGTCGAAAATTCGGAAGACCTTCGATGATTGTAAGAATTTTATTCGAGGCTGTTAAAGGTAGTGGTAGTCACTTACAAGATGACAACAAGACACTCTCTGAGTTCCTCGATAATATGATGACTTACAAGCAAACGTTGATTTCGATGAACTGCATGAGTGATCTGAACTCAAGTTCAGTCCTAGAGGTAATAGCGAGACGCCTATCTACTCGACTGCAAAGGAAGTGAGTTAAGATAAGCTCTCGTATAGAGGATGAAGGTATTGAGCCAAAGGTCGATGATATTCTGGAACTGGTGAAAAACAGTGTCAACCAAACTATGAACAAGTTCGCCAGTATATTGTATTTCACCCCTAGAATAGAGAAGTCTGAGAGCAAAACGCAATCATTTATGACGAAAGAGTCTCAGAGAAGTGGATATTGAGAAAACCCTATGGTGTATAATAATCCATATAAACTTAGTGACTCTGTATCGCGGTACGTTCAACGTTTGCGTTACATTTTTACGTGATTCGTTACATAAAATTTATCTTGTTGTAGTACTTGCACAAGTACTATACTACCTCCATACTTGTAACCACTAACTTCCATTTCTAATAGTTATGGTTAGTCAAAGTAAAAAGCAACGAACCCACTCCCCTGTAAAACTGGTGTCTAATTTAACGTCCTTGATTGCTACATCAAGCAACACACCCCCTACAAACGGCTATAATGAGTCACATAACTCACTTGTATGCCGTAAGCGTCGAGCTGGAACTGAGGATAAAACTGTACTGACAGCTAGTATTAGCACTACTCCTAAAAATTCAGTACCCTCTGCTCATACAGAACCCTCCCTTCACCTTATGTGCTTATCGAAAAACTCCAGCCATCAAGCTCTTTTTCAGTACTATCTTCAGAAATAGAACTTCTAAAGTTGTCTATAGGTGAACTTAAGGCTGAGTTAAGGGAAATAAAAAACAGTAAGTCAGTAAATGCTGGAAACATCGAAACCGATACCGAGATATCCAAATTATCAGATCAGATCAGCGATATCAGATCGCAGGTCTGTGAATTGACACCTCTAACTATCCTCATGAAAACTGTAAACCTTAACAAGCTTGACACAGAATCGGTAACTAAGGTAGATAACCTCATTAATTTTGTTACCACAGAAGTAACAAAACGACTCGACGCAAAACTGAGTGCTATTGTCTACAACGTTCCGGACAATGAGGCACTAAAAAAGGTACAGCGCATCTTACTTAGTGAAGCGAAAATGCCTAACTCCAAGACTAAGTGCTATAGGCTGAAGAAGAGTCAACATGAGAAGTGTTGTCCTATTCGTTTTCAGTTCGAAACACCGGCAGAGACCAGAAAATTCATCCACTCCCAACACACCCTATCGCAAGCCAGAAACTACAAACATATAAAGGTCGGGGTGGACAAAACAGTCATAGAAAGGCGCGCATACAACTATCTTGCTAAGACTAATTGTGAAATAGGTAATAGGACATTGCAAGCAGCCATTATTCCCAACCCTGTGAAAGATACAGTAGACCCCACCGCATCACCCCTCTCAAAACACACAGAATTATCCCATCAGAGTGCAACACCAGCCGAAAGGCCACTAGACTGTAACCAAATAAATAATAAAACCATACCACCTATCACCGCAGAATCTAAAATGCCATTAAATAACCCCAGAAAAAAAGTCAAAACCCCCCGAAATTCCACTTTGTCTTCTCCTAGCCATAACTTCATTGCTAAAGGTAAGGAAAATATGCCCCTAAACCATACAAACAAAAACAGTGGCAGCTTAAATAAACCCACACTTCCCACGGTCAATAGTACTAGCACCCACAACGTGCTAAATCGCACCATGGCACACACTGATATCCAATGTCACAACAATGTCACCCTCAATAGTACAAGTGGTAATAGTCAGAACTCGGCTATCAACAACTTAGGGTCTTCAGAGTATGGCACACAAACAAATTTTGACCGGATATATGGTACAAGTCTGCTGGGAACTAACCCACAATGCAGTACACATGAAACCCACACAAGGACACAACTAGCATCAAACAATAGGTGGAATAATAAGCCATGGTCATCAAAGGATCCAATCATTTTTTATCCCCCGCGTCCCTGTCAGCGTTGAAAAAACAGCTGGTAGGGATGTTAACACTCCTAAACCACTAGAGCTGGCTCCCTCCTTGCATGAAAACAGGAACGGTCTAGTGCACCCGTATCCATTAGGCACACTTGACACCTGCACAAGTATAGGTCAAATAAAGAACCCTACCCACTTCTGTAACCTAACTAAAAATAAAAATTCCTTGGTCTATAGCAAATCCAGTACTCCAACTCTTAATTCTTCACCGAAAACAGCACACACCAACTCGGTAGACATAGGTGAGCATGATGCTGAAACTCCTCTTAACATAGGATCATCATGTCAAGCAGAACTACTGGGTGCTGAACCATATTCGGGGCTGACTAACGAACTTAAATACTTCAAATGCTACTTCAACTCTCATCTTTACCTAATCCTCATAAATGCTAGATCTGTTCTAAATAAATTGCCGATGCTCAGAGCACTCACAGTAATATACAAACCCCCTGTAATTGTCATCACTGAATCTTGGTGTCATTCGAACATCTTGGATGAAGAAATAAGCTTAGATAACTACACACACTTTCGGTGTGACAGGGAAGGTGGTAAGGGAGGGGGTTGTCTCATGTACTTTCTGAATGCACTTACTGTATCACAGCTAGAAAGTAGTACACTTAACATGCCTGAGACTCTATGGGTTAATGTACACTTAAATAACGTAACAGCATTAATTGGATGCACCTACAGAGCACCTGGCACCTTTAGTAATTACGAGACCCAACTTATTAATACTCTGGAGCAATTATCCGACTTACAATACGACCATAAGATCCTATGTGGGGACTTTAACTTACCTGAAATCAACTGGGATATACCCACAGGCCCAACTAAATTTGATAAGTTTTTAGGCACACTGGATATACTTGGCTGGAAACAAACTGTCACTACTCCCACAAGAGGTAATAACGTACTAGACTTAATCTTCTGCCACAATATAAGCCCCCTTTCAACGCTAGTAGGTTCTGAGTTTCCAGGGAGCGACCACAAAACAGTGGTATGTGCACTGCCACTTCCGCTGAGTAGCAATGCATCTCATACCTCCACTTCACAACAAGTAATATATAGGAACTATAGTAAGGCAAACTGGGCCTTGGTAGAATCAATGCTAAGATCCTCCAAATGGGATGAATACTTCACTACTGATGACCTATCGAGAGCCCTAACCATCTTCTACCATAACACTAACACATGCTTAGATGCTGTCATTCCACTCCAAACACTAAAGGTTTCCCCACACAGAAAGTCATTCATAAAACCAAAGGATCGTACGAAACTGAAGAGACTCTCAACAAGTTACTTCAAACACCACGACTTTGGCACTCTAGGTCTAATACTTAACACCCTTAGCTCCATCTCACAAGCTCGAGATCACCGTATGAGAAAGGAAGAACGCATCGCAGTAGCCAGTCCTGCTAGAGTGTATGCACTCACAGAAATCTTAAGGAAGCGAATGAATCGCAAAAATCACAGCATTTCTCTCCTCATAGACAAAGGTAGGCTATGCACTAACTCTGCAGACATATGTGAACTATTCAACAAAACGTTTGCAGGTAACTACATTAAGCCCTCAGTCCAGCTACTCGATATACACCCTATTACTAATATGACACAAACTCCATCTCCACTCACACCAAATAAAATCAGCACTGTTCAATTCACTTACGCTAATATTAACCAAACTATAAGAACCCTCAAAAGTTCAAAAGGTTTCGGTACCGACGGTATATCATCTTACTTCTATAAATATGGTGGCCCTGACATTCCTCTACTGCTTCTTAAAATATTCACAATGTCCCTAGAAACTCAAACTTACCCTGACATATGGAAGACAACATTCATTATGCCTAAACACAAATCTGGCTCGAAAACTGAAGTCAGTAACTACCGGCCGATCAATATCACACCTATAGCATCTAGAATCATGGAGAGACTAGTCAAAGATAACCTAATCAAACATATGCTTAGCTGCAATATTATAAGTCCGAACCAACATGGATTCCTGAAATCCAGATCATGTTTAACATGTCACCTAGACTTCTTCAATTTTGTAACCAGCAGTCGTGACAGACGGCAACTAGTACTTGTCATCTACTTTGACATTTCTAAGGCATTTGACCGTGTTGACCATTTACTGCTAACAAATAAGCTGAACTCCTTAGGAATACGTGACCCATTATTAGGATGGCTTAAATCATTCCTTAACAATAGGTCCCAAATAGTTAAACTCGGGTCTGCAACCTCCAAACCTAGCCCTATCACTTCTGGTGTAGTACAAGGTAGTGTCATTGGACCCCTCCTATTTACACTATACATCAATGACATATGCGCTTGCTTCACGCACGGGAAACCATTCATCTTTGCAGATGACCTAAAAGTAGCTTATACATTCCAAAGTGATGACTTAGGGAACTTCGAGAATGTAGTGCAGAAGGAATTAGATAAAATGACTGCTTGGTCGTCCCTATGGAATCTCCAATTCAATCTGAAAAAATGTGGCTGGATCTGCTTCGGTGCACCCTCAATTGACCTGAAATTAACGCTTCAATCCGCTAACCTAACCAGACTCCGAAGTGTCGTTGACCTAGGCCTGAGGTACTCTAGTGACTTGACATTCTCTGAGCAAGTAGCATCACAGACTAGAAAATCGAGGATGCTCTTAGGATGCATACTCAGGAACTTTCACGACAATGAAGCCAAGCTAATTCTGTACAAAACATGTGTCAGACCACTACTAGAATACTGTCCATTTATTATAAGCAGCACTCGCACACGTGATAAGCTAAGGATGGAAAGTATCCAACGATATTTTACCTCAAAACTACTTGGCTATGATTGTAAGAAAGACTACATCTCACGGTGCATGATCCTAAAACTTGACCCACTTTGGACAAGGCGACTTATTATAAACCTAATATTCTTCTTTAAGGTCCTTCACAAAATATCATTCTCAGGTAACAGGGACATACAATTCGCACAGGAAGGTTCTTACGATCTGCGTAACCAAACTTCCACAGTGACAACTCATTCTTTTAGGTCAACACTCCGTGAAAACTTCTTCACAGTCATGTATTCTAAAATATGGAATAGCCTGCCCCTAGATGTCAGAACTTGCTCTTCGGTTACAAGCTTCAAACGCTCTCTGCATAGACTGTTTCACTCTACTGATTATATTAATAAACTATTTACTCCTAAAACGAATCAACCACTAATCTACTACAGCACCTAAAAGACGCACTTCAACACCCTTAGCAATCTAAAAACCATAAATAAACTAGCAGCATGGATGCATAAAGACTTAGTACGGAACATACAGGATTAGTTTACCCTAAGAAATAGGACGTGTCACTTTATTGTAACCTTCAAACGCTTGCTATATAAACTGTTTTATCCCAAAGTCTATCCCTACCAGAACTCATTACTTACTTCTAAAACGCATCAGTCATTAGAACACTAAAACGCTCAGACTCATTAATACACATCATGACACTAAATAGACTCTAAGACTTCGCATAAATACGTAAAAAGAACTATAACTAAAAATAATTTCTTAATAATTTATTATACAATTGACATAAACAATTATATATATACATTAATGTCCTTTTAATGTTCACATACTTTCTCTTTTTGGTACTCTGATACTCCTATTCATCTTCTGGTCGAGGTCGAACAACCCTGCATCTAAACTGAAATGAGGATTAATTCCAAACCATCTACCTCATAACCACCCAAATTCCATGAACGATCCAATTCTACCATTTGAAGACGCTGGCGAACATGCTGTAAATGAGTATTCATGATCTGAAATGAAGAAGCAACTGGTTTTCAAACAGTTTTCAACATTTTTCTGAACTTACGAATGCAGTCCGCCATGCAGACACAAATGGAGCAAATGGAGAATTCTGGAACCGACCTCAGCACCATTTGATGCAGTAAAACAACTTCACATGACCTCATCTAGTTTTCGCATCCCCGATCAAATTTCTTTCCTGTTATAAAACTACGATAAGACTACTGAAAAAATGGAATAAATATATCACTGATCTCAACATAATACATCAATAAACTTTGAGCCGAGGGTGCTGTTCACAACAAAGTTATGTAAGAGGATTGACTTCAAGCTTTTTTTCCCAGATATCCGCATTACATTCATCTGATGTCTGGGTTTTTTTTAATGCGAAGACAATATCTCTATATCTCTTTATGTGCTACACAAACAGACTTTATAGCAGACTGTTCCGTCTGACTCTAATGTCAGAAAGAACAACCAAACTGTAAATTCATCATACATCAATTTGTGTAATTTATATAATAACTTATCCATGCCTGTACAATTGGTATGTTCCTGCATAAACAGGAAGAAATATATTATTATTAATAAAGGTGACAGGATTACACAAAGATAATTAGTGGTAATGAGGATGCCCACAGAGACAAAGGAGTTTCAGGTTGCCTAAGTGTTTGGAAGGGTTTATGAGTCAGAAAGGATCAGAGAAACACAAAGGAATAAGTAAAGCAGTTAGGTTGTTCACTAAAAGATACTCTTCACCGAGATTCTTGTTTCACTCCTATCTTCCTACTTTTGATCTAAGTGAGAGGTCAGGAATGGTGTCTCCTCTTTTTTGTTCTCCAATATTGGGTTAAAAAGCATGCGGAAAATTACACTAGTATCCGTGTCAATTTTCCCAATTTTTATTGTGTTACTCATACCAATATTACCGATTGTATCAGGAAGAATTTTTCTAAAGGCAGACTTGCACATGACTCTATTCAGATACATAGAATGTCCCCTCTTCCAGATACCTGTGTTTTAATTAGAGTAAGAATGTGTTGGCCACTGCAAGAGCTCAGTATTCAGTATTGTTTTCGTTTACTGGTTTAAATGTTGTGAGTGTGACGCCGAATCCCTCAACTTATTTTTATATACTCCATTATCCTATCCTGGTTTTTGTCCTGTTACCAGCACCATTAGTATTTTCTTTCTGTTCTCCTCCTTTATTTCTTTCACGTGTATGCCCCAACCGGCCTACATATCCTAAATTTAATTCTCTCGCCGTTACTTCCATTTAATCTGTCTGCTCACTCCCTAGATTTCATTTCAACTTGCTTACTGCTTGTTTCTCTGGAGTACCTGCCAACCTAACAGGAAAACCGCTAGGTAAAATGAAACTTATGAGTCCAAGAATCTCCAATACACAATTAACATATCTCAAGTCGAATAAATTTTTCCAAAACATCTGTAAACCTTTTAAAGACGTGGTTAACATTCAGTTCATAATTAGAAGCGAACAGCAGTTTGATATTGCTCGAAATCACACTGGAGAGAAGTCGGCAACTTTTTCCCTCGAAAATGTGAGGAAGCCCGGTAAGTGTTCAATTACTTTTTTAAGAGAATAGTTAAGAGTGACAACTCACTTCCTGTTTGCAGCTCATCTGATTAAAATTGCCCATTTTCACTACATTTCCCCCAAATTTACCTGTCTGCCCCCCCAGCTAAGTCCCCTTCAAAACATGCTAATTTAATTGATTCTCATGTGGCAATCCAGTGGTTAGACCATACTGGAATCGGCAAAGTTAAGCTATTATGAAAAAACTAGTGCACCTTGAATGACCAATCAGAACTCAGAAGCAATAATGTCATATAATGGTGGCGGATATAATATATATGCCGCTCACGGAGATTTTCCAAATGTCTCTGACGCAGGCTAAGCTACCCAGGGACTGGAAGGATGCCATTATAAGCCATATCTTCAAAGACGGGGATAGGTAACTGGTATCTAACTACAGGCCAGTAAGTCTGACATGCATTATTGCAAAGGTATTGGAAACTATTATAAGGGATCAACTATTAGCTTATGTTGAAACACATGGCTTGTTGGCTGTGGAACGGCATGGATTCCGACCAGGACGATCCTGCCTGAAAAACCTACTATTGGCTAGGGAAGACTGGGTTGAGGCCAGAGATAGGTACCATCTGTTGGACGTGGTTTTTATTGATCTTAGCAAGGCATTCAACAAAGTATCCCACTTGGGTCTCCTTAGTAAACTCAAAGGTTTCGGACTAGACCAATGCCTATGTGAGTGGTTTAGAGATTACTTAATGGATCGAAGGCATAAAGTTAGAGTTAACGGTGTACTATCAGAATGGAAAGCAGTACCCAGTAGAGTGCTCCATGGAACTGTATTAGGTCCCTTGCTATTCCTATCATACGTTAACGAATTACCAGGGATTCTTTCTTCATCTTCATTATTATTTGCAGACGACATTAAGATATGGAAAACTGTAAATAATAACGAGGATAGGTCGGCCCTATAAACTGATTTAGATAAATTAGCCGAGTGGTCAAGCCTATGGAGTTTGGAAATAAATGCTAGGAAAAGCGCGGTAATGCACTTAGGTCAGAAGTCTTATGCGTCGTACTCCCTAGGGGACGCAGAACTACCTGATGTTAACGAACAGAGGGACCTAGGAATCATTGTCGGCAATAATTTGAAAACAACTGCAAATTGCAATGCAGCCGCAACTAAAGCTTTTTGAATGCTATGGGCAAATCGAAGGGCTTTCAAACGATTAGACGAGGGCATGTTCCAAATACTCTACGCAACATATGTCAGGCCTCATCTAGAATACTGCATACAAGCGACGAGTTCATGCTTCAAAAAGGAGGCTCATATTCTGGGAAGAGTACAGAGAGTAGGAACAAAATTAGTTAGTGGTATCTCACAATTGCCTTATGATAAGAGGATGGAGCATTTAAATCTCTTCCCGTTATCATACCGAAGGAAGAGAGGCGACTTAATTTTAGCATACCGTATACTTAAGGGTGATTTAGGAACTGACCTTTCTAACCTTTTCTCCCCTTCTAGGATACATTTACGGGGTCACTGCAAAATGGTGCTCAAAACGGGGACGATTAAAATACGTGCAGAATTTAGATTCTCTCACAGAGTGGTCAACGATTGGACCTCCTTACCTGATTCAGTAGTATCAGACCCATCAGTGAACGCTTTCAAAGAGAAGTTAGATCTCTGCAGAGATATATTTTGCAAGGATTAACACAGGCCACAAGAGCCTTCTATCCTTATCATCTGAATCTGAATGTAGTTTCTGCTTATGTTTTGCGAGAATTTCTCCCAGTCCCTACAGACATGATCCATAGGGAAATCCTGCCATGAGGTATAGATGCACTTATCCGGGTGTCTGTAGGTCGTAGTACTTTGTGGTCTGTTGATATTCCTGCCACCACCGTTTGACTTAATCATAACTCTGACCATAATCCTTCCCCTAACCCTAAATTTAATCCTAATCATAACCTTAACCTTAGACTTAAGGCCGTAATCTAAAAAATAATAACTCTAGGTAACAGCTGATATTCACAGAAAGAGTACGTGGAGAAAAATGGAATACTGTATCTGCCTTCTCCAAGTCCAGAAAGGCTGGCATAATTTTATTTGAAACGACCTGTGTCTGATTGATTCCTGAAGGTCATATCTTGAAAGATCTTGGCTTTAGCTATGGTACTTTAACTTCGCCCTGTATTCCACCGAAAGCCTAGAGACATATCGAAACAACAAGATGCAGGCGTCAAAAAGTCATAAGAATTTTTCAAGATCATCTGGGGGATATTGTATATTGAAGCGAACTAGGCTCAAATGGCGGCGGTACGACCAGTGGTTTTTATCCGCCCAATATGTTTACCGAAGACAAAACATTATTTGTAGGCTTCATTTTTAGGAGTTGAGTTTTAGTCCTTTATGGATGAGACAGGTGGAGTATCCAAGAGTGTTTCCGGGGGATCCACCTGTAAGTTGTTTCCTACCCCCGTTCTGGATGAAAATGATGTATCCTGGCCCAAAAAATCCTCCTGACCACGTTGTTTTCAAAGTTCATCCACAGTAAGCAGCAAATAGTTCATAATCCCAGGATGACTGGGAATGACGTTCGACAGTATTTGGAGAAAATATACAAAGTTCCGGTTGCAGATGTACGAGTGAAGATGGTTTATCACGACTGTAACTAACGATTCCTATTATATTATCTTCTTATTTCAGTGGAGCCAATCGATACACATCCAAAGGAACGTATGCAACGTTCAATAGATGCCACAGTTTTCCCTCCTAAGCCTGAGCGCTATGAAAAGGTTGCGTACGTACGACTAGTAAGTTCTTTGAAGATAACTCAAGCTTTTTATCTACCGATGACATAATACAAAACATAATTTGTATAGAATCAGTCTAACTCACCTTCATTATGGTATCCGTCAGTTAACTGTGGATAGTACGAAGTTTATCCACTCCTGTTATATATGTAGTTTCTTAGTCTATTATTGTGGTATTTTAGATTAGTAAGGAAAAATCGTGATATACTTTAGCAAAGTTCACCATTAGTCTGTTCCTAGTCGCTGTGCAGTCATTAAAAATATTTATGAAGTCAGTGCATACCTTTGGCTTATAACTTTCAAAGTTTCCAATTGTGCGTCGGTGGCACAGCGGTTAGGACTTTCGCCGACCATTCACATGGTCCGGGGTTCGATCCGTGCCCGATGCACACCTGATATCAATAGCCGGCCTTCAAAATTTGGGCTACCGAAATCACATGCTGAAAATGTCATACTTGTACCGAAAATACGGTGTGGAATCAAGCTATAATAAAAAAATACAGCAAGTGTGTCGAAGACTGTACTGCAGATATATGAGTAAAATTTTTGATGGAAATCCTACATATATTGGTCTGGTAAGTAATTTTCTTAGCGTTCTTCACTTTTACTGTGAGTTATCTACAGTGTTAAGTGTAACTTTCCCATTAAACTACAGTGTTCAGTTAGCTTCCCACCTTTAGCTGTTTACACATTATTCAATTTAGGGCCTTCCGGTCGAAAGTTTTCTCTGCCGATATCCTGAATGCAATGAAAAATGAATTCTTTCATCATCGTGATGACAGCTTGAGATATGATTGCACAGATTGCACCTGAAGATGTAGATTTATTTTAAAGCTAATTGACTTCGAAGAGATACAGCAGTTCATGGCTAGTCTTATTTAAGGTTATCACACCTATTTATTAAAAAAGTTTACAAGTGTATGTAAAATTGTTATGATGCTAGATCTTTTGTCACGAGGCCACTGCTTAACTACTGACCAGTGCCCACTTAACTGGTATAGCAGAACACACGATAATCAGCGGTAAAACCAGATTCATTTATTATGACAAAAGTGACTGTATTTATACAGAAAATATGGTAGACTGGAAATCAACCAATCCGGTTGAGAGTTGGAATTGTACAAGCGTGCAATCAGAAGCAGGAACAATTGCATGTCAACGACTTGTTAATAACGCTATGATAACTTGACTGAGACATGATAATGACCTGATAATTGCATGTGTTTTGCCTCTTCTTAACACCTCCCCTTTTAAGATAGGGCTACCGGTAGCTTTTGTATCGCGGAATCACTTGTAGGTACTTTGGCGGTCTTGGTTGTCGTTGTGATCTCCTTGGCTGCTGGGACACTTTGCCTTTGTTTCGACTATTTTGGCCATGTGACGTTTTCGGATCCGTCGTATCTATCAATAGCTCAAATTGTACGTCGGCGGACTTGGAATCGTTCAACTGTTTACCAACTAGTCTATTTCTTATTTGATTGGCATGCCTGACCCAAATAAGGTCTCCAACCTTGACCTTGTAAATGACTTGGCCTTTTCTTCCAACGATCACTCCAGAAACCCATGGGCGATCTCTCCGTATGTAATCACGAACCAGAACCGACTGACCAACCATGAAACTTCTTTGCTTGGTGCCATGACGTCTATTGAACCAAAATTCACTATTTCGACCACATTTGCTCCGTCTTGATGGGATCGGGATAATTGTATCCAAAGTAGTACGTAATCTTCTTCCAAACATAACTTCTGCGGGAGATGTTTGATTTGGGCATGATGGGTTGGTTGTGGTTCGATAAATGAAGAGGAAATTGTGCAATACATCCTCTATCGATCCCTCCCCGTTTGACTTCTGAAGTGCGCGCTTGAGTGTATCAACAAAACGCTCTGCTTGTCCATTTGACTGAGGATGGTAAGGCGGGCTGCGAATATGCTGAACACCTAGCCGCTCACAAAACTGTTTGAATTGTTCAGCTGTAAACTGAGGTCCGTTATCGGAAACGATGATCTCTGGAACACCAAATCTGCTGAAAAGCTGAACCAACTTATTTAATGTTATCGTCACTGTGGTATTTTGCATAATGAAAACCTCCGGCCACTTGGAATACGCGTCGATTACCACGAGAAACTGTTTGCCATTGATTGGGCCGGCAAAATCTATGTGGATTCTTGACCACGGTTTTCCTGGGTTGGGCCACGGCTGTAGGTCTGTCTTGATAGGCATTTTCAAAGCCTGAGCACAGCGAGAACATGAGCGAACCATCACTTCTAATTCACGATCGATATTTGGCCAGTAGACGTAACAGCGTGCCAACGATTTCATACGGCCAATACCAGGATGCGTAAAATGTAGTTGACTCATGACTTTTTGTTGGAGACTTCGAGGCACGACCACACGTTCGCCAAACATAATGCAGTCATTGACCAGGGATAACGAATGTCGTCGTTGATAGAACTGTTTTAAATCTGGACAATCAATACGCGAGGGCCAGCCACAACGCAGATACTGTTGAACTGACTGTAATGTCGGGTCACGCTGCGTCTCTCGTTGAACCATGTCGGCTGAGACAGGTAAAGTGTTTATTGCCGTCATCAATACGTGGCACACGTCTTCATCGACAGAAACGCCGGCGATCACAGCGTCCTCCTTTGCGGGCTTGTTATAGCTGAGTAAACGCGAGAGGACATCTGCATTCCCGAAATCTTTTGTAGATTTGTACTTGATCTGAAAGTCGTATCCTAGTAGCATAGTCGCCCATCGTTGGAGTCGATTGGCTGTATAGACTGGAATACCTTTCTTGGAGCCAAAAATCGATAATAGTGGTTTGTGATCAGTAAAAAGTGTGAACTTTCGGCCAAGCAGCATTTTGTGGAACTTTTGAATCCCAAACACGAGCGCTAATCCTTCCTTTTCGACCTGACTGTAATTCTGCTCTACCTTTGTCAAGGTTCGCGATGCATATGCTATTGGCTTTTCAACACCGTCTGGAAACACATGTGAAATGACAGCGCCAATACCATAGTTGGACGCATCTGCAGCTAATGTTATATCCAGCTTTGGATTGTAATGTGTTAACAGCAGGTCAGACTGGAGTAATTTCTTGACCTTGATGAAAGCTTGTTGGCATCCTTCAAAAAAAAAATGACCAGTTCCATTCATGAGCAACTGATTCATTGGGGCCCTGAGACGATGTAAATCTGGCAGGAACGCACTATAGTAACTGATCATCCCCAGGAAGGACTGCAACGTACTGAGATTATTAGGGGCAGGCATCTGTTGAATTGCTGACACACTGGAGGGGTCGGGTTTGCGACCATCTTTGTCAAAAATGAATCCCAGGTACTTCACTGAAGTCATGAAAAAATTGCACTTATCCGGACGTAAATGGAAACCGGAATCACTGAGTATTGTCAGGACTTTATCCAACCGATTGAAGAGTTCGAATTGAGTTTCTCCTGTGACTATGATATCATCGAGGTAAACGGCCACTCCCGATACACCAGCTAATATTGCATCCATTATCTGTTGGAATATAGCAGGAGCAGGTTTAACACCATATGGAAGTCGCTGGAACTGATACAGTCCTTTGTGAGTGTTGATTGTCAGAAGCTCTTTAGAATCATCTTCGACCTCGATCTGTAGGTATGCCTCAGCTAGATCAAGTTTACTGAAGTATTTACCGCCATTCAGTTTGACAAATAGATCTTGCGGTACTGGTAGTGGATACGGTTGATCTTCAAGGGCATTATTGAGTCCTGTTGAGAAATCAGCACAAAGTCTGATGGTACCGTTTGCTTTCTTGACAACCACTATGGGGGCTGCCCAGGATGAGTAATCGACTGGCTTGATTACGTTCAACTTTTCTAAACGATCCAGCTCTGCATCAAGGGACGATAATGCGGCATACGGTACTGGGCGTTTTGGTCTAAAAACTGGTTTGGCATCAGGTTTGAGGTATAGTCTGGCTTTTTGTACGGTACAGCAACCCAAAGACTCTTGAAAAACGGCAGCGTGTTTGGTGCGAAGATGACTGATGAACTTTGCGGTCGAGTTTGGATGCATCAACATGTTGGTAGGACTATCTGAGCACTGTACATTGGAACAAACTGAGTTCAGTAGGACATCCCAGAGTTTCATCTTTTCGATCCAGTCAATACCAAGCAAGTTCAAATCATGACGATTGGTGATGTAGCATGTTCCTTGGAACGAGGTCGACCGGAAAGTTACGTCGCATTCAATCTGGCCAGATAATTTCATTACGTCACCCGACGCGTTTCTTGCAGTATGCTCCGTTCTCTGATAAGGTCTGTCTGTCTGTTTTCGACATAGAACTTTGCACAAATGTGCGCCAGTTCAAGTCGCCACACTCCGTGTAGCACGCGAAGCAAGAGAAGAAAGTACAAGAAAAGCATAATAGAAACTGAGCAGAGGTGTGAGACAAAGGAGTAATAAAGAAAAACAAAACAGTTTCATTGGTGGAGATCATATGTCACAAGGAGTGGATGCATCTGCGCCACTGAGAACGATTTTGAGCCATGTCACCAATTGTTTCCAACCATAGATTTTTACCGTCCCGAGGACCCCAGACTGGAAGTCTACACCTTTCTACGTGGCTTAGACCAACTGTTGTGGATTTCATTGACTGGTGCCAAGTTTTTGTTTGACCGCCGCTAGCTTTTTTCCAGTCTGACCCTATATCCGCTAACATTGCTCGTCGGGGGAGGCGATGGCTTGGCATACGTAAGGTGGACACCCGAGTGCCCGCCACGTCTGGGGAGATATGATTGTGATATCAGAAGCAGTATCTAACTGTAGTCGAACTGGCTTCTGGTTGATAGAAAGTGTGACAAACTTTCTTTTTGACTCGAAGTCAACTTTGAAGGTAGCGAACATACTGCTGATTTGAGGTTTCGTCAACCGAGATCGAAACTTTCGTGACCGTGCCATCGTATTGTGAGATCGGATTGATCTAGGTTTCACTGGGGACAAAATCCTTCCTTGTGACCATACTTGTTACAAATACTGCATTTATGTCTTTTATACGGGCAAAATTCCATATTGTTACCAAAAATACAGTGTGGACCCAGGCTGTAATCAAAGATAAAATAAAAAATAAATATTCTCTGTCGTGAATGTGTCCTTCTGAAGATTTCATTATATTGCCTGATTCTTACCGAAAAATACCTTACTAACAAATTTCGTTATCAAGGTGGCGTTTAATTGTATAAGGTCGCCTAATTACCCTCAGCCTCTCAAACACACCCGGTGACACTTCAGTGATACCTCTGAAGGAGGTGCATATTTTTAGTGTCAGCACACTACTTAAAAATCGCCAGTTACGATATCTATTTATTTCATGATGTCATAATGATTTGATTTGATTTATTTTATTTCGATTTTCGTCTTGCAGGATGAATATACTTTCCACTTAATCTTACACTATCTTATCACCTACTTTTTTTCTTAACAAGGCTCCAGGTGAAGTATTCACATTTCCAGACATATTTAAAGATAAACGTCCATCAGATGTTATGGAAACTCTCGATGAGAATGCTTCTACACCTAAGGATGAATCAAAGGATATTATCCTATCAGCTGACAACCAAGTTGAATCAGAAACTAAGAAATTTCAGCGTGTTAAAGGTTATAGCAAATGGTTTAAATTTTAGTTGCATTTATGCATTCTAACCAATAAAAATTTCCCCACACATGTGTTGTTTTTTGTTTTTACTTCCTTATATTATTTATCTATGTTCATTTTGTGCCATATGCAAGCTCTATCTATCTCCGTGTTACGTCGTAGGATAAGCTGAGCGATATTGAGGTTAGGCGTTCAGTGCTGGTAAAAAGGGAAAACCAAACGATGAGGTCGTGAAGCTACATCAGTTGGGATGGCTAGGACATGCGATACGCGTGTATAGTCATCGCCTTCCTCCATGGGCGGTGTTAGCTGACATAGGATGGATCATGTTGGAAAAGGACTAGTGGTGGCTAGATCAAACCATGGCTTCGTCAGTCAATGAAATCCGTGATAGTTAGTTCAAGCCAGTCGTGTGGAGAGGTGTAGACTGGCGTCCTGGTTCTGTCCTCGTGGTGGTAAAAACCAATGGTGCAGATGCATTCACTCTTTGTGATTTATCGTATCCAATAAAACCCTATTGTTTTTCCATATTATTATTACTACTATTTTCCCTTCCCATTTAAGTTTATTATCTCTCTTTTAAACCCGTTTACTTTCTTCTCTTGCTTTGTTTGGTGCGTGGAGAGTGGCAGCTCTGTCTGTTTTCGATATAGAACTTTGCACCAATGTGCAGCAGAGTTCAAGTCGCCACACTTCAAGTAGCACACAAAGCAAGAGAAGAAAGTAGAAATGCATAATAGGAGTGGATGCACTCTTTGTGACAGCAGCTCGAACTGCTGCATATCTGTGCAAAGTGCTATTTTGAAACCAATCAATCACCAGATGCAAAATCCAACTCACCGAATTCGGCTATGGGATTGGGTGGTAGTGGAACTAGAAATATCAGTTTAGAAGGGTGTGTTCTATCACAATTTATTCGTCATAATCAAACTAATGACACAAATTTCAAATTTAGTTTATGTAATTTTCTTTCTTATCCTTTGATTTTTTTATTATTATTTTTTGGATATCACCGTTATCGGTGCTGCGTCATACCTCTGTTAAGTGTTTGGTTTAGATTGGATAAACAAAGATTCAGTGATCAACCTCTCCTGTGATCTAACTATATCACCTTGCTGAACTGTGGTACTGTTACACCCCATTTTATGATTGTATGTAAGTGCATAAATTATGATTGCAGAGTTTTTCTCTAAGGTAGTCATCCTTTTGGGGTCTGTTATGCTACATTTAACTAAATTCTTATGTCCCAATAACCTAAGTAACTCTGATCTACTGAATTTTCGTATGTAGTTTATCTCACAGTAATTGCAGGGTATCTTATAGAAAGTAAGACACTTTACCCAATTGGATCAATAGGGTTCTTTAACTTCTTAAGTTTGTTCTTGATTGAGTTGGTAGGCCCGAATTCCCGTCTTATGAAAAATCCCAAGTAGGGTTTCCTGTGTTCCTTCCTCATATCACAATGCTTGAAATTCCTTCTGATTTACGTTGTGATGAATAGTCTCACTACACGTCTTCCTTTTTATGAGTTTCTCTGAATGTCTTGATGAGTTCCCTAGATTCATTATTCAACGACGAATTTAATTCTTACATTTACTATCCCTTTGTGAATTTGAATAAAGCCAGAAAAAAAAATTGGTGGCCTCGTGGTGTAGCGGTTAGCACTCTGGACTTTGAATCCAGCGACCCGAGTTCGAGTCTCGACGAGGCCTACTCCGTCCACTAGGGCCTTTTCACTGGCCCTTCAGACGACGCGACAAAACATATACTAGGCAAACACGGTCTCGATCAGCGCTGCCGTAATGGTGATAGACTTTTAGCTTTTTCTGATTACAATCGATTATATATCACCAACACTCGATTTCAACACCCCAGAAAACATCTTCTCACCTGGTATTCGAACGACGGTCGCACTGCACATCAGATCGACTACATCCTAGTGCGCTCACGCTGGATCTCCTCGGTGGAAGACTGTCGATCCTATCGTGGAGCAGAGGCCGGAAATAAAGGGGGATCAGACCATACTCTAGTTAGGGCGAAATTCAAACTTCGTTTAACGACACGCCAGAAGGCGCGACCTCCGAAGCGTATCAATGTTGCCCCGCTTCAATGTTCGACAAAGCGACAAGCCTTGTCCAAACAAATCCAGGCCGAACTAAGCGCCGCAGATGAACCAACATCCACATCTTCTAATACACCCGAGACACGATGGAATCATTTCAAAGAAGTAGTCTCTAAAGCTTCAATGTCGCATTTGGGTACCACATCCAAGAAGCAGAAAGACTGGATTTCAGAGCACACCATGCTTCTATCCTCGCAAGCCAGAGACGCTCGCCTAGCAAAGTCTCCAGTTTATCGCTCCCTCAGGCGCAAAGCTACACAGTCTGCTAGGAACGACAGAAATCGCTATTGGTCTAACGTGGCGACTAACATGGAAGCAGCATCAAATGTAGGCGATTTCGGAAAACTTTATCGCCTCATACGCCAATCATCTGGCAAACGCCTTAACAGTCATGCTGTGTTACGCACAGCATCAGGAGAAATTATTTCGGACACCAATGGTAAGATGGAACGATGGGCCGAACACTTCAAGCAGCTACTCAATCGCGACGCTGGTCAACCGTCTCATCGACCGATACGACACTTACCAACACCCTACGTAGTTGACTGCGATCCACCCACTCCAACCGAAATAGCTAAAACAATTAACAGACTCAGAAACAAAAAAGCTCCGGGCGAAGATGGTCTACCCCCAGAAATATACAAGGCCTGCACTCCAGCGCTAATCGATGCACTGCACTCGCTGTTCTGCTCAATTTGGGAGTCCGAAACCATTCCTTCCGATTGGAGCACCTCAGTTCTGCTACCGTTCCACAAAAAGGGAGACAGGTCAATATGCGAGAACTACCGAGGCATAAGTCTGATTGATATCGCTGCTAAGGTTTTTGTTTCCATTCTCCTGAACCGCTTCGCGGCCGAACGCCACGTGCGAACAAGGCCAAATCAAGCCGGATTTCGACCTGGAAGAGGCTGTGTTGATCAATTATTCACACTGCGAAGAATTTTGGAACACAGGGACAAATTCCAACAGCCGACGGTTGCTTGCTTCATCGACTTCCAAGCGGCATTCGACTCAGTTGATCGAGGAGCACTCTGGTATCTAATGGAGCTCGACGGAGTTCCGACCAAGCTAATCAACCTGCTCAGGTCATACTACTCCAACACCAAAGCTCGAGTCCGAGTGAACGGTGAAGAGTCCCGCACTTTTGAGGTAACCAGCGGTGTCCGGCAAGGTTGTCCAGCATCCCCCATCCTGTTCAATTTCACAATTGATTGGATTTTGCGGCACGCCCTAACCGAGCACCACGGCGTCCAACTTTCGCCCGATATTCACATAACCGACCTCGAATTCGCCGACGACGTCGTGCTGTTAGCTGAAAACTTCCCCGATATGCAACAGGCGCTCGACCAGATAAACCACCTCGCGCCTACTATCGGTTTGAAAATTAACACTTCCAAAACCAAAATGTTTTCGAACACATCCACCAGCAATGATGAAATCTTATCCCTAAATGGAGCACCTATTGAAATTGTGCCATCCTTCAGATATCTGGGATCCATAATGCTCCCCAACGGCCAAGCGAAAAACGAAGTGAATGCGCGAATCTCCAACGCCCGGAATGCGTTTCTACAGCTGAGGAGCGTTCTATGGAGCAAGAGAGAAATCAGTCTCAGGACTAAAATTCGGGTCTACCAAGCTTCCATACGACCCGTTCTCCTGTATGGCTGTGAAACCTGGCCTCTTCGCGCGGAAGATTTACGCAGACTCGAGGTATTAGACCATTGGTGTCTCAGGTACATTCTGCATGTTCGTTGGCAGGACAAACTCTCCAACGAAGAAGTGCGTCGTCGTTGCTACAACATCAACCAAATTCCAGTACTGGTCCAACAACGCCGCCTTCGGTGGTTTGGCCATGTTCTGCGCCGACCAGATGACGATCTGGTCAAATCAGTTCTAAATCCCTCGCCATTACCATCTTGGCGATGTCGCAGGGGCGGACAGCTGAAGACATGGCTTGGTACAGTCAAGGCAGATATGGAGTGCCTGGGGCTACAAACCGTCTACGGACTCCGTATGTGGAACAAGAATTGGATATCCCTATCGCAAAACCTTGCTTCAGATCGCCGCGCCTGGGCAGCGATGATTCGAGACGTTCATGAAGCCGGCTCATCCTCCCGTAGGAGATAGCCGAAGTAAAGTAAAAAAAAGTAAAGAACAAGTTTGTGCTGAGTAAGATGGCATCATTATTTATTTCGTTGGCTTCTCATCAGCTATTTACATCCTGGAGATATTAAAATTGTTTCTGTACTGGGATAATCAATGACTTGCACCAGCCTAACGGGACTTCCTCTTATTCCCAGAGACTGCCTAATACCTTAGTTAACGCAGACAGTAAACTGTCTCCGCCTCCCTTAAACACCTCTGGGGACATTCCATCAGGTCCCGCTGCTTTGCCTTGTTTCAAATTCGTGACAGTTAGGGGCAGGCCACCGGTGTCTATATCCCATTCAGGGAGGTGTTGGATGTTCGTCAGTTTGAGCGTGGCTGTAGGCCAATTAAACTACTCCTCGTAGTGCTCTTTCCAGCTTTCCAGTCGTCCATCCTGAGAGCTAATTATGCTGCCATTTTTCTCAGAGATTGTTTCACGTATCATTTGCCTTTTGCCATCTGTTTCCCTGATTAGTCTAAGCAGTTGTTTGGTGTTACCTATCGCCGATACCTTTTCCTTCTCTTTCGCTTTTGTCGCCCGCCACTGTTCACGGTCATCGCGAAGACTTCTTGTCAGTTTCTGTTTGAGCAGCTTTTGCTCCTCATCATATTCGGAGCTTGCCGGAATCAGTCTTCTTGCGTCAATCAGTTCGGATGAGGTAGTAGAAATCCACTGGCTCTTACTAACTTTCGGTTTTAGGCTATTAACAGCTCTGTCTACAGTTAACTGTGTGTGGTGGCAGGCTTCCTCAGGAGTCTTGCTGTCAATCTCAGATACGCGTTTAGCTATATCTTCCTTAAGTAGAGACTCATTGTCTTGATCTCTGGTTGGGAACGTAACTGCTTAGCCACCGAGATTTTTTTGTCCGTTTAAACGTAAGCATAAACGTGCCTGAACCAGGGCGTGATCAGAGTCTACGCACGTGTTCCAGAAGGAGCGGCAGTCTTCTGCTGACGTTTGCGATCGGTAGCCTATTGCTATGTGGTCTTTTTGGCCCCAACGCTGATTTGATGATGCAGATATCTCTAGTTACTTAATGCTTATAAACTCTATCGCAGAGAGGATCATACTTATTTTTGATTCAGGAAACAAACAAGGAGAATAAGATGTGTTAGATGGATAGAGGCAATCGACAGTAAGTCATGGACCAAAATCACGCGCTTGTGAGCGCATACATGCAGCTTTAAAAGATCTCATATGCCCTCTGGCGTTGGGACTCGCGCCACCCATCGTTGTAGCCAGAGACTTTACCACTGAACTATTCAAACTCACAATCGATCTGTAAGACTGTAACTGACTAAACGCTTGACATGGTTTACTCCCTGATGACCTATCTATTACAGTCCCATAGGAGGTTAGTTGTGAGCTCGAATAGCCAAGTATTAACGTCCTTCACTGGGTGACACGGGTTCACAGCTTGAAGGGGACATTAGTTCCTTCAAGGTTGCTGACTTGTGTCAACAAGTACGTCTATGACTTCCTACCGATCATGTGTGATACATTTAATAAACAAACTAATATGGAATTACTTACTACCACAGTGCCTGAGTTTTACACATATATCCTACCGATCACCTCCAACATAAATTCAGAGTGCACCTCTGTGGCGAGTCACTTAGCTTAGTGACCACACTGCAAAGTCGACTGATGGAATTCAACCAGCACCTAGTGTATGTTATCATTAAGGCTGGGTTAGTTAACTTCCTAAGCATCTGAGCAAGAATTTAGGCAGCATATCAGAATTTATATTGTACAGCAGTGATCCTATTCGTGTCTTTATGGTTTCATAAGGTCGGTTATGAGGATATTTAGTGACTAATGACAGTTTATCGCGATTTGAAAGACTATGAAACTTGCAGAACATTGTTATTCTATCCAGTAACTAAATAACAACTTAATCGCTCCGATGCGTGATACTTTTGTGGGGTGTTTGTGACTAAAATTGACTCTAACGTGGCTGTAGATAAGCCAGACATAATAATAATAATAATTTACTTTATTCCAAAAACAGTACTTGTGATACAGAATGGAATTTCCAGCATTAATCACAATATTGCATCTAATTTCCTCAAATTATAAATAAAAATTAATCACTCAGAAAATTTTCGACATTTACAATAGATGTAATGTCAAAAACATACAGCATATAAAATGGAAATAATAAAAAGGATAACAGCTAGGGTAATAATAATAATACAAGGGAAAATTGCTGTGGGCTTGTTTCACACAGTATTGGCAATGCGGTATAGAAATCCTAGCGTGTTTAAAAATATTGAATATAATGTTCTCTTTAGATGACATGGTTAGGGGAAAAACAAAGATTACAGAAGTCATAGAGATAATTTGGTGTTTGCAATTATGAGAGTAAAACAAAGAAGCAACAGGACCATAAATATAATAGAAATAATAAAAGTAAAACTTGGAGGTATATAAGGATGGATGGATGGAGGAAATTGTTTATTTACTAGATGAAAAAAGGTTAGTTAGTTCTTGCCTGACACTATTTTCATGACATAAAATACGTGCCAAGTATGGTATCATAGAATTTTTATACTTAGACGTGCGAGCATACAGTTTTCTGAAGTTACTCCTTGTTCTACCTGAGGAGATGCAAGGTGAAAGCTGAGGGTAAAGCGGATGCTCCAAGTCAGACAAAATCCCTCTAGCAAATATATTGCACGAAGTCAATTGCCTATCGACAACAACATTAACTATGTGTTCCACTGGGACACCACTCACCCTACTGACAATCTTCAGCATTCTACGAATTGTGACATAGTTCTTTTTAAGCAAACCAGGAAAGAATAAGGGTGAAGAATAAAGAAGAATAGATAGGATGCAAGAGTTTATGAACTGTAAGACGAGGGGTTGAGTTATACCCGAGTGCCTTAACTTCTTAATGTAAAATGTCAGGCGGAATATTGTACTGGAGATCGCTAAGACATGGGAAGACCAGGAGAGAACAGAAGAGAGAACAAGTCCAAGATACTTAATTTCTGATTTAATTCCTATATCACTGTCGTCAATCTTACAACTGTCATGAGAATCGACAGGTACTAGGCAGCGTCTGGGAATTAGAAGAAGTCCCATCGGTTGGTGTAAGTCACTGATTATCCCCATATACAAGAAGGGAGACAAGTCTTCCTGTGATAATCACAGAGGGATTAGCTTGACTAATATAGTATCTAAAGTCTTAGACTCAATAATCATGCGTAGACTGAGTGGTGCTCGGGAAGCACAAACACGAGAGAGCCAGGCAGGCTTTAGACCAGGAAGAGGGTGTATTGATCATATCTTCACCCTCCGACAGATTCTAGAACATAGGCATTCCTACCGGCGTCCAACAGTCATTATATTTCTTGACCTAAAGGCAGCATTCGACTCTGTCGATCGGGAAGTTCTCTGGAGATGCTTGGCTGTAAAGGGAATTCCAAGAAAATATATTGCACTGATTAGGCACTCTACTCGTACTCATACAGCCAGGTGAGGGCTTACGGCGAGCTGTCATCTGAACTGATGACGACCAGTGGTGTCCGTCAAGGATGCCCATTATCTCCTTTTCTATTCAACTTCATCATAGATGTGTTAATGGACTTAACCCTAGGTGACTTCAGCGACTCAGGGATTGACTTGCGACCGGGGAATAATCTCGTTGACTTAGAATATGCAGACGATATAGTCCTTCTAGGCGAAGACGCTGACGAAATGCAGAGTCTTCTAAACACCTTGAGCCGCAATCTACGAATGTTTGGCATGCGATTCGCTCCCGCCGTGAAATGCAAGATGATGTTACAGGACTGGACTACATCGACGCCTAGTTTAAAAATAGAAAGTGAAGTGGTAGAGCACGTTGACCGCTTCACTTATTTGGAAGTACCATCTGTCTGTCTGTCTGTTTTCGACATAGAACTTTGCACAAATGTGCGGCAGTTCAAGTCGCCACATTCCGTGTAGCACGCGAAGCAAGAGAAGAAAGTACAAGAAAAGCATAATAGAAACAGTGAGCAGAGCTGTGAGACAAAGGAGTAACAAAGAAAAACAAAACAGTTTCATTGGAGATCATAAGTTACAAGGAGTGGATGCATCTGCGCCACTGAGAACGATTTTGAGCCATGTCACCAATTGTTTCCAACCATAGATTTTTACCGTCCCGAGGACCCCAGACTGGAAGTCTACACCTTCCTACGTGGCTTAGACCAACTGTTGTGGATTTCATTGACTGGTGAAGCCATGTTTTTGTTTGACCGCCGCTAGCCTTTTTCCAGTCTGACCCTATATCCGCTAACATAGCTCGTCGGGGGAGGCGATGGCTTGGCATACGTAACACATGTCCGAACCATCTCAGTCTTTGTAGCTTCACCACTTCGTCGATTGATTTCCCCTGTTTACCTAGAACTCTGCGCCTAACCTCCATGTTGCTCACCTTATTATGCCACTTCACACGGGAAATAGAACGCAGGCACCTATGATCAAAGACAGCTAGTCTTTTCATGTCTTCCACTCTCAGTGGCCAGGTCTCACAACCATAAAGGAGGACGGAGCGGACTGATGAGCAGTACACCCGCCCTTTGGTCAATAGTCGAACATCTCGTTTACGCCAGAGTCGGCGTAAACTAACAAATGCGAAACGAGCCCCTTGTATTCGTGCTGAGATTTCGTCAGAGATCAGCCCGTTGGGGCTGATGGTACTTCCCAAATAAGTGAAGCGGTCAGCCCCAACGGGCTGATCTCTGACGAAATCTCAGCACGAATACAAGGGGCTCGTTTCGCATTTGTTAGTTTACGCCGACTCTGGCGTAAACGAGATGTTCGACTATCGACCAAAGGGCGGGTGTACTGCTCATCAGTCCGCTCCGTCCTCCTTTATGGTTGTGAGACCTGGCCACTCAGAGTGGAAGACATGAAAAGACTAGCTGTGTTTGATCATAGGTGCCTGCGTTCTATTTCCCGTGTAAAGTGGCATAATAAGGTGAGCAACATGGAGGTTAGGCGCAGAGTTTTAGGTAAACAGGGGAAATCAATCGACGAAGTCGTGAAGCTACAAAGACTGAGATGGTTCGGACATGTGTTACGTATGCCAAGCCATCGCCTCCCCCGACGAGCTATGTTAGCGGATATAGGGTCAGACTGGAAAAAGGCTAGCGGCGGTCAAACAAAAACTTGGCACCAGTCAATGAAATCCACAACAGTTGGTCTAAGCCACGTAGAAAGGTGTAGACTTCCAGTCTGGGGTCCTCGGGACGGTAAAAATCTATGGTTGGAAACAATTGGTGACATGGCTCAAAATCGTTCTCAGTGGCGCAGATGCGTCCACTCCTTGTGACATATGATCTCCACCAATGAAACTGTTTTTTCTTTATTACTCCTTTGTCTCACACCTCTGCTCACTGTTTCTATTATGCTTTTCTTGTACTTTCTTCTCTTGCTTCGCGTGCTACACGGAATGTGGCGACTTGAACTGCCGCACATTTGTGCAAAGTTCTATGTCGAAAACAGACAGAGACAGACATGAGAATCGATGACTTCTTTTTCTCGGCTTGTCCCAACACAAAACCGAGTGTTATTCACCGTTAATCCGCCTACCTGACGACCAGAAACAACGGTAATATGAATCAGTCAAGTTTCTTGTCACATCAATCAGTGAAATTCGGCATTAGGCTGTATAAACTGTCATATTGAGATTTTATTAGGAGGACGCGAAGTGTGTGAAATTTTCTTTTATCTTGACTTCCAATTTAGTCAATAATTCCTTTTGCTAAATGACTGAAACAAAATGAAATAACTGTCCAACAACTAGTGACTTTCAAATTTTCTCCAACTGATTTTAGTTTTTTTTGACATAAACTAGTTTAAGACTAATCGATCCTTCACAAATCTTACAGAAAAAACACAATCACAAGATACCAACTGTTTTTTCTTACTTTGTTACTAATCTACAGCAGTGTCAATGAATGATCACAGAATTCAAGACAATGAGACTTTGCAGCGAATGGATTCTGACTCGGTCCTGAGACGTTGCCATTGAAAATGAAAGTCATAAAAAGGCTAGCTGTTTTTGATCATAGATGTCTACGTTATATCGCCCATCTTACCTGACATAACAGGGTGAGTAATATTGCGGTTAGGCGTCGAGTACTAGGTAAAGAGGGGAAATCAGTCAATGAGATTGTGAAGCAGCTGCACCGATTGAGACGACTAGGACATGTTCTACGCACGCCTGGTCATCACTTTGCTCGATGGGCGACGCTAGCTGACATAGGATGGATCAGGTTGGAAAAGAGCTAGTGGTGGTGGTCAAACGAAAACATGGCTCCATCAGTCGGTGAAATCCACAACAATTAGTTTAAGCCAGCCACGTGGGGAGGTGTAGGCTGGCTTCCTGGTTGGCGTCCTCCGGATAATAAAGACCGATGAAGACTGCAAACAATCGGTGATATGGCTGAAAATCGTTCTCAATGGCCGGGGCAGATGCATTCACTTCTTGTGACTTATCATATCCAATAAAGCCCTATTGTTTTCCCATGTTCCTATTTATTTTCCCTCACATTTCTGCTTATTGTCGTTCTTTTGAATCTCCTATCTGCCTCTCTTTTGTCTTCCTTTGTGTACAACTGCACTACTGTGCAAAGTTCAATGTTGAAACCAGTCAGAGGTAAGCTCTATTTTCACAATATAGAGAAAGAGTCACTCATCAATCTTCACCATCTTTTTCCGATAAATCTGAACATTTCGATAACTGTATTTTTGTATAGTTATCTGTTACAACATTTGAGTTATCTAAACATATGGCATAAATATTTATGTCCAGTGAGTTATTCAAACTCGATTAACTAATTTTCGCAAGGTAAAAATCTTATATATTTAATTAAAAATAGCTGAAAGTGTGATTGGTTTTGTTGTGATTGATATCTCTATACTAGTATACTCATTATTATGACACTGACAGTTAAAAAATGACTAACTTCATACAATTCTTCTCAGAAGTAAACTTTAACAAAGCAGGAAACCAGCAAAGAAGAAACTGAGAAATAATAAGCTCATATTACTCTGCTAAATTGTTTTTTTTTATTATTAAAGAACTATACGGATCAGAGACTTGCACTGAGCGTCACAAAGAGCATCTCAAACAAACTCCAGACCTTCATTAACAGTTGTCTTTGCTCAATACTACTCAAGATCAGATGGCCGGGCAGAAGAGATCAGCAACAGGGATCTCTGGCAATAAGCGAAACAACCAGGAACCGATTGTGAAACAAATAGGCAGGAAGAAGTGGAGATGGATTGGCTGGCCATACTCTGAGGAAACCATCAAGTGACATCACTGGACAAGCCATCGCTCGAGTGGAACCCGAAAGGGAAGCGTCGAGTTGGTCGTCAGTGCAAGGGTGACTTGTAGGAGGTCATGTGAAGAGGAGATGAAAGGGTGTGGGCAGACTTGGAGCGGGGTGAAAAAGTTGGCAGAAAACTGAAGGCAATGGAGACGAGCAGCTGAAGCCCTATGTTCCTCTAGGAATTAAAACATATAATAATAATAATAATAATTAAAGAACTAACTACTGACCCTAGAGTTACTAAAAGAACATAGCTAACTTATTGAGCAAATCATTCTACGGTCTTATATTTGTGTATCACACCTACTCTCTTCAGTTTCCAATGGAAAATAAATAGACAAATAAATGAGGGCGGTCACCAATATTTCCAGTTAACAAAATTTTTTTTATGAATAGTTGGCAAAATGTAGCTTTTCGAAACGTTTAATTTCACTCCAAAGACATGATGGAGACATACGAACCATATTTTTACCCTGTTGAAGGCGGACCATATCCTTACCTTCTTCACACTTATAAACTCTCTGATGAAGAGAATCATATTTCTTCTTGAATCAAAAAATGAACAGTGACAATAAGCCACTTTGGGTTGTACAATAAAATGAAGAGAAGGAAGCTGATGCACAAACGCTTTTATAAAGCCATAGAATTCTACTAAATATCTAGACATTAGATCATTTTCCCCCTTATCGGTGAATCCAGTCTTATTTAAACACCTGAGCAACTAAGAGGGAATTATGAATAGAACATACAGAAACTTATTTGGCTCAAGCGGTGGACTTCTGACCAACAAACTTCGCCCTAACTACTTCAAACATAGGTGAGTAGTATAATCACCCATCACGAAATAAGTATGATTCGTCACAGAGGACCTAATTACTAACCACATACAAAGGCCTAAGTGAGGGAGTGAAGCAGGAACAGCAGTTTGTGTACAATAAAATAGGACCGTCATTTATTTGGTTGACTTCTCATCAGCTGCATATAGCCTCAAGATATTAAGTTTATGCACAGAAACAATTTTATTAATATCTCTAGGCTGTAAGTAGCTGATGAGAAGCTAACGAAATAAATAATGATGCCATCTTACTCAGCACAAAATTGTTCTGGCTTTATTCAAATTCACAAAGGGATAGTAAATGTAAAAATTAAATTCGTCGTTGAATAATGAATCTACGGAACTGATCAAGGCATTCAGAGAAACTCATAAAAAGGAAGACGTGTAGTGGGACTATTCATCACAACGAATATCAGAAAGCCATCTTCTTCCGCTTCGGTAAATGTTTTTTTTTTGAACTCAGCTACCCGGAAGAGATTTTTCATATATCATAATTTGAGGTATATTTATTGTGTTTATGATACCAATAAATTGAACAGACTGTGGGGTAGATGAAACGGGACTCGGACCTGGATGTGGTCGACTATAAACAATCGTCTTCGAATCCGACCTGTTCGACGCGTATGTTAATTTCAGACATGATCATCTTATCCTAGATACACATGATTTCAAATATAAGTGAAAAATTGATCAGTTAATTAATTACTTGTGTAAACTGTTATTTTTAGATGCATTTTTTATGGGAAATTATAAGGTTATTTGGATTTTAGTATCACTACTAAAGTAGACTATTTAACAACGTGTGACAGTTTATAGGTATACAATTAAAATTTAATTGCTTCTCCTTGGAAAACACTTAGTGCACACGCATATTCTGCTTAATAATGCGTTCATGAAATGAAAAAAAATCAATAAAAATGTGAATATAATATATGTATATTTAATTGCCTACGGATTTCTTATACGCTATCAAAAGTGTACTAAGATTATATGTGGTTTTCAATTATGCGAAGTGTTCACGTGTTATTTTCTTTCGCGCATTTTCACTTTTTTGAAACAAGTAGTAGAGACTGCAACTAAAAGATTTTTTTTCCAAAAACATAGAGGAACTTCTCTATAACTTTTGAATACTAGTAACTAGTGCAATGTGTCTAGCCCTTTATTTGGTGCAGACTGAATTATATCAGTCAGCTTTGAAATGTGCCCAATCATTCTAGGTAGCTCGCTATCACGGTGTGCATTGATTTGATGGTTGGAGGCAATCGGCCACAGGAAGCCTTGCCTACCTGAACTAGGTTTAATGCTAGTTCGCGCTCACCAGTCAGCAAGGCGTATCTGCATTCAGCTTGAAGGAACTCATGTCCCTTCTGAGATTCGAACTTGCGTCACCCAGTGCTACCACTGAGGTATTAGGGCTCGCGACTGACCTCCTGTAGGACTGTAGTGGATACTTCGATTGGACACTAGTAACTAGTCCTGTAACTCATCGATGATATTATCTGATGCTTTGCCTTACTCTTACTATACCAATAGTGTAGTCAACAAAGTGATTTCAATAATTTAAAGATTCTCATTTACACATTTAGAAAAAGCCGAAAGATTGACCGAAGGAATATATTCCTTGTCAATTAGCTCCTCAATAGCTCTACAATATATATCAACCATGTTGTGATGTTGATATAAGTATAAAACTTGGGCACTGTGGTAGAGTATAACTCCATTATAGATAACATTTTATTTTGATAAGTCACACAGTAATATTAACTGATGACGTTTCGTGCACAAACTACTTCCGCTCATAATCATATCGAATCACTCACACAACTTTTTCCTTCATTTATATACATGTGTGGAATTGACTGGATATTTGAATCAAAATCAATATAGGATAATATACATTCAGAAATAGTAGTACGAGTGTTATTGATCAATTACAATGAGATAGGAAATAAGACGAGTGTTTTTATAGTCATAATAAGCAACTTGTTGGAATGCTGTGATGTCTGTCTGTCTGTCTGTTTTCGACATAGAACTTTACACAAATGTGCGGAAGTTCAAGTCGCCACACTCTGTGTAGCACGCGAAGCAAGAGAAGAAAGTACAAGAAAAGCATAATAGAAACAGTGAGCAGAGCTGTGAGACAAAGGAGTAACAAAGAAAAACAAAACAGTTTCATTGGAGATCATAAGTTACAAGGAGTGGATGCATCTGCGCCACTGAGAACGATTTTGAGCCATGTCACCAATTGTTTCCAACCATAGATTTTTACCGTCCCGAGGACCCCAGACTGGAAGTCTACACCTTCCTACGTGGCTTAGACCAACTGTTGTGGATTTCATTGACTGGTGAAGCCATGTTTTTGTTCGACCGCCGCTAGCTTTTTTCCAGCCTGGCCCTATATCCGCTAACATTGCTCGTCGAGGGAGGCGATGGCTTGGCATACGTAACACATGTCCTAACCATCTCAGTCTATGTAACTTCATAACCTCGTCGATTGATTTCCCCTGTTTACCTAGAACTCTACGCCTAACCTCAATGTTGCTCACCTTATTATGCCACTTTACACGGGAAATAGAGCGCAGGCACCTATGATCAAAGACAGCTAGTCTTTTCATGTCTTCCACTCTGAGTGGCCAGGTCTCACAACCATAAAGGAGGACGGAGCGGACTGATGAGCATTACACCCGCCCTTTGGTCGATAGTCGAACATCTCGTTTACGCCAGAGTCGGCGTAAACTGGCAAATGCGAAACGAGCCCCCTGTATTCGTGCTGTGATGTGCTTTAATTGAAATAGAACTTTGAGATTATTCATTATCCTCTTCTGATTTGACTGGCAGTAATAATATCTTCCATATTTCTGGTATTTGCATTGAGTCATTTCTGTTGCATGTGTTGGGTGTAGACTCGATGAGCAAGGATTCAGTAATCAACCTCTCTCTCCACCTACATAGATTACTTCTTAGAATCTCCCAGCCTATTGTGTGATTTTTTCTTAATGCATGTAGTGAAACTGCTGAGCCTTTTTCTAAAATCTCGGGGTCAACCATTCTTACCTTAGCTAAATTCTTATGTTCCAACAATCTGATTATCCCCGATCTACTAGTTTGACCTATGTAGTTGACTTAACTAACAGTCATTGCAGGGTATTTTGTAAATTATATTATTTTGTTTAATTGGGTCCATCGGGTTTTTTAGCCTACAGAGCTTGTCTCTGAGTGGCTTTGTAGGTTTGAATGCCACCGTAATTCCTGCTTTATTAGGAAATCCTACGTAGGGTCTCAGATGTTAGCCAATAAGAGTTATCAGTCGTAAAGTACAAGTGCGTGAGTGTTGCAGTGGTAGAATGCTTGCCAACCGCGCATGCCTTCCTGGTTCGACTCTTGAATGACATACTCCTAAACCTTTCTCCCTCCTATCCGATAGTAAACTCGGACAGAAGACAGGAAAGGTCGGGTATTAGACTAATAACCCCATGCCGTAAATACCGCCGCTACTGAGGCTCCGAATCTCATGTCTGAAGCCTTATGTTCATGCGGAACGCAAAGTGAATGAAAATTATCTTAAGCTATAGAACGAGTGAAAATAACTGATTACAAAAATCAAGACAATTAGTAGAAGTTAACAACAGATTGTTACATAACGAGAAATATAACTTTCAGAGTATAGAAGAGGTGAAAACAATTATGGAATTCAAGATCAATTAATTCAGTGAAGTTAGTAACAAGCTATTACATAATCAGTAATTTGTAAAATGCTGGTGACTGTGAAGAATAGGTGAGTGAATTACTTACTTTAGAATACCGCGATACAAACATGTTAGTTGAATTAGCGCTAGAGTAGTGATCACAGGAAATTACTACCATACCATTCATTTGGTCCCATATCTTACAATTCCCTTGTGAATTACGCATTACCTTCCTCCACGACGCGACCTGGATTACAGTTGTGGAATATACCTTTATACCAATAAAAAGGTATTGACTTATAATACTTCACGATTGTAATTTGCAACATAACTGATTGTGTCTGTAAAAATAGCTTGCATTTCTTGAAAACACCCGTTTATAATCATTATATAATTATTATTTGCGAAATAACTGTTACAACTTTTACACACAAAACCAGTAAAACCATTGGCGTAACAGATAATTTTGAGTTTGTGGAGAAATAAGGGCGTATCTACGATTTTCTGAACATGTACCAAAAAGCTTATGTCTAAAAGGAACAAACGCTTTAAACAGTGCCATTGCCAGGCATCTCCTCTACACGGGTCATGAGGTGGGCGTAGAAAAGTTCAAAATTATCAATAGGCAAAAGGGTTCAATTCTCCTCAAGTTTGCTGAAGCCATTTTCATCAAGCGCCTGAAACCTGATTTATGCATCCAGAAAGAGGCGGTTATAAGTCTTTCTTTGCCATGCCTGGTAACTGGATATTTTTCATCTCTTTCATGTGAATGCGAAATGCTGAAACGTATCCATTTTGTGTGATTATTATTGTTCGGATTAGTGTTTAATATTGCATATTTATATATGTATATATTTTTAGTGTATGCGTATATTGATCGATTGATTTTTGTTTAAAATGAACTCTGTGCAAGTATGTTAAAATTGTTTTTGTAGATATACTTAATAATGTCTTTGTCTTGTAAGCAGCTGACGAGAAGGCAACGAAATAAAAGATGGTACCAATTTATTCTGCTAAAACTGTAGTTCTTGCTTTGTTCAATTTCATTAAGGGGAATAAATGTATGAAATTTTTAGAGAGAATTATACACTTTAAGTTGAATGATGAATTGAGGATGTCTCTTTTTTATTCACCAATGTGCCTTTAATGTTAAATCTAGGTACTGTATGTCATGAACTGATAAATAAAAGTGTTAAGGTTGGTATTCTCGTGATTTTTTACTAAAGAAGAAGGAGAAGAAGACCGGGATGGCTGTATGTTGTTTCTGGATGTTCTAGTGACGAAACAAGCAGATATGTAGAAGCTAACATCGTAAAATTAAATCAACTGGACAATATTATGACTCACTTTCTGAGTTCCGTTCCTTTTGCAATACAAACGAAATCTGCTCAGCTGTTTTATTTCACCGTGTTAGAGTTGTTATATTCAGAAGAAACACACAACAAAGAACTTTGTAATATTCGTAGTCTACTTAGTAGAAACTGATTGATGTCAAATGGAATTTTCGAATGAATAAAACGATTTAACAGGTCAATAGTGAGATTTAGATATGATGGAGGCTATTTGTAGCTCAGGTGGATGATTTTGATGCGGTTGTGTTCTCTGAGCTGGATAGTTTATCTGCGAAGCTTTCATTGCCCACCTAGACAACATCTTCAGTGCATACTTCTATTTGAAGTGAGCTTTTAGATTTCTCCACGAGTTTATTAGTCATCTCTCCTGGTGGCCCTGAACGTGACTGGTCACTTTTGTCTGTTTTCACACCCTCTAAGCTACTTGTATTGGAACTGATTGTTTCCTTGACTTGCACTAAGACCCTTTGTGTGTGAGGTTCCCTTCTTATCGATTGGTAAATCTTGTCTATCTCGATGTGTCTATTTACTGACGATTCACTGGAATACCAGGCTTCTAAAAATCCTCTAGCATTCTTGGTGTTTGCTCTGTCTAATATTTGAACATGGTCTCAGTCGAATTGATGTTCGTGGTTGTCTGTTTACAGTGAGGCTATATAGGGGAGTGGATGTCATGTCTTTTGACGGCTAGCTTATACTCATGAGACTATTTCACAATAACTGTGAACAGCCTTCATAGACTTTTAAAGCGCCTAGACTACGCTGTTTGTTATTTACCAGCCAACTAATCCAAATGGCCTAATTCCATTTATTTATATTTTTACCAGTTCAACTGATCTTCTGTGAAGCCGTCCACGTAATATGTATTGAGTCTCACAAATGATTTTCACCTATTCTGATAATAATCATTTCATATTACATTATGATTACTGTCCTAGCTAATTCAATTAATACGTTTGTATCTTAATATTCTTACGTCATTTATTCACTTATTATTATTTGATTATGTATTAGTTTGCTGCTTACATCTACTAATTAAGTACCACAATTATTTCCATCCTTCCTATACTTTAAGACCGATGATTCTTATTGAATAGCATCATTTATCTTATTCTATTCCTTTACGTCCTAAGTGGAACAAAGGGCTTCAAGTTACAGCTCTGACGTTTCGGTAAGAGTAGTGTTTATTTTTCACGTGGTTAGGGTTGCCAGCCTCATACCCAAGCCTCCCTCTTTACCGGCTTAGTAAGGTTTAGGAATGTGTTGTACGGGAGTCGAACCTCGGACCACATGAGGCGTGGTTGGCGACAGTTCTACCACTACGCACAACATCACCACATGATTAGTATAGGTTTTGATTTCGAACTATACATATAATAGAGAAGATTTGTAGCTCAGGTGGTGTTCTCTGAGCTGGTTGGTTTAGTTGCGAAGCTTTCGTCGTCCTTCTGGACCAAATATATACCAACTAGTAAAAAGTAAATCAGGTGACCAAAAGGTTTAAAATCCAAGTCAATAGAAAATGATCGATACATGTGTAAAGATGGTTACCGGGAGACGCAATTCTATCACTCATGAAAAAAATTTAAATCGGTTCAGTTTATGCCAAAAATTGCGCTGAAGATGTTGTCCAGAAGAATGACGAAAGCTCCACAAGTAAACCAACAAGCTCAGAGAACACTACTTATCGCAGAACTATACATATATTAGTGTAGAAGCATTAATAAGGAACTCATTGAAACGGAATATACTTCTCCGATCCATTTTTTAGCTTCCTAAGTGAAATGATTGTTATGCTGATTGTTTATTCGTATAGCAGTACTACTTAAACGGTAGAAGACGAGTGACTTGGTTAAGGAATATTTGTTTGGAAATTAGGTATCTCGATATAGCCAAATTATGTACACCTTATCTTCAACGCAGCACCATTTGCACAGATCTTCGTGTTGTGGTACTTCTGGACTTCATAATGTGTCCTTTTCACGTCTCTTGTGTATTTTTTCACAACGCTGTATCATTTGCCTTCTCTAAAACTAAATCTGTCTCCGCGCTATTTGATTTTTTTATGCCGATGGACGTCTGTTTATATACTACTGGTTGAAGATTAAATGCTTAAGCCAATAGGACACATCTGTCTACGAGGTACTATTAGATGACTTGTGCTTGGTTGATTGGTTTAGGCACTCGACTTCTAATCACAAAGACGTCATAGATTCGAATCCTGTTCCACCTACTGAGGTTTGACCAGTCAAGAATAATATGTTGCTCATCGCCAACTGGACCCACACGAAAAACTTAGAGGATCTGGACTTCGCCGATGATATATGTCTGACTTTCCATTAAACTGGAAAATATGCAAATGAAAAGCGAAAAGTTGGCAGAAGAAGCATCAAAGATAGAACTTCACTTCAGGTGAACATAGAGAAAACAGAGGTGATGAAGATTTCTGGCCAACAGAAACAGCGACAACAACAGCATCAACATAAATGGAAGAAATCCGAAAGAAGCAACCTTCTTTACCTACCTACCTATCTGGGAGCATCGTTCCAACTACAGGCGGATGGAACTGACAAGGATCGGGAAAGCAAGACAAGCTTTCATTTCTCTCAAGTCTGTGTGGAGATCAACAGCACTCAGCATGGAAAATAAGAACCGGCTTTCCAACTCCAACGTGAAGTCAGTCAGTGCTACTATACGGGTCAGAGACTTGAAGCGTCATCAAGAGCATCTCAAACAAACTTCAGACCTTCATTAACAGTTGTCTTTGCCAAAACTACTCAAGATCAGATGACCGGCCAGAAAAGATCAGCAACAGGGATCTCTGGCAATGAGCGAAACAACCAGGAACCGATTGTGAAACAAATAGGCAGGAAGAAGTGGAGATGGATTGGCTGGCCATACTCTGAGGAAACCATCAAGTGACATCACTGGACAAGCCATCGCTCGAGTGGAACCCGAAAGGGAAGCGTCGAGTTGGTCGTCAGTGCAAGGGTGACTTGTAGGAGGTCATGTGAAGAGGAGATGAAAGGGTGTGGGCAGACTTGGAGCGGGGTGAAAAAGTTGGCAGAAAACTGAAGGCAATGGAGACGAGCAGCTGAAGCCCTATGTTCCTATAGGAATTAAAGGAAATAATAGTCGTCAACTGCAAGGGGGGGTGAGTAATCCTGTCTCTCTGACACACACACTCTTGGAGTGTATCAACAATCAGAAGGTCAGTAGTAATTTTTAGAAAAAAAAACACACCAAAATTACAGTATATAACAAAAATATTTGAAAACATGTAACTGTCTTTTTTTCCGCATCATATTTATCGATTCACTGTTCTCTCCCTTCAATGATCAGACAGAAAATAGAAGAAGAGCAACAAAATATGGAAAAAAAACAAGAAACGAAGCACAAGCTAGGAAATTTTTTTAAAAAAAAAACAAATAACATCTCCGATTTAACAAATTTTACATTTACACACGCGCACACGTAACTCAGATTAATCGAAAAGGATAACTCTTGGATAATAATTTACGTTCTCTCTTTCTCTAGTTTACTCCAAGTAAAGATCAATAAGAAGAGACAACTCGTGGTCTTGAGATAGACGTGATGATGAGGGTGGTAGCGGCAAACAAAAGTTCAGTCCATTTCTTTGTTGTTGTGTGGAATGAATTAGAATCAGATGAAATTTAGGCTTAGTGATTTAGGTGGTGGTGGTAGTAGTAGTAGTAAGCGGTTGTGTTCATGATTTTTGGATTTGTTTTTGGTGTGTGAATGTGTGTGTGTGTGAGAGAGAGAGAGAAAAAAAAGGGAAAAGCAGAACACTTACGTAATTGTTGGAAGTGTATCTACCTTCCTGCCCACCTACCTATCTATCTATTCATCCATCTATCTAAGTCTACCTATCTGAGATTTAACATATCATAAAACAAAAAACGGAATAATAATACTAACGACAACCACAAAAACACAAAACAAAAGAAGAGAAATCATGAATGAATGAATGAAAGAAAAACATGATTTTTAGATAGGCAGATAGATAGATACTAGTAATAAACACAGCCAGTTTGGTTAATTAGTTAAGTGTTTGTGTATATGTGTGTTGTAGTTATTTTTCCTCAACATAGCAACAACAACAATAACAGGAAGACATGTTCATATTTTGCAATGTTTTCATTATGTATCATACGGTATGTATGCATATGAGTAGAATTCAACATACAGTATAAAGAATTACTAATATATATATATATATATGTTATGTATACAATATATTCACAAAAGCCTGTCATCAAAATCAACATATTAGTCATTACTCCTTATAGATTGAATACAAAACCCTTTTTGAAGGTTTATTGGTCATCTGAAGAAGACAAAGAGCCATATTGAATAATAGAGGGATATTGGATTACACAGGAAAATTTAGTCACATATGTATATATTACTGAAATAATCGAATAAAAGTCTAAACAACAACAACAAATGCTTTAGAAAATACCAGTAAATATATTATCACTAGAAGACCAAGAGCAAGTGTCAAATATATATATATATATCCATCACTTTCGTCTCCGACTATTATTCACATTCTCTTTACAAAAACACAGATAATAATTAATTCTCTGAAATAAGAAGAAGACGAATTGATAATACGGGGAGGTGGGCGGGGGAAAAGGGGAATGTCAATTTGCTTATTTCACAGATCATCATCATCATCAACTGATGTGGTGTACATACATACACCAAAGAAGAAGAAGAAGGCACACAGGATCCATTATATTATTGAAACTATTAAATCGATATGATGTATGAAGGATGTTTGTGTGTCTCTATTGTGTACATGGAAAGTATCATCATCATTATTATTCTTGCCCAAAGCCTTCAGTTTCATCAATTGCGAATGACAGCTTCTCTGCTAATTGTTCATAGGATCGATAAGGCGGTAAATCTAATCGGTTAAAACACGTATGACTTCGTGGTAGCCAGGATTCTTTGCCAATGTATTCAATACAAAATGGTTGTGGACCATTATTCCCTTAGAAAGAGAGAGGGAGAGAAATAACGGGGATATATACATACACAGATGAATAGTGGAAAAATAATTTGTACCTGTTCATTTTTTGTTCATTTGAAATATAAATAAGGTGTATGTAGTACAACAAATTAGGTGGGTGGTGGTGGGGGGGCAGCATTAATGTGAATACTATGATAAAAAAAGATTGACAGAGAGATCAGTTTAAACAATCATAATGATATTTTGTTTTTGGATAAACACGCATGTGATTTTTTTTCATATCCTACTCTATACTACTGATAACAACAACAATAATAGTAATAATAATAATAACAATGCAAAATACGTTCTCTGTCACACCCGTTTAAATGAGTTAGCTGGTAGTCAGTCATTTTGTTAACTTGCGCGCTACTTCTACTCTGATGCAAACAAGTAGAATACATAAAAAAAGGAGGCGACTTTACTATATAACACTAAATATACACACCAACACCGAGAAACAGGTTAACTATAGTTTGCTTTGCAAGTAGTAATGAGAAACAATTAAAAATTAATAATGAAAAAGGCAAATCTCAGAAATAGTGGGAGTCAACATTTCAACACAGATGAGCAGCGGTTCACAAGGTGTTACACTTTGTATAAAGTAGAACACAAAGGTGTATGGAATATATATATACGTTCCTGCAAAGAAAAAGATTAGCCGCGCTTTCGTCTCGGCATGTACTTGAATAGGACGAGCACAGGTGCGGGGGGGGGTCAGTTACGATTGGAATTTTCTCAGGTAGTATTTGGTATTGTGTGTGTATGGTCTGTGTATAACTTGCTAAGAAGAATGTCACATGGATATCAGTTGTTACACGTTGGCCTGTATTAAAGGTGTTTTATCAACTTTTTCACACAGCTGGAATATCTTTTGTGGCATTCGCCATCTTCGCTTCGTTCTATTCTCTGAAGTTCTCTTTACCCCACAATTACTCATGGGCATCACATATCTCCTTGGACGTAAGGCCAACTCGTCATTTCCCATTCGGTTTTCACTCTAGTGGTGGCTTGGCGCGGGATGTCAGCCAACGGCCTTTTCAGAGTGTGCTCGATCCATCTCTGTTCTTTTTCTACATGTTTCTTGATTAAATAGGTTTTTAGTTGGTTTTTCCCCCAGAGTTTCTTGTTGCTAATTCTTTCTGACAGGCCACTTGATCTTCAATAAACATCCAGCGAAAGGGGGCAGCTGTTAATAAAAGTGTATATTATCATTATTGTTCCCTTGGGTTCCTAACGGAACATAGGGCTTCAACTGCACGTCTCCACTTGCTTCTGTCTTCCTTCTGCTGTACTTTTCACCTCCATCCATGTTAGACCATACTGTTTCAACTCCTCTTCACACAATCTCCTCCATGTCACCCTTGCACTGACGTCCCACTCGAGAGTCTGAAGCGCGATGTCACCCAGTGGCCTCCTCAGAGTGTCCAATCCACCTCCACTTTCTCCTGCATATTTCTTGGGCGGCGATTGGTTCTTGTCTTGTTTCTTCCCATGGTTTCTTGTTGGTGATTCTTTCCGGCCTGGCCATCTGATCTTCAGTATAGAGCCAGCGAAGACAGTTGTTGGTTGATAAGGGTCTGCAACAGGCTGTTGGAAATATTCTTTGTGACCCATCAGCCAAGTTTCTGATCCGTGTAGAAGAACTGACTGCCTTGACGTTGTTTGTATTGAAAATTCTACCGAATTTTGTTGTTGATGCTGAGTGACGAAGATTTCCAGATTGGTTTCAGGTTGATGAATGTATTTCTCGTCTTCCCGATTCTTGATTTAACATCCTCGTCCGTTCCGACTTCCTGTAGTTGAGACGATGTTCCCTAGATAAGTAAATGAAGTAAATAGCCTCTTTCAAATCCCTCCCGTTGATGGTGATTGACGCAGAATGTTCTTGCTCTTGTTGTTGTTGGTTGGTTATTTTCATCACCTCCGTCTTGTCTATGTTCACCTGGAGTCCTCTCTTCGCCGGCTGCTTCTTCGATCAGTTTGTCAGTTTTCGCTTGTAAGTCTTCGATTTTGTGTGACATCAAACATAAATCATCCGCGAAATCCAGATCTTCTAGGTTCTTCACATCGGTCCAGGATATCCCTGTCTTCTCGTTTCCCACTGTCTGCCACATTGATAAAAGTGTGTAGTGGCTTGTTGGAAATGCTTTCTGTGACGCGTTCGCCATATTTCTGACTGATTTAAAATTGGCGTTCGTTATACTATGCACAAAACATCTTGCAATAGCTTTTATTCTCACCTGTACAACTAACTAACTAAGCAACAAGCAACTGGTTCCGTGTTCTCACAAGTATTTTTCTTTAATTAACGAACAGACACTGACAGAATGTTACAAGGAAATCACCTGTCTTACTGATGTGTAGAGTTATGCATAGTTCAAAATCACGTTGTCATCCATTTCAATTCGATGAAATTGTATAATTTGAAGAGTTATCTGAGTAATAAACATGCGTCACACTTGAATATCAGTATGGTGTGTAAAGAGTTAATGATTTATGCTCACTAATTTATGAGCTAGTGATTACAATCTCATATAAATGAAATCAATGTCTGTAATGATTGGTTATTGGTTGATAACCACTGTCATATATCTTGTCTTTAGTGCCCGAGTTGCCTGAACTCTATAAGTCAATTCTCAGTGTGGTCATCAAGCTAGAAGACTCACCGCCACAATGAACTTTGAATTAGTGTTAATTAGTTAAAGGCAAGGCAATTGACAGAAAACCCTGGATCTAAGTTTCCTGCTTATAACTGTACCCTCATCGGCAACGTATATCTTTAGCCTTGAAGTAACGAATGTCCTGCGCTCTAATATTCGATATGGCGTCACGTACTGAATGAATCACAGATGTTACCCCATTGAACTGATCTGTGATTCAGAAAACGCAATTCTAAACAGTGTTCCTAAACAAATGGCATAATTAAGTGTGAGTATTTAGGACACTTACATCATGCCTTCAAAGCAGACTAAAGAGGACTAATCTACATCGAAAACTTGTATGCAAACAGTAGTGCTTCGCTAATTAAAAGTTATCATAAAAATTGACGGGGTAACATGCCCAACAAAAGAAGTAAGGAAAACAGAGATTTAGGACATTACAATTATGATGTTGACGTAGTATGAATGTATTTTTTTGACACTGTGAACGATTCTCAGGCACATTACATAGTTTCTGAACACAAATGCATGTGGTTATGTGAAGTTCTTTATAACATTGTTCAAATCGACAGTCAGAAGACTTTGCGGTCGACGTTATTCTACTTCCTAATATAAATGTAGGGTAAGTATGCACAGTGCATACTTACCCTAGTCACCTGAGGTGACGACAATTTGTAACTTCGTCAACGGATTCCTTTGCTCAACACTCCGCATCAGAATAAACAACATTGTACATATTGCAATCGGATTAACCAATGGTTAAATAATTTGGTGAATGGTGACTAGCAGTGAGTGGGATCGAGAATGCGCGTTTCGTCCTGTTTGAGACTCATCATCTGGATATACCCGCACACCCTAGCGACTGATCACTTCAAGTTATATCCTCAGTTATCGTTGAAGCTTCTGCACAAAGAGCTGACATGTTAACAGACGCCAAGCATCCAGGTTAACTCGATCGATAGGAGAGTCGAAATTGAATTAAACAATGGTTAAATACTTGAATTCTTCGTAAATTTCTGGCTTGTAGTAATTGCGTTTCCCAGTATAATATAGTAAGAGAGAGAGAGAGAGTTTACTTTTGAATGGTATACCCTGTAGTTAGTAGACAATAAGACCATCTTCACATAACCTGTAAAATTTGGTAAGTGGATTGTATATATTATCCGCCATCGATGAACATCAGGAATCATGCAACTTAGCCACTAAAGCGAAGTGACTGACAGATTCGCCTATTTCACACAAACATGGGCTAAAAGCATACGAAAAAAACTAAGCATATCGATCCAATGAAATCAATCTATGGGGCACAAATGGCAACTGATACGCGTTGACCCGGGGTTTACTGGATAACATTTAGGCGTTTACAATGATGGGTACTGGGGGTTGGAGACCCAGTAGCAACACCATCACCGGATTGGGGATTAAGGTGTTTCCAGACAACGAGTCCCAAGTAGGATGAAATACATCTAGTGGGTTCCACTACTCATCACCATCACTATCACAGTTGGAATTAAAACAATATCGACAAAATCTCTGGCATATTTTTAACTCAAATGCACCATATCGATGAATTCATGTAACAAGAAACCTTAATTTAATAGTTATAATATACATGTTGACATCAATAAAGAAAAAAAAACACAACAAAAACAACTAACCCATAAGATTTTTAAATCCTCCAACAGGGAGACGACAAGTCCCTGTTACAAACTGTAATAATCGGATGCGTTTCTGTTGACTTAATCCTCGAACAAACTGAAATGTTTCAACAATAAAATTTTACTCAGTGATTGATGAGAAGAGGGAAACAAAAGACTTCATCAACAGACTGAAATGACAATTTATACAATGCAATAATACAGGCATACACGAACTCAGCAAACAGGCTATAGTTATTCGACCAACTTCCAGGAAGGCCTACTGTTCAGTCAGTTAGTCAGAGCGATTTCCCGAAAATCTTATCTCATCACATAGTCTCCTCATACACCCAACTTGTTTTCCCTTAGAGTTCTGTTATACAGCCTGGTGCAAGTCGTTACTCAACGGTCTCCTCCGAATGTGTCCCTACACATCTCCATTTCCTTTTGCATATTAGTTGGACGACAGATTTTCTTTTTATTCGTTTATGTTCCCAGTGGAACAAAAGGCTTCAAGCCAGATCTTTGAAGTTTCGGTAGCAGTGGTGTTTATTTTTACGGGATGGGGTTGCTAGCTTCATGCCCAACCGTCCCTTTTTACCAATCTTATCAATGGCTTAGGGAGGTAAGGAAGGAGTGCGTCGGCCGGGGATCGAACCTCGGATCACACGAGGCGTGGTCGATGAACATTCTACGGCAATGCCACCGACGCACCACGATAGGTTCTACTTCTTTAGAACTCTTTCGTAATGTTCCATTCTCCTCCCGTTTCTTAAGGCATCTTGATTAAAACACATTCACTAGATCATTCATGTAATTACGTAACTGTAACGCCCAGATTGCATACCTAAAGGAGATGAATCCGCAGAAAACAGCTTCTTTGCGGAACTATCGGCTTAGAAAGAAATTATTCATGGATTTAAAAAAAACAGTTGAGACCAGAAGAGATCATTCTTTTGTGTAAGACACCACCTGAGAATGGCTATTCCTCACACTTTATAGATAAACAGATAAAAACGTTCAAAAACTAACAAACGACAGCCCCATCTCTATACCAAAGATGTTATACATGAATGTGGCATTCAGGGGCGACCTTCTGCATGACATCCGAAAGAAGAGAATACCTGACGCCCTGAAAAGAACTTTCTCTGCTTCTACATTACGATTGGTATTCTCATGTCACCCACTGTTCTTCAACAACTCTAAAGATAACCTATCACATTCGACCACTTTCTTGTGTATTTACCAATTCACTTGCCTACGTGGAGCGAGATATACAGGTTGTTTGATGCGTGTTTTATCTAAAAAAGTTAAAGAACATTATCCAGCTTGACTGCGTAAAGGTAACAGTGGGTCAATAGGAAGTGTTACAATTGAACATATATTCAATATGTAGGGTGAATTCATAGGAAGTCATCTACAAAGTCAAAAGAAGCCTCCCGAAAACAGTAAGCTTCTGTATGCTTTGCACTGCCGATGCCGATGGGGAACCCTGATTTACTGTACACAGAAGAAACTTCTCCTCCCCCTCCTTCTACCTAGGGGGTATTATATTGCAGATTCAACTATTTTCTTATCAATACTATCTTGTGTATTTTTCGTATGGTATTTTTAGGAACACCATTTTTTTTAAAAACTAACCTTCTATTTACTGTTTTTACCAACTACATAATTTATTTTAGACACTTGTCTCCATGCTCTTTCATTACATTAACATCCTCTTGTTTTTCTAAACGTTTCTTCCTATTACGTAATCTCAGTCGAAACTTACTAATCTTCCCCAACCCTAGTTATAATTTGGTCATTCATCATAGTCTTTTGAAACACTTTGATGACGTAAACAATAATCGTAATTAATTTTTATTTTTGTCTGACAGACATAATGTACGCACACACACACACATACAATTATATATAATTGCGATTATGAATGAATTCACCGCCGAAAAGAGCCATTTCGCTGAAATGTTTGTTCCCCTTATATTCATGTCTGGATGAGTAGTTTTTGTGAATAAAAAGATACAATCAAATTATTTCAGCATATCGATGTCCAAAGTTTGGTTAATTAACTAGGTGTGTATAACTCGAGAGGATTTATTAGCCATCAGTTGAGAGATAGGTGACTTTATATCCATTCATACATAAACATAATACAAACCTGGCCATTGAGAGTGGAAGACATGAAAAGCGTGGTTAGCTGTCTTTGATCATAGATGCCTGCGTTCTGTCTCCCGTGTTAAGTGGTATAATAAAGTGAGCAATATTGAGGTTAGGCACCGGTCGAGTGCTAGGTAGGTGGGAGGGGAAATCAATCGACAAGCCTGTGAAGCTACATCGACTGAGATGGTTAGGACATGTGTTACGTAGGCCTAGTCATCGCCTCCGTGGACAGTGGGCAATGTTAGCTGACATAGGATCAGACTGGAAAAGAGTTAGCGGAGGTCAAACTAAAACATGGCCTCATCAGTCAATGAAAGCCACAACAGTTAGTTTAAGCCAGTCACGTAGGAAGGTGTAGACTGGTCTCCTGGTTGGGGTCTTCGGGACGGTAAAAACCAATGGTTGGGAATAATTTGTGATATGGCTCAAAATCGTTCTCAATGAATAGCACAGATGCATCCACTCCTTGTGACCTATGATTTCCAATGAAACTATATTGTTCTCCGTTATTGCTATTTCTTTGTCTCACACCTCTGTTTACTGTCTCTATTATCCATTTGTTCTAGTTTCTTCTCTTGCTTTGTGTGCTACAAGGAGTGGAGTGTGGCGACTTGAACTCTGCTGCACATCGGTGCAAAGTTCTATGTCGAAAACAGACAGGGCAAGTACGATACCAAACTGGATTATTGAAAAAATGCAAAAAATATTAGGTGTATGTGAATGAACGTTACACACAACAGTTAAAAGGAAAAACAAGAGGCGCATAGACATAGCAAAAGTTAAAACTACGAAATACTACGAAAAATGACCAGCATAAAATAAATTAGACGAATCCGGTTATCAAATATTAGGTGAATTAAAAGATTCAAATACACGTTATTTGTTTCAACCCCCCCCCCCCCTCCCACCTTAGCATAAACCTGGTAAAACTATGGTTAGGGAAGATAAACATAATGCAAAGTCAGTCCCATTGAAGATTAACTATCAGATTGAAAAAATTAAATATATATGAAGTTACATACTACTCATTAACCGGTATGAGTAGTCGGAAAAAAATCAGATCAAGCAAGCAGTAATGCTGCTTCCCCCTAGTCTGACCAAAGTAATCTAAACACTAAACACAACTATTTCTCTTGTTCAAGTCAGCTATGAGAGCTGAATCACTGCAAACCACCAGACCACAGTCAGTCACTTCACTTGGCGCTTGAGCTCGCCAACCAAATTACAATCAGTAGTACTATAAACAACGTTGGTATTGATTTATAGCCTCAATCAAGACACACATATTTGGAGTCCTGCAAGCTAATCATGGTTAATTTGCCAATAAACTAAATGAGCCTCATGTGTTTCTTCTGTAGCAAGGAGATCACAGAGACATTGATCTTATAGCTAATCATTTTCTCACACTAATGAACACCGCACACACACACACACACACATAGATGGAAATGCAATCGACAACAAGCTTGTGGAGTCTTGGAACAATACGATTGTACAATTTTTGGTTAGATGTTAAAAATAGAAACATTTGTTTAAAACAATCAATGGTTAAATATACATAACTTCGGAGTACAATCTAAAATACAGTGTGTTGCTCGACGCTTTGTCTTCTCACTGGTCCATACTGTCTACTTGGTTTCACTAGTAACTGTGTTGTATCCTTTAGAATTTTTAGGAACCTCTCATCCTTGTCTGAAGACTATTTCTACAACCGGTGAATAGTTTCTACTAGTAGACACGACTCCACTAGTGAACACTATTGTGGATTACATTAATAATTTGTAGCAGCGGACTTTAATTGTATAATCAAGTAGTCATCAATTTCTAGAACGCGTTAACTTGAACTTTTGTTCTATTGTAACAACAGAAGACAAGGGCCAGGCAACAGATCGTTTTATTATGAAAATCAACACGTATTTATACATATTTCAACTACATTATTATAGACAAACGCAGGCTTCTGATTGGTTGTTTCGGATTCCTTGACAAATAGAGTTCTCTATCTGCGAATCATATTTTGCCACGTTAACTTTGCTGTGATTGGTTGTTGACTCAGCCTTGTTCATTTTCTCACGGCCCATATTAGTGACCTAGACCTTAACGTAGATTAGTGCCCACCAATCGGCTAGCAGCCTGCTCTCACCACACTATTACCAAGGTTGCTAAAAAGTCCCCTACAGATTTTCAAGACTTATCAATTGACATTATAGAATATTCTCCGTCTAAATTTATTGCTAAATGACCGTCCGTATTCATAGGCACCACGAGTAATTGACACATGTGATTACGTAAACCGAAATTACACGGAATTTTGACGTAAAACTTTGCACAAAAGTGAAGCAGTTGTTCACATTATCAATACTTCATAAAAGTACACATTAAAATAGAATATGGAAAGAAAGGTATATGAGAGAAACCCATAACAGACGAAAATGTATATTATAAGGACCAATATAAGAATTCAATATAGACCAAAAAGACCACAAACAGTGAATGTATTTGCGTCATTGAGAACGATTTCGTCAATTGTGCCAAGCCGATAGCCCTTAGCGTCTCTCTTCTGGACCCCTAGTCAAACAACCTAAACTAATCTGTATGATTTAAATGAACACTCATATACTTCATGCATCGATAGGTATATTTTGGGTTTGGCTACCACCTTTAACTAACTAACTAACTGACTCTTTTCCAGCCCAATGGTATGTCAGCTAAAAATATTCGACAAAGTAAAGGTGACAGCAGCATGGCAAGATTATTATGAAGTTTGACAAGAACAGAAAACAACACATTTCGCACAAAATGTGGTGTAAACCAATCACTACTGACTGGGCTTTAACATAGAACTTTAGACAGAAGTGTAGCAGTTCAAGTTACTACACTCTATGTAGGTATACAAAGGTAGATCTAAACGAAATCTAAACGATCTGTAAGGAGAAGAAATATGCGGTAGAAAAATATGAAGGTTTAATGCATATAACAGATCCCATAAAGAGTGAATGTATCTACACACTATGATGATGAATGATGTCAAGCCATATCACCAACAGTTCCAGGCCATTTAGTTCTTAGCATCCTGAGGATACCAGAACCAAACAACCTCTTATACTTCCCCACGTGTTTAGCTCAAACCAAATGACAAAGACTACAATAAACACCGATGCTGTTTTCGTTAGACGACAGCTAAGTCTTTTTTTGTAACCGTATCTTATATCTGGTAATAGTGACCATAGAAGAAGGCAGTGGATGGCATGCGAACCACGTGTCCTAGCCATTTCTCCGTCAATGTAGCTTCACAACCTCAACTTTACCTAACAACACACTCTATGACTGATCTCAATATCACTCACTACTTAACGCAGGAGACAATAAGCACAGATCTGTAGTCAAAGACAACTATCATTCATATAAGAATAAAACTTGTGCACTGTGGTGTAGAGTGTAATTCCATTATGGGTAAACTTTGTTTTAATAAAGACTCACAGTGTTATAGAGTAATATTTACTGATGACCGCGTTTCGAGCACAATTTGTTGCTGCTCATAATCATATCAAGGTAATCCCACAACTTCCTAACTTCATTTATATAGTTCAATTATTTTTCGCATGATTTGATTGGTATTTTGTATATTTCGGGTATGAGTGATAAAATTATTCCTATTGCATTGTTATCTAAATTACTTATCTCCTCAGGGTCAACCATTCTTACCTTAGCTAAATTCTTATGTTCCGACAATCTGACTACCCCTGACCTACTAGTTTGACATATGAAGTGACCTAACTCACAGTCATTGCAGGGTATTTTGTAAATTATATTATTTTGTCTAATTGGGTCAACTTACAGGGTTCTTTAACCTACAGAGCTTGTCCTACCTGAGTGACTTTGTAGGTTTAAATGCCACCCTAATTCCTGCTTTATTAAGAATCCTACATAGGGTCTCAGATGTCCCCTTTTTATATGGTATAAATGTAGATGACTTATATTCTCCAGCCACCGACTCACTCCTCTACCTCGCTAAGCCAGAAATAATGCTGGTAAAGAGGAAAGTTTGGGCATGAGGCTAGCAACCCCATCTTGTAAAAATAAACACTGCTACAGAAACTTCAAGCTGGATCTAGCTTGAAGCCCTATGTTCCACTGGGTACGTGAAGGAAAAATTAATTAACTAATTACTTATTATACACTTTCGCAAGATGCAATCGGATAAAGAGTTAAAAATAAGAAAAAAAAGTAATTTGAATATTTAAATTAATGATCTATAAATATGAGATGATAACGATTTAAATGACTCACTTTCCAAAACCATATAACTTGTGGAGATCGTGCATCATACTTCTTGTAGATTGTATGCGCTTGCCAGTCGTCTACGTCAACTTGTTGCATACCACATAATAATACCTAAACAAAACAACAATAATAACAAAAAACACAACCCAACACACATTGAATAGTCGCTTTAACATATAATAATAATAGTTGATTGATGTATCCTCCATAAGATACTTGTGATATATGATTTATAATATTATTATCATTACTATTAATAACTGTCGAAAATTGACTCATATATACCTGAAAATAATCATTCATCACAAGTTAGCCTATAAATATATATTATTGTGGTGTAATAAAGTTACATCTCCCTGACAGAGTGAGATATAGCGTAAGCGCGTCTACCACGACTAGAAAATAAGTTTTCGACGTAAGTAATCAGTAGTGAGTGAATAAATTTACGTGCATGTGTGTGTGTGCGTGGGCGCGAGCATCAGACATACAGACAGTTACATGGAATGAATACATGCGTGCGAATTCAGATTACATCTATCAATTAACTTAGATACAAATAATAATAATAATAATACCGCCAAAAATAAATCCAAGTAAATTCAGCTAAAAATAGAAATGATAAAAATGTCAAAAAATTGATTTTCTATAGTTTGGTTTGTAAGGATTAGTTATGCTTTTACGAGTTGATCACGGATTGATATCAGTTAGAGAACCACAGGGAGTACTGGACAGCTGTTTCATCCGTCCTAGTTTTGGGAATCACCGGCAGTACTCACCTATTGAATCGGGTCCCAGTGGCTGAATGGTATACGAGCTTGCCTTATAACCGGAAGACGATGAGTTCGAACCCTTGTGGTGGGTGCGTACTGCCGATGATTCCCAAAAACTAGGATGAAACAGCTCCCCAATACTCCGGTGCTGGTTTTCAATGGTTCTCTAACTGACATCAATCCGTGATCTCGAGTGGTTGCACCACAGGATGATCCTGGATGCCGGTCTCGTATCGCAAGAGGCAGGGATGGGTGTGATTGGTTCTCCTGAAAACCGACACCCAGTCAATGTGAATTTGCGTCGGTGGCACAGTGGTTAGGACTCTCGCCGACGATGTACATGGTCAGGGATTCGATCCCCTGCCGACGCACACCTGATAATCTATGGTAGGCCTGCAAAATTTGGGCTACCGATATCACATGCTGAAAATTGCATACTTCTACCAAAAATACAGTGTGGAATCAAGCTGTAATAAGAAAAAACTCGTAAAAAATTGATTAGTGAACATTTTTCTTTGGAAGTATCTAAGGGTGTGACGGGTGGGGTAAGGAGTTAGTGGTCGGTGAAGTTCACAAAATATATACACTGTGATGACAAATACAACCAGATATGGAGACTTATATAAGCAAATAGAGATTCTGAATAAAAATCAGGTGAATCTTAGCATGAATTAAACACTAGTGCCCAAGATTAAAAAGAAAAAAAAATACCCAGCAGGGTTGTGCAAGGTAAATGCTGCCTAAAAAGCTTCAAGACAGAAAGACACACTAGACAAATTATTTTCACTGTTCAATAATGTCATCGGCGATCAATAAACAGTCTTCACCTCCGACCTGGTGAACTTAACTGGCAACAACTTCAGGCGACTTCGTCGCATAATCAGTCACTAGTCAGCATCAGGTTTAATTTCCAGGCGTTAGTTTGTAGCGAGTTGATTTGTTTCAAGTTTGGTCAAAAAAACTGATATCACAGCTGCAGAACCATTGGAGACCAGGGAGTATCTGGCAGCTGTTGCGTCTTTATTTGGAATTCTTCAAGTAGTTTTTACTTATTTATTTATTTATTTAAACGCAGAAAAAACTTGGTACAATATGGCACTAAGAAAGATGCGCCACATAAAAATAATAAAACAACATAGGTTAAAAGCAAAAAAATATAAGTAAATAACGGATAAAGAACTTCATCAGAAAGGAAAACAGTCATACTTAACAAGTTCAAACAGTGTTCGTCGGTAAGGGATGAAAGCAGGAAATCGCAACACGTTCGCCATTGATTAGGATTCTTGGCCATATCCAATAACGTTCGAGCTATGTCTCGCGGACCCCAACCAGGGAGTTGTGACGCACCAACCGATCCTAATCTAGCACAAACAACCTGCCATTGTTTTAAAGAAATGTGCTGATATTTTAAGTAACCCACTTACAAGCATTTTCAATACTTCTTTTTCTAATAATAGTGTACCTTCTCTGTGGAAAGATATTAAAATCATCCCTGTACCCAAGTCTGGTTCTGGAGATAGTGTTAAGTTTAGACCAATTGCCATTACCTCTCCTTTTTTGAAACTGATGGAGAAATTACTGTTACAAAAACTCATTCCCTCCCTAAGCTTCTCAAACGATCCAAAGCAGTTTGCTTACAAACAGGGTAGAAGTACTTTGGATGCTGCTGCTGTGTTTCATCACAACATTGTATCCTCCTTAGACAAAGGGGCCAAGTATGTCCGTTGTACTTTCCTTGATTACACATCTGCTTTTGACTCTGTACCTAGAGGCCTTTTGTTAAACAAGCTTAGCCTTACACAAACTGAGTCCTGGGCTATCAACTGGCTGCACTCTTACTTCTCCAATAGGATGCAGTACACGGTATATAATGGTGTAGCTTCCTCTCCTTTGCTTACTGAAGCTGGTGTTCCTCAGGGTGCTGTTCTCTCGCCGTTTCTCTTTTCCTTCTTCTTACATGACTTACCTCTCTCAGACGAAATCAACTTCGTCAAATATGCAGATGACCTGACTGTTTCGCTTCCCGTTAAGTCTCAGTCAGACTGCTTCAAATTAAATAGCTTCCTGTCGGACATCAGTCAGTGGTCTAAACTAAATGGCCTAACGCTGAATCCCTCAAAATGCCAGACTGTCGACTTCTCCTTTAGGCATAAACGAGATCTACAAACACTAGTAAGCACTCATGATGTCTGTAGAATTGAGGGGACTATAATTGAAACAAAGTCTAATGCAAAATACCTCGGATTAGTTATATCTTCCGACCTTACCTGGTCATCTCATATCCAAATGATTTCCAAGAAAGTGTTTCGTCTAACCTACTACATTAAGAAACTCAGACTAACTGGAGTCCCTCAACCTCTGCTTTCACAATTTGTCAACTCTCGTATCCTACCTATTCTACTTTACTGTTCCCCGTTAGTCTTTCCTGGGTTACTGAAAAAGGATTATACCATCCTGAGAAGGATGTTGAAGGTAGTTAGTAGGACTAGCGGTGTAAAACTCAGTCAGCTCGTCACAACATTAGTGGATAAGCATCTGAATACATGTGAGAAATGGTCTAAAACCATACTCTCTGACCCCCAACACCCCCTCTATTCCCAACTCTCTCCTTGCATCTCATCAGGAAGAACCAGAAATCAGTACAAAATAATATATGCTCGTACAACCAAGTATAGGAACTCAACGATACCATATTTGGCCCGTGTTCTAAGTGACAGAGACAATGTTAAGCGTGAAACTTATGACTTGCTTTGTTGTTAATAACATAATTTTGGCCCTTGTTATTTCCCCCTTACACTCTCTTATTTGTACTCTATAGTGAACAACCTTCTTAAACATACTTAGCTGCTTAAAATTATTATCATTGGCTTACATTTTTATTCATTATTCTATTCCTTCTTTATACATCTACTGGGTCCGACTATATTATCACTATGATTATTAAAAATTGTCCCGTCATTAACCATCATGTAACATGAGTTTTGTGGTTGTTCTTTGTTCGGCACTATTTAACTGACAATCTTGTTTGTTATTGCCACTATCACCATCTTAAAAATTTTGTATTATGCATGATTCCTCACACTACCACTACAAACACTGCATTAGTGCTGACAATAAAAAAAAAACACAACCTGAAATGTTTATCTTATGATTGCTTAGTGTTGTTCAATCAAATTAACTGATCATCTTAGCTATAAACATTTTTTTTAAGAACATCTCATAATTTCCCGTATGATTATAGCTGTTACTGTTCACCACGAATACATATATCGTAGCTTCCACTAACCAATACTGAAATATTTTTTTCATTATATGTGTTTATCTTCCTTTTTACTTGGTATTTTTATTGCATTTTTTTGTTATTTCTGTGTTTGTTTTTGGTTTTTTGTTGTTATTGTTTTTTTTTAAATATTTTTTTTTGTTTTATAATAATCCTTTTAAATGTATGATGAAATTAGATGCAATATTGTAGATATGTGCTGAAAATTCCACACTGTACCACAAGTACTGTTTCTGGAATAAAGCGAAATTGTTATTGTTATTGTTCATTCCAAGACGCCACGTTATGGACTGACCGCCCCTTCGCCTTTTCCATCCCATCCCAGGGCTAGCGAACAGAGACTTGTACGGAAGCCTCTGGGATGACATTCGCAGCACATGTCCAAGCCACCGGAGCCGGTGTTTCCAAATGACGAAACTCAATGAATGGCGATCTGCACTGTGTTCAAACACACACCGCCGAACCTCAGAATTACTCACGCGATGATGCAATCCAACGAAAGCAATCCTGCGGAGACAGTGATGATCAAACACGCAGAGTCGCCGCACATCCTCAGCTCGGAGAGGCCAGGTTTCACACGCGTAGAGCAAGATAGCCCGCATCGAAGCATTGTATACCCGGTTTTTTGACAGCCAGGCTAACGTCGCGACGGCGCCATAGGTGGCTCAAGTTGATGTAAGCCATCCTAGCCTTCATTATACGCTTGGAAATCTCATTCGTCACCCCTCCGCCAGCACTCACACAACTACCCAGGTACACAAACTTATTAACAACTTCAAGCGGCTCACCTGCAAGAGTGAGTGCAGGTACAGGCTCCTGCCTGAGAGAGTTGCCATGGGATCACCGAAATCCCCGGTTTTGGTAGATATATTCATGGACAGGTAGGAAAACTTAGAGATTGAAACGTTCAGCCAAAAAGTACGGTGGAGGTACGTAGATGACACATTCACCGTACTTGAAACACAGGATACATACAGGTTTTTCAAACATCTGTACAAATCGGTTTTTATAACTTTCAAGCTATAATAACAATCAAGTAGTACCCAGTTGTGACCCTAGCAGTGACCGAACTCCTGACCTTCAGGTTAAGAGAAGAGTGTTCGTCCCACGTCCGACTCACATAAATTAGACCGATATAAAGTTTAGGTTTGAGCTGTTTCCCAATACAATACTCCTTTAGTACAAATTCTTCTTCGAACAGTGATTCTTAATAGTTTTACAGATGACTATGATTATTCCTATGGGTTTCGAGTAGGAACATAAGTAATGCAGGAGAATATAAAAGATAACAGTTATAATCATCACTAAATCAGACAAAAGAAATGAGACTGTAATATTAGACAAATCAAACTATTTTTAATGAAGGTTAATATACCCACATACGAATAGGACCATATGAAGAAATTAAAAAATTCACAGAAGACCTTCCTTATACACCGAATAAAGTTGTGTTTCTAGATGAGTCAAAATGGTTTCATTTTGATGCCAAAAATTAATAACTCCAGCAGGATGTATGCTGTTGTTAAATTTCACGAGTCAGCATATCGTATTAGACCTATAGTTGATTTTAGAAATCGACCTACTTATGAATTGTCTAAATATTTAGCCACGGAATTAAATCCACTTAGAAGCCACTCAAAATTTAGACTAACAAATTCTTATGAACTAAAACATCAATTAGATCATTTAAAATTAGACCGCGAGGAAAAAATGGTTAATTTTGAGATTGTCAGTTTATATACATCTATACCAATAAATAAAGGCAGTCAGAAACGAACTCATTTCTGACCAAGAATTTGAACTTAGAACAAAACTGGCACTAGAGGACATAATACTGGGAGTGCTATGCCTGACTTCCATAGTATTTAAATTCCAGGGGAAAATATACAAGTAAACTGTAAGGGTTGCCATGTGGCCCCCAATATCTCCGATTGTGGCAGATATACTCATGGACAGGCGGGGAAACTTAGGGATTGAAACGTTCAGCCCCATTCTAAAAGTATGGTGGAGGTATGCAGATGACACATTCACCGTGCTTAGAAAACAGGAAATAAGTAGATTTTTCGAAAATCTGTACAAATCGGCTTGTAACTTTTCAAATATAATAGCAATTAATTACTACAAAATAAATATCACTTACTTCCAATTCTCGTTCATCAAAGTACTGTAGCCATTGAAGTGGGAAAACATCTTCAAAGCCAGTAAGGAATGCATTTGTCTGATCTTCTACACCACGAGAAAACCGCCAATTTACCATGAGACTGGAAAAGAAACATTGTTTCAAGAGGACTAAAGTCAAGAAATACAAAGGCATAGAATAGTACAAATGAAAAATAGCAAAGAAGTCTTATCTCGTATCTCGTTGATTGATTTTTACCCGATCGATCTCCGCTGACATGTCGGTTCCCAGTACGGAAGCTGTAGGGATATCTGAAAGCTAACATAGTTTTATTTGGCTGGTGGGGCCTGACAGCGGAATACAGGACGCACACTCCATCCTATTTGAGACTCATTAACTGAATTCCCAGTGAGGGATGGTATTTTGATTGAGAATCGCATGCAGCACCTATTGTTTTCAATGCGCAAGCCAAATATATTAGGTTTGTGCATCTGGGTTACATATCTCATACTACAACAACCGTGTAACTCTTTAAAACAGAGAATGCACATTATAAGTGAAGACTGTGAGTCAACTAGTAAGCTGGAGATTAACAGAGAATAAAGACAGGACGATGAACTAGAAGCTGATGATCACGATGCCTCCGAAAAAGTCACTCTTCATTTATGCCTCGAATCTGCCTAAGTAATTACCGAATCTTACGAACTGCATAGTTATACTTATTATCATTATTGCACCTTTGGGTTCTGAGTATATCTCAAATTTGTCCAGCTGTCCAGAGTCTGCCGTAACTGGCTCTACAATAGCCCACTGGCTTTGATCTCCGTCATGCCAACCTCGGAAACTCAACTTGTTGTTTCCCATCCAAGTAACACTCAAATGTCTCCTCAGCGTGTGTCCCATCCATTTCTATTTTCTTCTACATATTTGTTGAGTAACAAGTTCCTTCCCAGAGTTTCTTGTTGCCAATTCTTTCTCGCCTGCCATGTGACCTTCAATATGGAGTCATTAAAAGCAGCTGTTGTTAAAAATCTACAGTTGCCTACTGGAAATACTCTTCGTGACACCAGAATGAAGTTTCTTACCAATAACAGAACCGAGTGACTTAATACCGGTGTTGAGAATTCGGATTTCGCTTCTTGTACGGAGTGCAGAATATTTCCCGACCTGATTGCTTAGTGATGAATGTCTGTCTTGCCTTTCCGATTCTGGTCATAATATCCCTATCCGTTCCATTACGGGTAAATTTTGTTTTGATAAAGTCTCAGTGTTTTACAGAATCATATCCAAATGAAATAAGCTTTCAGAATTCTCCAAGTAAACAATGACGATCTCTCTTTATTTACTTATTTATTATTTTATTTTGATTATAGTTTGATTCCATACCGTATTTTTGGTACTACTTTTTTAAATTTTATTTTGATTATGAACAATAAATTGTGCTTGAAACGTGGTCATCAGTAAACATTACTGTATAACACTGTGAGTCTGTATCAAAACAAAATTTACCCATAATGGAATTACACTCTACACCACAGTGCACAAGTTTTATCCCTATCCGTTCCACCTGTAGTTTAAACAATGCTGCCTAGATAAGAGAAGAAAGTGATCTCTTTCAAATTTATTCCTTTGATAGTGATTGGCTCTTATTGTTGTTGGTAGATTATCTTCGTCACATCCGTCTTCTCTGAGTTCACTTGAAGACCTATCTTTTCTGCTCCTTCTGCCAGCTTGTTGGTTTTCGTATAGTTATACTGTGGTGATAGCTGGCTGTTAGTCAAATGTTTATGTCCCCAATATTGTTCGTGAGAAAAATGAGAACAAAGGTTTTGCGTGGGTGGATACACTTAACATATAAATGATCAGACATTCAAGAAACAGCCACGAAGAGATGCAAGGTTAACTTTCTGTGAGAAACAACCAATCAGAGGACTGTGTTTTTCTGCTAACAATAATCAATAATATGTACATGAAAATTTATAAATATGTGTTGATTTCCTTAATAAACGATCTGCTGCCTGGCCCTTGTCTTCTGTTGTTGTAATACTACGAATGACGCATTTTAAGAATCAATAATGTACATGATTTCACTACAAAATGGTCACTAACACAGATGACTAGTCAGAAGTGTTGACACGACTTTTTGATGATGATGATGTTGTTGTTGTTGTTGTGAATGTCCGAAACAAACCTCTTCACTTGTACCAGGCTATGAGGCATACGTATCGTGTGACGGTTAATGTTACTACTCCACAGTTATCCAATGTGAAACAGTAGATGGAACAGGATTCAGACCCAAGACCGACATATACACTCAAAGTTATCTGCTGGGTGTGAACAATAAACAAAGTGACTGGACACTCATGATAAAGCTGGCAACTGAATGAAGTCCATCCTCCCCCCCTCATGCACCCTAACCTCCTCAAAGACTTATGCTTCAGACACTTAACCGAAAGAACAATATGTTCACAATCACAGATATATTTCACTAACGTGTACTAAGCCCAGGGAATTGAATGCCTAATACTAAATTGTACTTAGTAACAGAATCATATAACATTCAGTTTATACAATTTTTATATTATCAGGAGGTAAAACTTCTCAGATAGAATTCGATTAACACAATATGAGATAAACACACTTGTAAGAGCTACATGTATTATTTGCTGTTTGGTTTTTTATACAGTAGAATGTTGAAAGCGAATTCTATTCCAGTAGAGAGAAAAAAGGTGAGAACACCACTTGTGTAGTTAGCACTTAACAGTTTACATAATCCACTAAAAGTTAATTAACTAATTCACTTTAATTATCTGTAATAAAAAAAACAATCAAAGTATGAATAGCTGAAGGTAATTAAATTGCTCTTTCTATAAGTGTTGTGTGTATCGATGTAGGGGACAAGGAATTCAAGCATTCAAGGTAAGTGTATTTGTAAAGTTCTAGCATACCATTTGTAAATTTTTTATTATTATTTCTTTACGTTCCTAGTGGAACATAGGACTTCAACAAGCTGGAGAGAGACTTGAAGTTTCGGTAGCAGTGGGGTTTATTTCCACGGAGTGAGGTTGTCATCCGCCTCATGCTCAATCTTCCCTCTTTTTACCGGTCTTATCATTGACTTGGTGAGGTAAAGGAGTGCGTCGGCCGGCGATCGAACCCCGAACCACATGAGTGGTTGGCTGGCATTCATTCATTCTCCCACTGAGCTACCGACTGATATATGTAAACAAAGAGACGTCAGATAGAAGTGTTTTCGTGGGTAGTTTTGTAAACGTTTTAAATAATAATAAGAAGAAAAGAATAATACGAAATAGAGATGAGACAATGGCTAGTCATCCTTTTACAAGAGGTGTCCATGTACTATCACTCGCGTTCGGAAGACTGAGAGATGGTTAAGGCACGTGTTATGCATCCCAACCAAGCCACTATGGCTTTTGGGTGATCAAATCAAAATGTGACAATAATTCATGAAAACACTGAATTATGATTTGTGTTAAGGTTATCTGGTTGGGGTCTTTCAGACTATAAGAATCAATGACTAGAGAGACTGTTAGTAATAAGGTGTAGACGCATTTGTTCTTTATGAACTCCTAGATTCCTTAAATTCTTACTATTCACGATGTACTTATTCTTTCTTTAGCTATTTTGGTGTGTTATGTGGAGGGTATTGGCTCTGAAAGATGGACAATATGAGTTGAAAACATGAAAAGGTTGACTGTTTTTGATCATAGATGTCTACGATCTCTTTCTCACGTTAGGTGGTATAATAAGGTAAGTAATTTTGACGTTAGGCGTAGAGTGTTGGGCAAAGAGGGAAAATCAATCGACGAGGCTATAAAGTTACATAGATTGAGATGGCTAGGTCACGTGCTGCGCATGCCTAACCATCGCCTCCCCAGACGACGGGCATTACTAGCTGATATAGGTGCAGGTTGGAAAAGGTTAAGTGATCGCCAAACAAAAAACATGTCATCAATCCATGAAATCCTTGACAGTTAAACTGAGTCAGGTAGGTAGAGAGATGGAGACTTCCGGGTTGGGGCCCTCGGGACTCTAGGAATCAATGGCTGAAGACAATAGGTGACATGGCTCAAAATCGTTGTCAATGGCGCAGATGTATTCAGTCTCTGTAATCTTTCATATTCCTTTCTACCATTATCCATTCTGTTTCACTCTTATACTTGTCAAACTCTATTGATTCTCTACACTCATCTTCTTGTCTACCTTGTGGGCTATTTGGAACGTGGCAACTCGAACTGTTGCACTTCGGCGCCAAGTTCTATGTTGAAATCAGACAGTTATGTGGAGAGTACCGTAATTTAAAGCACCGCATTTTTTTGAGAAGTTCTATGTTGAAAATTCAGACCCAGAAAGCAAATCGATTGAGATGGCTAGGAGACAAATGTCATACATGCCAATAGACCAAAAGTATGTCATCAATTTACGCCACATAAGGAAGTGCAAACTACCTACCTACCTATATAGCTAGTTGGAGTTCTCATGGCACTAGGGAACAAACGACTAGAGACTATTCATGAAATGGCTGAAAATCGTTCATTAGAGAGCATATGTATATTCAGTGTTTATGATCTTACAAATCCATTAGAACCTCAGTATTCTCCATGTAATTATGGTTACACTTACACACATGCACACACTTCCGTTTATATCTCATAATTTCTCTTCATTTCTTCATTTTTTTCTCTCACTCTACCTTTATGTGTACTTTTTATGAGGTGTGATAACTTCTACTAGTGCACTTTACTGCGTTGAAGACTCAATTTGGCTGAATAAAAAAAACCGTGATCCCACTCGGTGAAATTATAACCCTGATATATATATATATATATATATATATATATATATTGAAAATTCGGACAAACACGACAGAGTTCGACTTCATTTCCAAGCTGTACAGTTATATTTATATTACGTGAAAAGGTGTTCACTGAATCTAGACAATGCTCAGCCTATATATACATATGATAAATACTTTTTGATCACACACTAGTCAATAACTAGTGTAATGTGTCTATTCCTATCTTCGGCGCAGACTGAATTCTATCAGTCAAGCTTACAATGTGACCACCATGCTAAGGTGGCTCGACATTACAGGAGGTCAATCGCAAGTCTGCAGATGTTCACTTTTAACGGTTTGAAAAAATTTGGGCATTGGGTATATGATATTCATTTTATAATAGAGGTTTTTTGTATTTCCAATGAAACAATCTCGTTTTGTTTTTTCATTCATTGGGAAATACAAAAAACCTTGACTGATAGAATTCAGTCTGCGCCGAAGATAGGAATAGACACATTACACTAGTTATTGACTAGTGTGCGATCAAAAATATCCAATACAGTCCTACAGGAGGTCAATCGCGAGTCCGAATAGCTCAGTGGTAATGTCTCTCACTGCAGGCAGTACTGGGTGACGCGGATTCGAATCTAGAAGGGGCATGAGTTTCTTCAAGGTTGCAGATACGCCCTTGCTGACTGATGAGTGCCAACTAGCACGAAACCTAGGTCCACGGCTTCCTGCCTATTGCCTCCAACGATCCAATACCAACATACGACAAATACATTTAACATGACTTTTATAAGAGGGCGGAGTTACATTAGTCGGATTAATTAGAGAACTACAAAGGATTATTTAAAGTGAATGGGTATTAAGAAAATTGTCTGACTGCTTTCGACTTTAAAATTTTCACACAAGTGCAGGTAGAACACGAAGGAAGACAAAAGAGAGTTAAGAGATTCAAAAGACAGATAATCCTGTAACCAATCAACCAAATCCCTACAAACCAATACTTGAAAAACACAAGTGTTAGGGAAAAAGAATAGTAACCTGGAGAAACAATGCGGTTTTGTTGGATAGACGGATGACAAAGAGTGAATGCATCTGCGCCAGCCATTGAGAACGATTTTCAACCATATCTCACCAACTGTCTCCAGTCAGTGGTTCTTACCATCTTGAACACCCCAACCAGGAAGCCAGTCTACACCTCTTTACATGGCTGGCTTAAACTAATTAACTAACTATCATGGATTTTATTGACTGATGAAGTTATGTTTTCGTTTGAAAACCACCATCATCACTAGCTCTATTCCAACCTGATCTTATGTGTCAGCTACCATTGACCGTCGACTAATGTAAACTTCACAACCTCATCGATTGATTTCCCCTTCATACTTAACACCTAACATTGGAGATAGAACTGAGACACCTATGATCAAAGACAGATGTCTAGCCTTTTTATGTCTTCTAGTTTTAATAGCCAGCCACGTACCAGACTCATAGATGAGGATGGAACGAACTGCAGAGCAGTACACACGCTCGCTGATCGACAGTCGGATATTATTAGGTCTACGTCTGAGACGGCGTAAGTTGGGAAATGCCAAACGAGCTTTTTGTATCCATGACGACATTACGTCGACAATCAGCCATTTGAGGCTGATGTAACTTTGCAAATAAATGGAGCGATCAACACGCTCCCTATCTTGAAGCTAGTCCAGTCTTCTAGTATCATCTTAAATTTAACAGGGAGAAGTTTAAGGTATGTTGGGATGACAATAATAATCAAGACGAAAATGAAGTGAAAAAGAATAAATCCATCATCACAGCGCCTAAATGCAACACTTATACCGAAGTGGAGTGAAATTAAGGTAGAAAGAACAAATACTATGATAGAAAAGTGTTTAAGAAAACGTTTCTGAATAGGTATTCATTCACATATACAACAGCGCTAAAGCTTCATCATAACCGATAAAAAAGAAGGTCAACTTTTAGAGTGTCTGGACAATTCACATAACAGTCAAGTGATCTGACTCAAAAAGGAGTGTCCACAAAAATAGAAACCTTCATCATCCCTGTGTTCGCCTAAGCTAAATAAACACATGCCTACACACAATGTCAAGCATTTACGGCAATATATATAATGGTAATTCTCTATGATTACAACAAGAAGAAAACAAGAATGGTATCACCAATTACAGATTATATACTCACTATTGTATGACCTTATTTTCTTTTTTAAAACAACCTTCAAATCACGATCAACTAACAGGATATATTATATAATATCAGGTGGTAGGTATAATTAAAACAGGATATGCCTGGCTCAGTCTGATTACTGATTGGTTCTGACAGTGTAGTATAACATACAGTATAATAATATGACGAGATTAGTACATAAATACGTGTTTGATTTCAAAGATAATGTGTGCGCATAGCAAACAATATGTTACCACGACCAAGAAACCGAAGAGTAAAAAATAATCTCATGTTGACTGACTGGAATTTCCGGCTGAATTTTAATGTCAGAAGTGTGAACAAGATGATGATGTAGGCATAGTAGAACCCTATTGCGTACCACTTTATATATATATATATATATATATATATATATATATATATATATCATTGTTACCTTGGGTTCCTAGTGGAACATAGGGCTTCAACAGTACGTCTCCACTTGCTTCTGTCTTCCTTCTGCCGTACTTTTCACCTCCATCCATGTTAGTTAGTCCATACTGTTTTAACTCCACTTCACACGACCTCCTCCATGTCACCCACCCTTGGAGGTCTCACTCGCCGCTTCCCTTTCGGCCTGGTTCCACTCGATCGATGGCCTGACGCGCGTGCGATGTCACCCAGCGGCCTCCTCAGCCACGAGTGTCCAATCCATCTCTACTTTCTCCTACATATTCGCTGAGCGGCGATTGGTTCTTGTCTTGTTTGTTCCCATAGTTTCTTGTTGGTGATTCTTTCCGGTCTGGCCAATTGATCTTCAGTATAGAGCCAGCGAAGACAGTTGTTGACAAAGGTCTGCAACAGGCTGCTAGAAATATTCTTCGTGACCCACCCGCCAAGTTTCTGATCCGTATAGAACAACTGACTGACTTGACGTTTGTATTGAAAATCCAACGGAATTTTGTTGTTGATGCAGAGTGACGAAGATTTCCAGATTGGTTTCAGGTTGATGAATGTATTTCTTGTCTTCCCGATTCTTGATTTAACATCCTCATCCGTTCCTCCTCCTGTAGTTGAGACAATGCTCCCTAGATAAGTAAATGAAGTAACTAGCCTCTTTCAAATCCCTCCCGTTGGTGGTGATTGGCGCTGAATGTTCCTGCTCTTGTTGTTGTTGGTTGGTTATTTTCATAACCTCCGTCTTGTCTATGTTCACTTGGAGTCCTGTCTTCACTGTCTGCTTCTTCGACCAGTCTGTCGGTTTTCGCTTGCCTGTAGGTCTTCGATTTTGTGTGACATCAAACATAAATCATCCACGCACGAAATACAGGTCTTCTAGGTTCTTCACGTCGGTCCAGGATATCCCTGTCTGTTCGTTTCCCACTCACTGTCTGACGCATAATCCAGTCCACCACAATTAAGAATATCATTGGTGATAATAAGCACCCTTGTCTGACTCCTGTGTTCACCCAAACGGCTCACTGAGTTTTCCGTTGTGGATCACTTGACATGTGCCGATATATATATATATATATATTCCTCATCCATGCCGTCTGTGACTGGTAATTATTTCCTGTCTACCCTGTGTATATCTAACACCATCATAACACTAATTGAAGAAGAACAGCACTTTACACGAAATATCCCCAGTGAATCGGTAAGAAACATCGACCTAAGTAGATTTCAGTTTGTTAACAGTCTCTCTGGTAAAATGCATTCAACCTCGTCACGATAAGACTAATAATAATACTGTATAAAATCAAAGAATTCTGATGTTAATGAGTGACTATTAGGTGACTACAAGTACACGAATATAAAAATCAATCGATTTACTGAGTATACGATAAAAAGTGTGGCTAGTAAGAATTTCACCGCAGTCCTAACGACATTCCTAATCTTAATCCTAGTTCTAAAAATCATCACCTTGATTCCAACCCTAATACTCGCTAAAAAGAACTACATCTCCATAATTTTAATCCGTAGCTTTTGAAACTAGCAAAAAATTAACCACACTCTTCATGCTGCCAACACATTGAGCGCTTTTCAGGCACATAAAGATAATACAATACGATAATAAATTTTGTACACCAAGGGATTATGGTGAATAAGACTGTAAGGCGATGCCATCGTCAACCATAACTTCGTCGTTGTCGTTACACATACACACACATACAGTATAAAATCATACAGTGCATAGAATAGAGGTTTGTAAACATACTTAATAGTAATTAATGAATAATAACATGTGACGAAACTGTTTTAATAAACTTCGAACAAATACAACATATGCCTAATAGATCAAGTGACCCGAAACACAACAAAGTGCGCTTAGTATTATTATTACTATTAGTGTGCAAGACATATGACTCTAACTGAGTATTAAATATAGAAGACTGCACAAATGTATAACAGTTCAAATTACCACGCTCCACAAAATCACAAGCACACATACACATACATGAAGGCAGAAAAAGATAATAATAAATGCGAAGAAATCATAATAAACAGTTTGACTGCAGCTGCGGAGCCAACTACATTGGGCGTACAATAAGGCAGGTTCATCATCGTATTTCCGAACATCATCCGGCATGGTTAAGCAAGGGACAAACAAGATCTATTCGTAGCTCTATTTTAGCTCACCTTGTAGATAGTGAGCATAAGGTTGACATTAGTACTGCATTTAAAATTATTTATCGCATTCCTACTAATCTTAGTTTTGCTTTACGAGTTCGTCTTCTACATACAGGTGAAGCAATAGGAATCCACCTGAAGAAGCCAAACTTTAATGCTCAGAAGAAATTTGTACAACCAATTTCCTTACCATGGTCATCGTTACATGATTGTATAAACCGGACTACTTCATCCCCCTCTTCCTAAAAATTTTTCTTTTTGAAAAAACTATAAAAACTAAAATTGTCCAAATTAATTAATTACGTGTTATCCTTGTAAAAATTATTTTATTTTTATGACCACTTCAACTTTAGTTACAAATTATCATTGTCCAAATTGTTTTATTTTCTCAAAGAATCGGTTACCTAATCAACCTGTGTACACTCTCATTCCTTAATTGAACTTCATTTTTCCAAAATTAGGCATTATGCAATCCACTCGTTGTAACCATTTCCACCTTTTAATTATACATATTAATTTTCTTCGTTAATTATCACCCCATTGACATTTTGACACTGACTAATTATTATTAACAAACATATCGCCACTTGATTGGTAAATCGTTGTGTATTGTAATAAAAATGCTATATATATATATATATTTATATATATATATATATGGATGGAGGATTTCATCATGAGCTGATATCAGTTAGAGAACCACTGAAAAACCTGGAAGTACGGAACAGCCGTTTCGTCCTAGTTTGGGACTCTTTATCAGTACGCACTCACCGGGGTGAGCTCGTAGAAGGTTCTAGTTTCGTACCCGGTGGGTGCGTACTGATGAAGAATCCCAAACTGGGCTGACGAAGCAGCTGACCAGTACTCCCAGGTTTTCAAGTGGTTCTTTAACTGATGTCAGCTCATAATGAAATCCTCTTACCAATCAAACAAAATCCCTACAAACACCAATACTTCAAAACAGAAATGTGTGCAACATGATATATGTGTGTGAATGAATCCGTGTCATTCACACCAATTTTGATGCACATCACCAATCGTCTCAAGACAATGATTCTTACTGGCTTTGAGGACCCCAGCTACACACTCTACACCTTTCGCTTAAATAATGACTCAAACCAGCAGTCAACAACTACATGGATTGAGGTCATACTTTGATCTGACCAATCCTGTGTCAGTTAATATTGCTCGGGATAGCCCGGAAGGCGATAGCTTAGTATGTGAGAACCATGTGGTTTAGAACATCTGATTCGATGCAGCTTCACAATCCATATATAGTTTGAATTTCTATTCTCACCCTCCCCCAACCCACTTCTATGCCTAAAATCAGTACTACTCACCATGCTTATTATACCACTTAATATGAGAGATATAAACACAGTGTAATGAGACATACACAGTCATGCATCGCTGACAGAATTCGAATCTCCACTGTTATATAGTATTTATTCGTGGGATGAATAGACTAGAGTATGACGTCAGCACAGTTTAGCATAGCACAAAATAATGACTTTCTTTTTGAGATTTGTTACGAATATACGCACTTACACACACAATACACCAACATAATGATAGACAGAATAATTTAATTACGATGTGACAGTAGAGCAGTTCATATTCGTAACCACGCACTATATATATATATATATATATATATATATATATATATATATATATATATATATATATGCATACATACCGAACCCCCTCTTCACTCCTCCATACACACACACATACGCATATAGTGCACGATCAATATACATACATACACACACATTTCGTTTTCTTAATGAGTGAATTTATTGACAAGATTATTGCGTATATCGTTGTATATTAATTATTGCAATGTAAAATCCCAGAATTATTGTATCTTAATGAACTTTACTCTGAAGAAATGACAAAAAGTAATAATTACACACCAAACTAAGACAGAGAGATTTGAAATTCGATGGAGAACATAACACATAGGAGTTACACAATGAATGAGTGTAACGTGCAAAATGAAACTGACTTATGCCACTATCACATGAATGAAAAGATAAGATTGACGTGTGTGTGTGCGTTGAGATTGAACTATGACAGAATTTACCATATAAAGCAGAAAAAAATTTCAGAAACTAATAAAAATTCATTTGTCTTGTTGGCTAGTTAATAAATATCAAGACAGTATATAACACGCCAAATAAAATGGACAGTTTCGAAGAAACCTGTCTATATCAGTTTGCTGTTCAAAGGAGATGATGTACAGGAAGTAGTCAAATGAAGACTCGATAAAGCCATCAGGAGAACTTATTATGCTGCAAAACTTGTTATCCTTAACAGAACTAAGCGAGTGCTTCAACAATCTGGGAAAGACCAGTAGTACTCGCCAATCCTCAACACTTCAAACTGGGTATATCAATTTGAGTGTGTTTGTGGAAGCAAATACATAGGTCGTACGGAAAGGTGATTGTCTACTCCCATGATGGAGCATTTGCCAAAATGGTCGAAAACAGCTGAGTGCAAAGTGACAAAATCCTCAATAACTAAACATCTTGTGGATTACGGACATGATATCGATGCGGTCAAGTCATTCACTATTGTTAGCAGACAAAGAAACAAGAAAATGCTTGCAATTGCAGAGGCTTGTGCAATTCGAGTTTATAAACCAGCTCTCTGTATACAAAAGGAGATGGTCGTCACTCTGAATCTACCATGGTAATACGTTTCATTCTCTTATTATTCTCCTCTTCTTCTTACTATTATTGTTATTATTATTACCTTATTATTATTATTCTTGATTCATCTAAAACTATGCTTTATCAGTAAGATTATCTTAACTCGCTTCAACACTATTATTATTATTGTTATTATAACTATTAATATTGATATTACTCTGTTTGCAATTCTTGTTATATTCTCTAATATCTAATTGTTTATCCAAGTGATGTAACTGAAGCGTAATGCAATTTATCTTAATTTTGATCTCTCATACTTTCTCTCCCCTTATCTATTTGAACATGACCTGGAAAACATTCGCACCTGTCGTCTTTCTGCGTGACTAATTCAATGTAGTTTATTTACTTATCAGTCTTATATCGCCCACTATAATTTCAAAAGTATATATATCCATGTATGTAGAGTATTCAGCTGACGAGTTCTACCGAAATTGAATGAATTCATTAAGTCATCCTGCTTTATTAACCTTTATTGCTTGTTTTAAATCCGTATCGGAAAATAAACGTTTTCAATATGAAAAATTGTCAGATTTACTGTAAGATATCTACCTACTGTGAAACAGATAAGAGAAAATAAGCACTGAAGAGTTCAAGCATAAATAAATGAGAATTGGTCGTCAGATGTCATAAAAAAGAGTCATTACTTTTATTGCGTCAAGTGAAACGATACTACTGTATGGGTTTTGTAGGCATTTTGTTTGATGGGTTAGAGGGCTTCATTATGACCTGACATCAGTTACAGAACGATTGAAAAACCTGCGAGTACTGGGCAGCTATTTCGTCCCAGTTTGGGATTCCTTATCAGTACGTATCCACCAGAGTTCGAATCTAGGACCTTCTGGTTACAAGGCAAGCTAGCTCGTAGACCATTAAGCGACTGGGACCTGATCCAGTTGCAGGCCCATGAATTCCAACTTCTGCCTATTCACGACATAAAGCGACTACTTTGCAGTGTCTTCTTCGATGATTAACTGCCCTCACCTTCAACCTGCTGTACTTTACTGGTACACGGCTTCCCACTAGAACCCCAGGTAACTGCCTAAATAGGGCCAGTCGCCTGTGAACATCAAATCAGAATATCACAGCTATCAAACAATATTCTAGTCACTAGGTATACAAAGTCTTATTAAGATTAACGTTCACAGTCAAACAATTGAACTTTGGTCAGTAACATCATATTAGCCTTTAGAGATACTGTGGAAGTGTCCGTACTGGGAGCTAACATGTCAATATAAATAAGTTAACAAGAAATACATAATAAAAGCCAGTTGCTAGTGTGCACCAGATTAATTATCAACTGTCGGTCTGCTGAGATCTGATTGGTTACAAGTTTGATCAAGAATTGACATCATTTAGAGAACCATTGGAGAATCAGAGAGTTCTGGACAGCTGTTTCGTCCTAGTTTGGGATTCGCCATCAGTGTTCACCAACTGGGGTTCGAGAAGTCATAACCAACAGGGTCCACCAAGTCTGGTAAGAGAACAGTTACTCACCTATGACACTGGCTGGCGGTTATGCGAAATTTGACACGATTTGAGAGTGAATGGTCTACGAGCTAGCCTTGTAGGGGTTTAAACGCCAGTCGGTGTGTTATCGATGAAGAGCCCCAAACTAGGTCGAAACGAATCTCCAGTACTCCCAGATTTTCCAATGGTTCTTTAACTGATATTAACTCATCACCAAACCTGTGTCCAATTAAATCCGTGCACACGAATACTTGATAATCACAAAGTACACCAGACAACTGATACCCACGGATAACATATAGAGGCGTTCAAAACGATGAGTCTTCAATCTGAGTCTCACTGAAAAAAAATCATCACTCACTAGGGATGGAGATATATCCACTAAAGAGTGTCGAAAAGCATTAAATGAACATTCCGAATTTGACTAATAGCCACTGTCAAATCAAATAGCACTATTGTCACTAAAATGTCTAATTCACTCATATCTGACCCCGTTGCAAAGTTGACTGAAATACGCAAAGAGATGACCGAGTAAAAAAAAACCCTAATGACTGATGGACTTGGAAACATGATTAATTTAGGTGAAAGAGACAAGTGAACTGAAAAAGATTATGGCTTAGTGAAGAATAATCTGCAAAGGAGATAATGTACTACTGAAACTTTTATTATATTTTTTTAATGTTTTAGGCATCTAGAGGACATAGAGATAGATAGATATCTTGTGCAAAGAGGAAAACAAGCAAAGAGACAGCTTTATATCATAGAAATGACGCTAAAGCAGAAAAATTCTCTCACGGTTAGAGGCTTATATATATATATATATATATATATATATATATATATATATATATATTAAGAATCTATAAAGCAAATAGCCTGGTAGTTGAAGACCTTTGAGACAGTCTGACTTCTGGTCAACTAGAGTCATAGAGAGGATACAATCACATCTGTCTTTTAATGTTGAAAATAACCAATTTATCGTGCAGGAGTGTTAGCCAGTATTGACTTTTATAATGATACACGCATTATTTTTTCATAAAACAGAAGATTACAAAGAAGAGAATACACTACAGTTATATTGAATACACAATTTACGGCCTTTGAATTAACTTTTTAAAGAACTATAGTTTTATGGATGTTACAAGTTTCATGTATGTCTGGATTCATGATGAGATAACACGACACTTGACGGTTACTCAGTGAGTGAGAATCTCATGTGGGACAAAGTTTGAAGACGAGAAGACATATAACTTGTATTGTATCTGCGGGAGCAGTTACATTGGAAGGACAGAAAGAAGGGCATATATACGATTTTTTGAACATGTACCAAAAAGCTTATGTCTAAAGGAACAATTGCTCTAAACACAGTGCCATGGCCAGACATCTCCTCTAAACGGGTCATGAGGTGAACGTCGAAAAGTCGTTCAGAACTATCAATAGGCAAAAGAGCTCAATTCTCCGTAAGTTTGCTGAAGCCATTTTCATCAAGCGCCTGAAAACTGATTTATGCATCCAGAAAGAGGCGGTTATCAGTCTTTCTTTGCCCTGTCTGGTAACTGGATAATTTTCATCTCTTTCATGTGAATGCGAAATGCTGAAAAGTTTCCATTGTGTATGATAATTATTGTTCGGAAGTGTTTAATATTACATATGTATATATTATATTATTACTGTATGCATATATTGATTAACTGATTTTTGTTTACAATGAACTTTGTGCAAGTATGTTAAAATTGTTTTTGTAGATATATTTAATAATGTCTTCGGCCTGTAAGCAGATGACTAGAAGGTAACGAAATAAAAAATGGTACGATTTTATTCTCCTAAAACTGTAGTTCTTGCTTTGTTCAAATTCATTAAGGGGAATAAGTGTATGAAACATCTGTCTTTAGTTGAGATTAGGCTCAACGGCTTAATTCAGTAGGTTCAGGGCTCGAATCCCGCTTCACACATACTAACCTGAACAACTGAGTAATAATCACTATAATAGAGGTTTTTTTTGTATTTCCCAATGAATGAAAAACAAAACGAGATTGTTTTTACTGACGTTTCGCTATTGAATGCTAATAGCTTTCTCAAAGTATTATTAAAAACAATCTCGTTTTGTTTTTCATTCATTGGGAAATACAAAAAAAAACCTCTATTATAATGAATATCATATACCCAATGCCCAAATTTTTTCAGACCGTCAAAAGTGAACTTGGTTTGGATATATATAACTGAGTAATAACATCAGTCCAGACACAAAATGTTTGGCTAACAGCCAGGTACATGAAAACTCTGATTGCATCAACTAATTCCTCACAGCAACAGTATCATCAACAACAACAGCAAAAAAGAATCTGTACTAAAGTAAGGCCTAGTTAATAAAAATTTTCTATCGTATTAATTATTCTACTTGATTAATAACTCAGCAATTAGATACCGGTTAATACAGTACCTCTATACTAGTACATTTGAATAGTGTGAATTAAACCTATAACATTCACACATGTACACTGTTTTCAGTGGTAAGGACAGATGAATGCAGAAACCAAGTAAGAAAGGACTAATGTACACAATACACAATATACACTTTGGAAGTTAGCCAACGGTAGTTTGACAAACATTTCTGATTGACTGAGTTTCAATACAGAACTTTGCATATACAGAAGTGCAGCACTCCAGTGCAACAGTGTTAAAGGTCGACAGCAAAAAACAGAAGCAAAGAGATTCAAAAGAAGCGTTATCAGCAGAAACATGAAGGAGTAAGAACAACAGTAATATGGCAAAACAACAGGGTTTTATTGAATATGACACATCACAGAGAGTGAATACATCTGCACCAAGCATTGAGAACAATGTTGACCCACATCATCAATAGTCGCCAGTCATTGGTTGTGAGAATTCCAAGGACCCCAACTAGTCAACTTAACCCCTCTCCCCACGTGGATAGTTTGAACCAACGTTTAAGGATTACATGGATTGATTCCATTTCTTGGTATGAGCAACCAGAACTCTTTTTCAACCTAGTCCATGTCGAGGAAGACGATGGTTCGGCATGTGAACCACGTGTCCTAGTCACCTCAATCGATACAGCTTCCCAACCTCAAAACTAGAACCTAAGTTATTGTAAGTAGGAATTAATGTCTATTATGTTCATTTGTTTCTGTAAGACAGACTAAAAAATCCTGCCTCTGTACATTAGCTGAATTTAACCATAGTATATGCTTAATATCTCTACGACGCTAAATCCAATATATCAAATATGACAGTCTGTCTTTGAAAATGCTAGTTAGTCTTTGTAAAATGAATACGTGAACCAAGTACATCCACATAGTAACTATACCCAAGTTCCGTGCTTAATGATAGTCGTCAGCAAGGCGTAGTTCAAACCTCGAAGGAACTGATGCTTGAAACCATATCACCCAATATTCCGGACGAAGAAGTTACCACTGAAGTATTCAGATTCGGTGGTTCTCTATGGTAGAATGCTCACCAGACAGGTACAAGTTCCGGGTTCGATTCACGGAAGATGCACTTCCTAAACTTCACCTAGTTTACCAGGCGATAGTAATACTCAAGGAGATGGAACATTGGGCTTGAGGTCAGCAATCCTACCCTGTAGAAAGAACACTACTCCACAAAAAAGACTAATTAACAGATGGTCTAAATTAAGGATCTGGAATCTAAATCTGAAAAAAAGTTAACGCTGAGAGGGGGTTAAGTATATCACTAGTAACAGATCCTACGGTGTCTTGAAATCGTTTACGCATATGCGGTTTGGAACTACTACTGTATGTGTGTTCATCTTTCATGTTTATCAAAAAAAACCATAGACATAGAGAATAAAATGTGTATATAGCTAACGAAGAAATAGATGGTAGAATGTAGAGCGCATATTTTATCCTTTTTGGAATTTGCCAGTTGAATATTATCTACATACCAGTTTAGCGATGGTATTTGTGCTAAGACTTTCATCCATATGTCATCAGAAATTGAGCATTCTCGTCCTATAGGACCAGAATTAATTCGCCAGTGTAACATCAACTGCACACTTATCAACCTACTAGTTGAATGCACTTAGGGACTAAAAAGCAATTGAATTCAGGATATTAAAATTATAAAACATTACACTAACTGGTAATTAAATGTGAGCCAAGGTTTCTACTTTTACACCAGGTCTGTCTGTCTGTTTTCGACATAGAACATTCAACCGATGTGCGCCAGTTCAAGTCGCCACACTCCATGTAGCACATAGCGCAGGAGAAGAAAGTAGAAGAAATGCATATTAAAGACAGTAAATAGAGGTGTGAGACAAAGGAATAGTAATAACGAAGAACAAAACAGTTTCATTGGAAATCATAAGTCACAAGGAGTGGATGCATCTGCACAAGCCATTGAGAACGATTTTGAGACATATCACCAATTGTTTCCAGCCTTCATTGGTTTTTACCGTCCCGAGGACCCCAACCGGTCAAGAAGTCTACACCTTCCTTCGTGGCTAGCTTAAACTAACTGTTATGAACTTCACTGACTGGTGCCATGCTTTGGTTTGACCATCGCTAGCTCTTTTCTAGTCTGACCTTATGTTAGCTAACATTGCCCATTGTCGAGGAAGGCGACGGATGTCTAGGCATACGTAACACATGCCCTAACCATCTCAGTCGATGTAGCTTCATAGCCTCGTCGATTGATTTCTCCTCCTCCTTACCTAGCACTCGACGTCTAATCTTAATATTGCTCACCTTACTATACCATTTCACACGGGAGATAGAGCGCAGGCGCCTATGATCAAAGACAGCTGGCCAAGCTTTCCATGTCTTCCACTCTCAATGGCCGAGTCTCACTCACAGCCATAAAGGAGGACGGAGAGGACTGATGAGCAGTACACACACCCTTTGATCGATATAGCTGGATATCACTTCTACGCCAGAGACGGCGTAAACTGGCATATGCGAAACTGGCCCTCTGTATCCGTGCTGAGATTTCGTCAGAGATCAACCCGTTGGCACTGGTTGATGGTACTTCCCAAATAAGTGAAGAGGTCAACGTGCTCTACCACTTCACTTCCTATTTCTAAACTAAGAGGCAATGTAGTCCAGTCCTGTAACATCATCTTACATTTGGCGGGGGCGAATCGGATGCCAAACATTCGTAGATTGCAGCTCAGCACAAGGTGTTCAGAAGACTCTGCATTTTGTCAGCATCCTCGCCTAGAAGGACTATATCGTCTGCATATTCTAAGTCAACAGGATTATTCCCTGGTAGCAAGTCAATAGGCTGAGTCTCTGAAGTGAGTTAGGGACTCAGGGATGAGGCAATGAGACATCATGATGGACAATGACCTGACACATATTGCTGAATTGTCGTAAAAGATCTTATACAATAACATAAAGACAAGGGATCTATCGTCATAAGGTAAACAGCTTACATCATCACTGCTAGTTGGATAGTAGGGTATTGACAAAAAAATGATGTTGACAAACGGACAACCCGACCTATCCCATGGTTAAGCATCACTAGAATTAAGTTTCATGTGTATAAACACAACTTCCCGAATTCCGACAACTTACAGTACAGGAAAGGTAGGGAGGAATTTTCAAAATTCATCGATTTTAAAAAGGCCTTCGACAGGATTGACTAAGAAATAATTTAAAAGCTACTTCAACAATAATGGAGGGCTCTAAACCTATACCAATCTCATTTAACAGCTATATGACAGTGTCACGTGTTAGATGATCCACAATGGAGAACTCATTGAAGCCTAATAAGTGATTGTAGGCGTGAGAAGACAGGAACATATTAGATCAATAAGAAGACATTAGAATATCTGGATTTCACAGAGGATTCATGTCTGGTGTCACACAAATTCGAAGATCTGCAGGTGATAGCCAATAAACTGCTTGAAGAAGCAGCAAAGACGGGTCTTCAAGTGAATTCAGAGAAGACGGAGGTGATGAAGATAGCCAGCCTACCAAGAACAATCAAACGCCAAACGCTATCAAAGGAATAAATTTGAAAGAGATCACTTCCTTCACTCTTATCTAGGCAGCATTGTTTAAACTACAAGCGGAACAGATACGGGGATGTCATGACCAGAATCGAAAAGGCAAGACAGGCATTCATCACTAAGCAGTCGGGTCGGGAAATATTCTGGTCTCCATACAAGGAACGAAATCCGGATTCTCAACACCAATCTTAAGTCAGTCACTTCTTCTATATGGGTCAGAAACTTGACTCTGGGATCATGAAAAGCACTTCCAATAGCGAATTGTAGACTTTTAACAACAGCTGCTTTTACTGACTGCATACTGAAGATCACCAGACTGGTCAGAAGGAAGTAGTGGCAAGAAACTCTGAGAATAAATCAAACAGAAGCCTATTGCTGAACTGAGATCCCGAGAAAAATAGAGACCGTTGGGTGACATACTGTGACAGGTCATCCCTGGAGTGAAACCTGAGTGGGGAACGACGAGTTGCACATGAATCTGAGGATGATATGGAAGAGATCATAAGAGGTGTAAGACTATGAGCAATCATAGGGACAGTTGAAGAGGACATCAGAGAAAGTAGGACGATGTGTAGGTTTTCTTTTAAAGACCTATGTTACACTCAGAACCTAAGGGAACAATAATAATAATAATAATAATAATAATGAGGAATTTCAGGAGTACTGTAGTCACATAAAACCAATCCCTTTCCCCTCTCTCTCTCTCTCTATGTACACAACATTAAATTAATAATTATTGAGAAATACGAAAGAGAAAATTAAGAGTGCATTTCAGAAGAAAAAAGACTTACTCAATATATTCTTGTTTATTTTCATCTGTTACTAAAATATCTTTTCCTCCAGGCTTTAATTCATGTGTCCGTATCTCGCCTAATATTTCATAATCCATAGCAAAGTAGACATCAAGACCACATTCATTAATATTACTCTCCCTAGAAATAGAGAATAGCGAAAATATGCATAAGGCTGAGAAGAGAAAATAAGGATGTTGACAAAAAATTTGTGTTTTATTAATGAAAGGAGATATATTCAGACAATAATAAGGATAGAGTTGAATTCAGTAAGCTCTGTGCGTTAACCAACCTTACACCTCACTAAATTAGTCACAAGATTCACCTGCTAATCACGTTTAAATCTATTTCATCCAGGTGCTATACTATGTTGTGAACTTTTCTTATAATACGTATCTAGTCATATTCATATCTCTACCGCTATTAACACTCTTTTTTTCCTTTATATGTTTAAGCCATTCCGGCTTCATTGTAAAATGAATAAAGCCTAAATTCTTGGTTCATTCGTCTTTTCAAGATTCAAGCATCACTCATCGTTCTAAGACTCAATCACCTTCGTAACAATTTATTCATTTTACAATATTCATGGAACGATTTTTCCGACCTGATCGGTTCGACGTAGAACCTAACGCAGTTGGAGCTGCCAAGAAGTGGGATCACTGGTTTGCGACTTTTTCCTACTTCATTGAATCAATGGGATCCGAAAATCCTTCGAAACTACATATTCTCTTCAATCATATTTCTACTTCTGTATACGAATGCATTTCTGAATGCAAAACATACGAAGAAGCTATCGACACTCTCAAGAGTCTCTACATGCAGCCTTGCAACGAAGTGTTTGCTCGACACTTGTTAGCAACGTGTAAACAAGAATCTGGCGAAAATCTGGATCAGTTTGTTCGTCGACTCAAGTCGCTGACTACAGATTGTTCATTCAGGGCAGTTACAGCCGAAGAACATCGTAACGAATCTCTACGTGATTCATTCATCTCAGGTATACAGTCTTCGATGATACGCCAGAGGCTATTAGAACAGCGTACTTTAACTTTTCAAGCGGCATACGATCAAGCACGAGCTCTAGAGATGGCACATCAACAATCGCAGTCATACAACAATCCTGTTACACCTTGCGCGTCCATTTCTTTACATGATGTACCTCATTCATCAGATTCCACACCCTCCGTCAATGAAACAACCATTGCTGCCGTTGAATCCAAATGCTTTTTCTGTGGTAATCGTAGACATCCTCGTTCCAAATGCCCCGCCCGTGATGCAGTTTGCAAAGCTTGTGGCAAGCAAGGACATTTTCAGAAGGTTTGCAGGTCTGCGCCATCTACGAAAAAAGGTCCATCTTCAGTTAACTCTATAATTTCATCTCTCGTTGTGGCTTCAGCACCTCAAAGTCTCACTGATGCTGTTACGCAGCTTACTGTCAATGGGAAATCAATGCAAGCTCTAGTGGATACCGGAAGCAGTGAGAGCTACATCTCTTCCTCAGTTGTTCGTAAGTATAACTGGAAAGTCCATAAGTCTCGAAACAGAATCACAATGGCGAGTACGAATCTTACTAGTCATACTGAAGGACATTGTTTTCTATCCATCTGCTATAAAAACCACACTTATGATCTATTCAAATTTTCCATTCTTCATAATTTATGTGCAGACGTCCTTCTTGGACATGATTTTTTAAAACTTCACAAACACATTGAGATTCCTTTTGGGGGATCAAAGCCGCCTTTTTCTCTCTGTGGTCTACCTTGTGTTCGCGTCGACCTGCCTACTCTGTTTGAAAATCTTTCAAAAGACTGTAAACCGATCGCGATAAAATCCCGGCGTTATTCTCGTGAAGATGAAAGTTTTATTTCCACCGAAGTCAACCGGTTACTGCAAGAAGGTGTTATTGAACCTTCTAATTCTCCTTGGCGAGCTCAAGTTCTTGTTACGTCAAACGAACGCCATAAAAAGAGGATGGTAGTTGATTATAGTCAGACAATCAATCGATTCACTTTTCTGGATGCTTACCCATTACCTAGGATTGACGAAATGATAGAAAAAATCGCACAATATGACATATTCAGCACTCTTGATCTGAAGAATGCTTATCATCAAATTGCCCTAAGGAACGAAGATAAACCATATACTGCTTTCGAGGCTTGTGGGAAACTTTACCAATTTTGCCGAATTCCTTTTGGTGTTACCAATGGCGTAGCTTGTTTTCAACGCATTATCGATGAATTGATCAGTAAAGAACAACTCACAAGCACGTTTGCCTACATTGACAATGTCACTATCTGCGGCAAAACTCAGGAGGAACACGACAAAAATCTAAACAAGTTTATGGTAGCAGCACGCAATTATGGAATAACCCTTAATGATTCCAAAAGTGTGATCTCAAGCAGAAGCATACAATTACTCGGTTATGAAGTTTCAAAGGGGGTTATTAAACCAGATCCCGATCGGCTAAAACCTCTTCGTGATCTAGAACCACCCACAGATATCAAATCTCAACAACGGGCCGTTGGATTATTTGCTTATTATTCACAGTGGATCCCTCGCTTCTCAGATAAAATCCACCCATTGGTAAATAATCGGATTTTCCCTCTTGATATCGAAACTCGAAATGCTTTTGACAAACTGAAAGACGACTTAGAACGTGCAGTCGTTGTGGTAGTTGATCCGAAAGCACCCCTTGTTGTTGAAACAGATGCTTCAGATGTCTCAATTGCAGCTACATTAAACCAGAATGGTAAACCTGTCGCCTTCTTTTCTCGAAGCCTCTCTCGAAGTGAGAAACATCATTCATCGGTTGAGAAAGAAGCCTATGCCGTGGTTGAAGCAATTCGTAAGTGGAAGCATTACCTTCTCGGAAATCACTTCAAACTTGTCACTGATCAACGTTCAGTAGCATTCATGTTTGACAAGATTCATAAAGGCAAAATCAAGAACGATAAAATAATGCGTTGGAGAATTGAGCTATCCCCTTATCAATATGACATCATTTATCGTCCTGGAAGGGATAATCAAGCTGCTGATACATTTTCCCGTAGTTTCTGCGGTTCCTTGCAGTCAGTGTGCGACTTGAAATTTCTCCATGACTCTATGTGCCATCCTGGAGTTGTCCGAATGATGCATTTTGTACGCTCGAGAAACCTTCCATTCTCCCTTGACGAGGTGCGCAATGTAACCAGTAAATGCGTGACATGCTGTGAGTTAAAGCCTCAATTTTACAATCCCTCTAATTTCAAACTCATAAAAGCAACCCAACCTTTTGAAAGGTTAAGCATCGACTTTAAAGGACCTCTACCGTCAGCTAGCCGCAATCACTATCTGCTCACGCTGATCGATGAATATTCTCGATTCCCCTTTGCATTCGCCTGCCCCGACATGTCGTCTCAAACGGTAATGAATTGCCTTTGCCAACTGTTTTCGATTTTCGGTATGCCTTCTTACATACATACCGACAGAGGCGCTGCTTTCATGTCTACCGAATTACGGGCATTTCTTCTGGAGAAAGGCGTAGCAACCAGTCGTACTACCTCATACAATCCTCAAGCCAATGGGCAGGTCGAGCGCCTCAATGGAACACTTTGGCGTGCCATCACTCTAGCATTAAGATCACGGGGCCTACCAACGGCACAATGGGAGTCTGTTCTACTCGACGCCTTGCATTCCATCAGATCTTTGCTCTGTACTGCAACGAACGCCACGCCACACGAACGACTGTTTACCTATAACCGAAGATCGACATCTGGGACAACTCTTCCTACTTGGCTCACTGTACCAGGACCAGTACTTCTCCGGCGGAGTGTTCGTCAGTCCAAATTCGATCCCCTGGTTGAAGAGGTGGAGCTATTGAATTGTAACCCGCAATTCGCTCACGTTCGCTTCGGTAATGGACGTGAAGATACAGTTGCTCTTCATCATCTGGCACCCAAAGGCGAAGATATAGATCAAGTTGAAAATTCAATACCGGAGGGCGACGCAATTCCTGAGCAACAAGTAAATGGGGATGCGACCACTGATCCTAATATTCTTCGTGAAGAAAATACAACTGAAACGAACAACGGGCGTATTCTTTTGGAAAAACAACAACGTGTACGGCCTTACAATTTGCGTACCAGAGAAGCGTGACATAATGGCTCATTCCTTTTCAAGCCGCAGTGAATGTTGTGAACTTTTCTTATAATACGTATCTAGTCATATTCATATCTCTACCGCTATTAACACTCTTTTTTTCCTTTATATGTTTAAGCCATTCCGGCTTCATTGTAAAATGAATAAAGCCTAAATTCTTGGTTCATTCGTCTTTTCAAGATTCAAGCATCACTCATCGTTCTAAGACTCAATCACCTTCATAACATACTAAATGAGTCATACATAAGTATGTATTCACCACCAATCTTTCTTAACACGCTGGGATTAATTTAAATAATTTATAATGAATCAATCTGACTCGGCGCTCAAATTATTCCAGGAAATTCGTAATACCTACGGTCTGGAAACTTATAATCTTTCTTTAGCTTCGTGTATATTATACTTCGTCTGACCAAGACTAGTAAGACTCCTATCTTTTCTCGAGAAGCTCACATGTGGCGACACTTTCATAATGTCTACAAGGTAAATCACATAATCACGTGTCAGGCGCCGGGAGGGGCTTAAGAAGTGAATGAGAATGTTTGGCACTCATCCATCAAATAAGTGGACACCGCTCCTTTGTGTCTTAATGATTGAACTTTAAAATCAAAAGTTTAAGAAGTGACCTCTTTAAGACAGCTATCTGCCTTGGTCTTAGCGTCCGGACGATATTTTAACGCTAAAAAAGCATGAAATAATAATTGAATCGATGTTGTGTCGTATTCCTCTACTGAATCCCCCCCCCATTTGAAGCTGTTTATATTTTGTAAGGCAGGGAACTTCAGTCAGAGAAAGAAGTAACTGACCAGGATAGTAAAGGTTTAAAAAAAGTCGGAGTACTTAGTTGCCGCAACATAATCATTAGATTATTAATCTGCTCCTAGTTGTTATCAGAAAATAGAGCTTCTTCTGTGCTTCACAAGACTTTGAGAAACTAATAGAGAAGATTTGTAGCTGAGGTGGATGATTTACAACTAATAGTGTTCTCTAAGCTGGTTGGTTTAGTTGTGAAGCTTTCGTCATCCTTCTAGACAACATCTTCAGCACAATAGTTAGCATAAAGTGAAATGATTAAAATTTTTCATGAGTGATAGAATTGCCTCTCCCGGTAACCATCTTTACACATGTATTGACTATTTTCTATTGACTTGGATTTTTAAGTTTCTGGTCACATGATCTACTTTTTATTAGTTGGTATGTTTGGTTTATATCAACATGTTTGTTAATTGCGTATTTGATTGAGTACCAGGCTTCTAGGAATTCCCTGACTGCACTTTTGGTGCACTTCCTCTCTCTAAGATTTCGACATCATCCCAGTTATCAAACTGATGTCCATAATTGTCTTTATGCATTGATATGAAAGAGTATATATCATGTCTTTTCACAACTGATTTGTGTTCCTGGATTCTGATTCGAAGGGGACGCCCACTTTGACCGATGGAATGCCTGTTACAGTTTATTCATTTTACAATATTCATGGAACGATTTTTCCGACCTGATCGGTTCGACGTAGAACCTAACGCAGTTGGAGCTGCCAAGAAGTGGGATCACTGGTTTGCGACTTTCTCCTACTTCATTGAATCAATGGGATCCGAAAATCCTTCGAAACTACATATTCTCTTCAATCATATTTCTACTTCTGTATACGAATGCATTTCTGAATGCAAAACATACGAAGAAGCTATCGACACTCTCAAGAGTCTCTACATGCAGCCTTGCAACGAAGTGTTTGCTCGACACTTGTTAGCAACGTGTAAACAAGAATCTGGCGAAAATCTGGATCAGTTTGTTCGTCGACTCAAGTCGCTGACTACAGATTGTTCATTCAGGGCAGTTACAGCCGAAGAACATCGTAACGAATCTCTACGTGATTCATTCATCTCAGGTATACAGTCTTCGATGATACGCCAGAGGCTATTAGAACAGCGTACTTTAACTTTTCAAGCGGCATACGATCAAGCACGAGCTCTAGAGATGGCACATCAACAATCGCAGTCATACAACAATCCTGTTACACCTTGCGCGTCCATTTCTTTACATGATGTACCTCATTCATCAGATTCCACACCCTCCGTCAATGAAACAACCATTGCTGCCGTTGAATCCAAATGCTTTTTCTGTGGTAATCGTAGACATCCTCGTTCCAAATGCCCCGCCCGTGATGCAGTTTGCAAAGCTTGTGGCAAGCAAGGACATTTTCAGAAGGTTTGCAGGTCTGCGCCATCTACGAAAAAAGGTCCATCTTCAGTTAACTCTATAATTTCATCTCTCGTTGTGGCTTCAGCACCTCAAAGTCTCACTGATGCTGTTACGCAGCTTACTGTCAATGGGAAATCAATGCAAGCTCTAGTGGATACCGGAAGCAGTGAGAGCTACATCTCTTCCTCAGTTGTTCGTAAGTATAACTGGAAAGTCCATAAGTCTCGAAACAGAATCACAATGGCGAGTACGAATCTTACTAGTCATACTGAAGGACATTGTTTTCTATCCATCTGCTATAAAAACCACACTTATGATCTATTCAAATTTTCCATTCTTCATAATTTATGTGCAGACGTCCTTCTTGGACATGATTTTTTAAAACTTCACAAACACATTGAGATTCCTTTTGGGGGATCAAAGCCGCCTTTTTCTCTCTGTGGTCTACCTTGTGTTCGCGTCGACCTGCCTACCCTGTTTGAAAATCTTTCAAAAGACTGTAAACCGATCGCGATAAAATCCCGGCGTTATTCTCGTGAAGATGAAAGTTTTATTTCCACCGAAGTCAACCGGTTACTGCAAGAAGGTGTTATTGAACCTTCTAATTCTCCTTGGCGAGCTCAAGTTCTTGTTACGTCAAACGAACGCCATAAAAAGAGGATGGTAGTTGATTATAGTCAGACAATCAATCGATTCACTTTTCTGGATGCTTACCCATTACCTAGGATTGACGAAATGATAGAAAAAATCGCACAATATGACATATTCAGCACTCTTGATCTGAAGAATGCTTATCATCAAATTGCCCTAAGGAACGAAGATAAACCATATACTGCTTTCGAGGCTTGTGGGAAACTTTACCAATTTTGCCGAATTCCTTTTGGTGTTACCAATGGCGTAGCTTGTTTTCAACGCATTATCGATGAATTGATCAGTAAAGAACAACTCACAAGCACGTTTGCCTACATTGACAATGTCACTATCTGCGGCAAAACTCAGGAGGAACACGACAAAAATCTAAACAAGTTTATGGTAGCAGCACGCAATTATGGAATAACCCTTAATGATTCCAAAAGTGTGATCTCAAGCAGAAGCATACAATTACTCGGTTATGAAGTTTCAAAGGGGGTTATTAAACCAGATCCCGATCGGCTAAAACCTCTTCGTGATCTAGAACCACCCACAGATATCAAATCTCAACAACGGGCCGTTGGATTATTTGCTTATTATTCACAGTGGATCCCTCGCTTCTCAGATAAAATCCACCCATTGGTAAATAATCGGATTTTCCCTCTTGATATCGAAACTCGAAATGCTTTTGACAAACTGAAAGACGACTTAGAACGTGCAGTCGTTGTGGTAGTTGATCCGAAAGCACCCCTTGTTGTTGAAACAGATGCTTCAGATGTCTCAATTGCAGCTACATTAAACCAGAATGGTAAACCTGTCGCCTTCTTTTCTCGAAGCCTCTCTCGAAGTGAGAAACATCATTCATCGGTTGAGAAAGAAGCCTATGCCGTGGTTGAAGCAATTCGTAAGTGGAAGCATTACCTTCTCGGAAATCACTTCAAACTTGTCACTGATCAACGTTCAGTAGCATTCATGTTTGACAAGATTCATAAAGGCAAAATCAAGAACGATAAAATAATGCGTTGGAGAATTGAGCTATCCCCTTATCAATATGACATCATTTATCGTCCTGGAAGGGATAATCAAGCTGCTGATACATTTTCCCGTAGTTTCTGCGGTTCCTTGCAGTCAGTGTGCGACTTGAAATTTCTCCATGACTCTATGTGCCATCCTGGAGTTGTCCGAATGATGCATTTTGTACGCTCGAGAAACCTTCCATTCTCCCTTGACGAGGTGCGCAATGTAACCAGTAAATGCGTGACATGCTGTGAGTTAAAGCCTCAATTTTACAATCCCTCTAATTTCAAACTCATAAAAGCAACCCAACCTTTTGAAAGGTTAAGCATCGACTTTAAAGGACCTCTACCGTCAGCTAGCCGCAATCACTATCTGCTCACGCTGATCGATGAATATTCTCGATTCCCCTTTGCATTCGCCTGCCCCGACATGTCGTCTCAAACGGTAATGAATTGCCTTTGCCAACTGTTTTCGATTTTCGGTATGCCTTCTTACATACATACCGACAGAGGCGCTGCTTTCATGTCTACCGAATTACGGGCATTTCTTCTGGAGAAAGGCGTAGCAACCAGTCGTACTACCTCATACAATCCTCAAGCCAATGGGCAGGTCGAGCGCCTCAATGGAACACTTTGGCGTGCCATCACTCTAGCATTAAGATCACGGGGCCTACCAACGGCACAATGGGAGTCTGTTCTACTCGACGCCTTGCATTCCATCAGATCTTTGCTCTGTACTGCAACGAACGCCACGCCACACGAACGACTGTTTACCTATAACCGAAGATCGACATCTGGGACAACTCTTCCTACTTGGCTCACTGTGCCAGGACCAGTACTTCTCCGGCGGAGTGTTCGTCAGTCCAAATTCGATCCCCTGGTTGAAGAGGTGGAGCTATTGAATTGTAACCCGCAATTCGCTCACGTTCGCTTCGGTAATGGACGTGAAGATACAGTTGCTCTTCATCATCTGGCACCCAAAGGCGAAGATATAGATCAAGTTGAAAATTCAATACCGGAGGGCGACGCAATTCCTGAGCAACAAGTAAATGGGGATGCGACCACTGATCCTAATATTCTTCGTGAAGAAAATACAACTGAAACGAACAACGGGCGTATTCTTTTGGAAAAACAACAACGTGTACGGCCTTACAATTTGCGTACCAGAGAAGCGTGACATAATGGCTCATTCCTTTTCAAGCCGCAGTGAATGTTGTGAACTTTTCTTATAATACGTATCTAGTCATATTCATATCTCTACCGCTATTAACACTCTTTTTTTCCTTTATATGTTTAAGCCATTCCGGCTTCATTGTAAAATGAATAAAGCCTAAATTCTTGGTTCATTCGTCTTTTCAAGATTCAAGCATCACTCATCGTTCTAAGACTCAATCAACTTCATAACATACTAAATGAGTCATACATAAGTATGTATTCACCACCAATCTTTCTTAACACGCTGGGATTAATTTAAATAATTTATAATGAATCAATCTGACTCGGCGCTCAAATTATTCCAGGAAATTCGTAATACCTACGGTCTGGAAACTTATAATCTTTCTTTAGCTTCGTGTATATTATACTTCGTCTGACCAAGACTAGTAAGACTCCTATCTTTTCTCGAGAAGCTCACATGTGGCGACACTTTCATAATGTCTACAAGGTAAATCACATAATCACGTGTCAGGCGCCGGGAGGGGCTTAAGAAGTGAATGAGAATGTTTGGCACTCATCCATCAAATAAGTGGACACCGCTCCTTTGTGTCTTAATGATTGAACTTTAAAATCAAAAGTTTAAGAAGTGACCTCTTTAAGACAGCTATCTGCCTTGGTCTTAGCGTCCGGACGATATTTTAACGCTAAAAAAGCATGAAATAATAATTGAATCGATGTTGTGTCGTATTCCTCTACTGAATCCCCCCCCCATTTGAAGCTGTTTATATTTTGTAAGGCAGGGAACTTCAGTCAGAGAAAGAAGTAACTGACCAGGATAGTAAAGGTTTAAAAAAAGTCGGAGTACTTAGTTGCCGCAACATAATCATTAGATTATTAATCTGCTCCTAGTTGTTATCAGAAAATAGAGCTTCTTCTGTGCTTCACAAGACTTTGAGAAACTAATAGAGAAGATTTGTAGCTGAGGTGGATGATTTACAACTAATAGTGTTCTCTAAGCTGGTTGGTTTAGTTGTGAAGCTTTCGTCATCCTTCTAGACAACATCTTCAGCACAATAGTTAGCATAAAGTGAAATGATTAAAATTTTTCATGAGTGATAGAATTGCCTCTCCCGGTAACCATCTTTACACATGTATTGACTATTTTCTATTGACTTGGATTTTTAAGTTTCTGGTCACATGATCTACTTTTTATTAGTTGGTATGTTTGGTTTATATCAACATGTTTGTTAATTGCGTATTTGATTGAGTACCAGGCTTCTAGGAATTCCCTGACTGCACTTTTGGTGCACTTCCTCTCTCTAAGATTTCGACATCATCCCAGTTATCAAACTGATGTCCATAATTGTCTTTATGCATTGATATGAAAGAGTATATATCATGTCTTTTCACAACTGATTTGTGTTCCTGGATTCTGATTCGAAGGGGACGCCCACTTTGACCGATGGAATGCCTGTTACAGTTTATTCATTTTACAATATTCATGGAACGATTTTTCCGACCTGATCGGTTCGACGTAGAACCTAACGCAGTTGGAGCTGCCAAGAAGTGGGATCACTGGTTTGCGACTTTCTCCTACTTCATTGAATCAATGGGATCCGAAAATCCTTCGAAACTACATATTCTCTTCAATCATATTTCTACTTCTGTATACGAATGCATTTCTGAATGCAAAACATACGAAGAAGCTATCGACACTCTCAAGAGTCTCTACATGCAGCCTTGCAACGAAGTGTTTGCTCGACACTTGTTAGCAACGTGTAAACAAGAATCTGGCGAAAATCTGGATCAGTTTGTTCGTCGACTCAAGTCGCTGACTACAGATTGTTCATTCAGGGCAGTTACAGCCGAAGAACATCGTAACGAATCTCTACGTGATTCATTCATCTCAGGTATACAGTCTTCGATGATACGCCAGAGGCTATTAGAACAGCGTACTTTAACTTTTCAAGCGGCATACGATCAAGCACGAGCTCTAGAGATGGCACATCAACAATCGCAGTCATACAACAATCCTGTTACACCTTGCGCGTCCATTTCTTTACATGATGTACCTCATTCATCAGATTCCACACCCTCCGTCAATGAAACAACCATTGCTGCCGTTGAATCCAAATGCTTTTTCTGTGGTAATCGTAGACATCCTCGTTCCAAATGCCCCGCCCGTGATGCAGTTTGCAAAGCTTGTGGCAAGCAAGGACATTTTCAGAAGGTTTGCAGGTCTGCGCCATCTACGAAAAAAGGTCCATCTTCAGTTAACTCTATAATTTCATCTCTCGTTGTGGCTTCAGCACCTCAAAGTCTCACTGATGCTGTTACGCAGCTTACTGTCAATGGGAAATCAATGCAAGCTCTAGTGGATACCGGAAGCAGTGAGAGCTACATCTCTTCCTCAGTTGTTCGTAAGTATAACTGGAAAGTCCATAAGTCTCGAAACAGAATCACAATGGCGAGTACGAATCTTACTAGTCATACTGAAGGACATTGTCTTCTATCCATCTGCTATAAAAACCACACTTATGATCTATTCAAATTTTCCATTCTTCATAATTTATGTGCAGACGTCCTTCTTGGACATGATTTTTTAAAACTTCACAAACACATTGAGATTCCTTTTGGGGGATCAAAGCCGCCTTTTTCTCTCTGTGGTCTACCTTGTGTTCGCGTCGACCTGCCTACTCTGTTTGAAAATCTTTCAAAAGACTGTAAACCGATCGCGATAAAATCCCGGCGTTATTCTCGTGAAGATGAAAGTTTTATTTCCACCGAAGTCAACCGGTTACTGCAAGAAGGTGTTATTGAACCTTCTAATTCTCCTTGGCGAGCTCAAGTTCTTGTTACGTCAAACGAACGCCATAAAAAGAGGATGGTAGTTGATTATAGTCAGACAATCAATCGATTCACTTTTCTGGATGCTTACCCATTACCTAGGATTGACGAAATGATAGAAAAAATCGCACAATATGACATATTCAGCACTCTTGATCTGAAGAATGCTTATCATCAAATTGCCCTAAGGAACGAAGATAAACCATATACTGCTTTCGAGGCTTGTGGGAAACTTTACCAATTTTGCCGAATTCCTTTTGGTGTTACCAATGGCGTAGCTTGTTTTCAACGCATTATCGATGAATTGATCAGTAAAGAACAACTCACAAGCACGTTTGCCTACATTGACAATGTCACTATCTGCGGCAAAACTCAGGAGGAACACGACAAAAATCTAAACAAGTTTATGGTAGCAGCACGCAATTATGGAATAACCCTTAATGATTCCAAAAGTGTGATCTCAAGCAGAAGCATACAATTACTCGGTTATGAAGTTTCAAAGGGGGTTATTAAACCAGATCCCGATCGGCTAAAACCTCTTCGTGATCTAGAACCACCCACAGATATCAAATCTCAACAACGGGCCGTTGGATTATTTGCTTATTATTCACAGTGGATCCCTCGCTTCTCAGATAAAATCCACCCATTGGTAAATAATCGGATTTTCCCTCTTGATATCGAAACTCGAAATGCTTTTGACAAACTGAAAGACGACTTAGAACGTGCAGTCGTTGTGGTAGTTGATCCGAAAGCACCCCTTGTTGTTGAAACAGATGCTTCAGATGTCTCAATTGCAGCTACATTAAACCAGAATGGTAAACCTGTCGCCTTCTTTTCTCGAAGCCTCTCTCGAAGTGAGAAACATCATTCATCGGTTGAGAAAGAAGCCTATGCCGTGGTTGAAGCAATTCGTAAGTGGAAGCATTACCTTCTCGGAAATCACTTCAAACTTGTCACTGATCAACGTTCAGTAGCATTCATGTTTGACAAGATTCATAAAGGCAAAATCAAGAACGATAAAATAATGCGTTGGAGAATTGAGCTATCCCCTTATCAATATGACATCATTTATCGTCCTGGAAGGGATAATCAAGCTGCTGATACATTTTCCCGTAGTTTCTGCGGTTCCTTGCAGTCAGTGTGCGACTTGAAATTTCTCCATGACTCTATGTGCCATCCTGGAGTTGTCCGAATGATGCATTTTGTACGCTCGAGAAACCTTCCATTCTCCCTTGACGAGGTGCGCAATGTAACCAGTAAATGCGTGACATGCTGTGAGTTAAAGCCTCAATTTTACAATCCCTCTAATTTCAAACTCATAAAAGCAACCCAACCTTTTGAAAGGTTAAGCATCGACTTTAAAGGACCTCTACCGTCAGCTAGCCGCAATCACTATCTGCTCACGCTGATCGATGAATATTCTCGATTCCCCTTTGCATTCGCCTGCCCCGACATGTCGTCTCAAACGGTAATGAATTGCCTTTGCCAACTGTTTTCGATTTTCGGTATGCCTTCTTACATACATACCGACAGAGGCGCTGCTTTCATGTCTACCGAATTACGGGCATTTCTTCTGGAGAAAGGCGTAGCAACCAGTCGTACTACCTCATACAATCCTCAAGCCAATGGGCAGGTCGAGCGCCTCAATGGAACACTTTGGCGTGCCATCACTCTAGCATTAAGATCACGGGGCCTACCAACGGCACAATGGGAGTCTGTTCTACTCGACGCCTTGCATTCCATCAGATCTTTGCTCTGTACTGCAACGAACGCCACGCCACACGAACGACTGTTTACCTATAACCGAAGATCGACATCTGGGACAACTCTTCCTACTTGGCTCACTGTACCAGGACCAGTACTTCTCCGGCGGAGTGTTCGTCAGTCCAAATTCGATCCCCTGGTTGAAGAGGTGGAGCTATTGAATTGTAACCCGCAATTCGCTCACGTTCGCTTCGGTAATGGACGTGAAGATACAGTTGCTCTTCATCATCTGGCACCCAAAGGCGAAGATATAGATCAAGTTGAAAATTCAATACCGGAGGGCGACGCAATTCCTGAGCAACAAGTAAATGGGGATGCGACCACTGATCCTAATATTCTTCGTGAAGAAAATACAACTGAAACGAACAACGGGCGTATTCTTTTGGAAAAACAACAACGTGTACGGCCTTACAATTTGCGTACCAGAGAAGCGTGACATAATGGCTCATTCCTTTTCAAGCCGCAGTGAATGTTGTGAACTTTTCTTATAATACGTATCTAGTCATATTCATATCTCTACCGCTATTAACACTCTTTTTTTCCTTTATATGTTTAAGCCATTCCGGCTTCATTGTAAAATGAATAAAGCCTAAATTCTTGGTTCATTCATCTTTTCAAGATTCAAGCATCACTCATCGTTCTAAGACTCAATCACCTTCGTAACATACTAAATGAGTCATACATAAGTATGTATTCACCACCAATCTTTCTTAACACGCTGGGATTAATTTAAATAATTTATAATGAATCAATCTGACTCGGCGCTCAAATTATTCCAGGAAATTCGTAATACCTACGGTCTGGAAACTTATAATCTTTCTTTAGCTTCGTGTATATTATACTTCGTCTGACCAAGACTAGTAAGACTCCTATCTTTTCTCGAGAAGCTCACATGTGGCGACACTTTCATAATGTCTACAAGGTAAATCACATAATCACGTGTCAGGCGCCGGGAGGGGCTTAAGAAGTGAATGAGAATGTTTGGCACTCATCCATCAAATAAGTGGACACCGCTCCTTTGTGTCTTAATGATTGAACTTTAAAATCAAAAGTTTAAGAAGTGACCTCTTTAAGACAGCTATCTGCCTTGGTCTTAGCGTCCGGACGATATTTTAACGCTAAAAAAGCATGAAATAATAATTGAATCGATGTTGTGTCGTATTCCTCTACTGAATCCCCCCCCCATTTGAAGCTGTTTATATTTTGTAAGGCAGGGAACTTCAGTCAGAGAAAGAAGTAACTGACCAGGATAGTAAAGGTTTAAAAAAAGTCGGAGTACTTAGTTGCCGCAACATAATCATTAGATTATTAATCTGCTCCTAGTTGTTATCAGAAAATAGAGCTTCTTCTGTGCTTCACAAGACTTTGAGAAACTAATAGAGAAGATTTGTAGCTGAGGTGGATGATTTACAACTAATAGTGTTCTCTAAGCTGGTTGGTTTAGTTGTGAAGCTTTCGTCATCCTTCTAGACAACATCTTCAGCACAATAGTTAGCATAAAGTGAAATGATTAAAATTTTTCATGAGTGATAGAATTGCCTCTCCCGGTAACCATCTTTACACATGTATTGACTATTTTCTATTGACTTGGATTTTTAAGTTTCTGGTCACATGATCTACTTTTTATTAGTTGGTATGTTTGGTTTATATCAACATGTTTGTTAATTGCGTATTTGATTGAGTACCAGGCTTCTAGGAATTCCCTGACTGCACTTTTGGTGCACTTCCTCTCTCTAAGATTTCGACATCATCCCAGTTATCAAACTGATGTCCATAATTGTCTTTATGCATTGATATGAAAGAGTATATATCATGTCTTTTCACAACTGATTTGTGTTCCTGGATTCTGATTCGAAGGGGACGCCCACTTTGACCGATGGAATGCCTGTTACAGTTTATTCAGTTTACAATATTCATGGAACGATTTTTCCGACCTGATCGGTTCGACGTAGAACCTAACGCAGTTGGAGCTGCCAAGAAGTGGGATCACTGGTTTGCGACTTTTTCCTACTTCATTGAATCAATGGGATCCGAAAATCCTTCGAAACTACATATTCTCTTCAATCATATTTCTACTTCTGTATACGAATGCATTTCTGAATGCAAAACATACGAAGAAGCTATCGACACTCTCAAGAGTCTCTACATGCAGCCTTGCAACGAAGTGTTTGCTCGACACTTGTTAGCAACGTGTAAACAAGAATCTGGCGAAAATCTGGATCAGTTTGTTCGTCGACTCAAGTCGCTGACTACAGATTGTTCATTCAGGGCAGTTACAGCCGAAGAACATCGTAACGAATCTCTACGTGATTCATTCATCTCAGGTATACAGTCTTCGATGATACGCCAGAGGCTATTAGAACAGCGTACTTTAACTTTTCAAGCGGCATACGATCAAGCACGAGCTCTAGAGATGGCACATCAACAATCGCAGTCATACAACAATCCTGTTACACCTTGCGCGTCCATTTCTTTACATGATGTACCTCATTCATCAGATTCCACACCCTCCGTCAATGAAACAACCATTGCTGCCGTTGAATCCAAATGCTTTTTCTGTGGTAATCGTAGACATCCTCGTTCCAAATGCCCCGCCCGTGATGCAGTTTGCAAAGCTTGTGGCAAGCAAGGACATTTTCAGAAGGTTTGCAGGTCTGCGCCATCTACGAAAAAAGGTCCATCTTCAGTTAACTCTATAATTTCATCTCTCGTTGTGGCTTCAGCACCTCAAAGTCTCACTGATGCTGTTACGCAGCTTACTGTCAATGGGAAATCAATGCAAGCTCTAGTGGATACCGGAAGCAGTGAGAGCTACATCTCTTCCTCAGTTGTTCGTAAGTATAACTGGAAAGTCCATAAGTCTCGAAACAGAATCACAATGGCGAGTACGAATCTTACTAGTCATACTGAAGGACATTGTCTTCTATCCATCTGCTATAAAAACCACACTTATGATCTATTCAAATTTTCCATTCTTCATAATTTATGTGCAGACGTCCTTCTTGGACATGATTTTTTAAAACTTCACAAACACATTGAGATTCCTTTTGGGGGATCAAAGCCGCCTTTTTCTCTCTGTGGTCTACCTTGTGTTCGCGTCGACCTGCCTACTCTGTTTGAAAATCTTTCAAAAGACTGTAAACCGATCGCGATAAAATCCCGGCGTTATTCTCGTGAAGATGAAAGTTTTATTTCCACCGAAGTCAACCGGTTACTGCAAGAAGGTGTTATTGAACCTTCTAATTCTCCTTGGCGAGCTCAAGTTCTTGTTACGTCAAACGAACGCCATAAAAAGAGGATGGTAGTTGATTATAGTCAGACAATCAATCGATTCACTTTTCTGGATGCTTACCCATTACCTAGGATTGACGAAATGATAGAAAAAATCGCACAATATGACATATTCAGCACTCTTGATCTGAAGAATGCTTATCATCAAATTGCCCTAAGGAACGAAGATAAACCATATACTGCTTTCGAGGCTTGTGGGAAACTTTACCAATTTTGCCGAATTCCTTTTGGTGTTACCAATGGCGTAGCTTGTTTTCAACGCATTATCGATGAATTGATCAGTAAAGAACAACTCACAAGCACGTTTGCCTACATTGACAATGTCACTATCTGCGGCAAAACTCAGGAGGAACACGACAAAAATCTAAACAAGTTTATGGTAGCAGCACGCAATTATGGAATAACCCTTAATGATTCCAAAAGTGTGATCTCAAGCAGAAGCATACAATTACTCGGTTATGAAGTTTCAAAGGGGGTTATTAAACCAGATCCCGATCGGCTAAAACCTCTTCGTGATCTAGAACCACCCACAGATATCAAATCTCAACAACGGGCCGTTGGATTATTTGCTTATTATTCACAGTGGATCCCTCGCTTCTCAGATAAAATCCACCCATTGGTAAATAATCGGATTTTCCCTCTTGATATCGAAACTCGAAATGCTTTTGACAAACTGAAAGACGACTTAGAACGTGCAGTCGTTGTGGTAGTTGATCCGAAAGCACCCCTTGTTGTTGAAACAGATGCTTCAGATGTCTCAATTGCAGCTACATTAAACCAGAATGGTAAACCTGTCGCCTTCTTTTCTCGAAGCCTCTCTCGAAGTGAGAAACATCATTCATCGGTTGAGAAAGAAGCCTATGCCGTGGTTGAAGCAATTCGTAAGTGGAAGCATTACCTTCTCGGAAATCACTTCAAACTTGTCACTGATCAACGTTCAGTAGCATTCATGTTTGACAAGATTCATAAAGGCAAAATCAAGAACGATAAAATAATGCGTTGGAGAATTGAGCTATCCCCTTATCAATATGACATCATTTATCGTCCTGGAAGGGATAATCAAGCTGCTGATACATTTTCCCGTAGTTTCTGCGGTTCCTTGCAGTCAGTGTGCGACTTGAAATTTCTCCATGACTCTATGTGCCATCCTGGAGTTGTCCGAATGATGCATTTTGTACGCTCGAGAAACCTTCCATTCTCCCTTGACGAGGTGCGCAATGTAACCAGTAAATGCGTGACATGCTGTGAGTTAAAGCCTCAATTTTACAATCCCTCTAATTTCAAACTCATAAAAGCAACCCAACCTTTTGAAAGGTTAAGCATCGACTTTAAAGGACCTCTACCGTCAGCTAGCCGCAATCACTATCTGCTCACGCTGATCGATGAATATTCTCGATTCCCCTTTGCATTCGCCTGCCCCGACATGTCGTCTCAAACGGTAATGAATTGCCTTTGCCAACTGTTTTCGATTTTCGGTATGCCTTCTTACATACATACCGACAGAGGCGCTGCTTTCATGTCTACCGAATTACGGGCATTTCTTCTGGAGAAAGGCGTAGCAACCAGTCGTACTACCTCATACAATCCTCAAGCCAATGGGCAGGTCGAGCGCCTCAATGGAACACTTTGGCGTGCCATCACTCTAGCATTAAGATCACGGGGCCTACCAACGGCACAATGGGAGTCTGTTCTACTCGACGCCTTGCATTCCATCAGATCTTTGCTCTGTACTGCAACGAACGCCACGCCACACGAACGACTGTTTACCTATAACCGAAGATCGACATCTGGGACAACTCTTCCTACTTGGCTCACTGTACCAGGACCAGTACTTCTCCGGCGGAGTGTTCGTCAGTCCAAATTCGATCCCCTGGTTGAAGAGGTGGAGCTATTGAATTGTAACCCGCAATTCGCTCACGTTCGCTTCGGTAATGGACGTGAAGATACAGTTGCTCTTCATCATCTGGCACCCAAAGGCGAAGATATAGATCAAGTTGAAAATTCAATACCGGAGGGCGACGCAATTCCTGAGCAACAAGTAAATGGGGATGCGACCACTGATCCTAATATTCTTCGTGAAGAAAATACAACTGAAACGAACAACGGGCGTATTCTTTTGGAAAAACAACAACGTGTACGGCCTTACAATTTGCGTACCAGAGAAGCGTGACATAATGGCTCATTCCTTTTCAAGCCGCAGTGAATGTTGTGAACTTTTCTTATAATACGTATCTAGTCATATTCATATCTCTACCGCTATTAACACTCTTTTTTTCCTTTATATGTTTAAGCCATTCCGGCTTCATTGTAAAATGAATAAAGCCTAAATTCTTGGTTCATTCGTCTTTTCAAGATTCAAGCATCACTCATCGTTCTAAGACTCAATCACCTTCGTAACATACTAAATGAGTCATACATAAGTATGTATTCACCACCAATCTTTCTTAACACGCTGGGATTAATTTAAATAATTTATAATGAATCAATCTGACTCGGCGCTCAAATTATTCCAGGAAATTCGTAATACCTACGGTCTGGAAACTTATAATCTTTCTTTAGCTTCGTGTATATTATACTTCGTCTGACCAAGACTAGTAAGACTCCTATCTTTTCTCGAGAAGCTCACATGTGGCGACACTTTCATAATGTCTACAAGGTAAATCACATAATCACGTGTCAGGCGCCGGGAGGGGCTTAAGAAGTGAATGAGAATGTTTGGCACTCATCCATCAAATAAGTGGACACCGCTCCTTTGTGTCTTAATGATTGAACTTTAAAATCAAAAGTTTAAGAAGTGACCTCTTTAAGACAGCTATCTGCCTTGGTCTTAGCGTCCGGACGATATTTTAACGCTAAAAAAGCATGAAATAATAATTGAATCGATGTTGTGTCGTATTCCTCTACTGAATCCCCCCCCCATTTGAAGCTGTTTATATTTTGTAAGGCAGGGAACTTCAGTCAGAGAAAGAAGTAACTGACCAGGATAGTAAAGGTTTAAAAAAAGTCGGAGTACTTAGTTGCCGCAACATAATCATTAGATTATTAATCTGCTCCTAGTTGTTATCAGAAAATAGAGCTTCTTCTGTGCTTCACAAGACTTTGAGAAACTAATAGAGAAGATTTGTAGCTGAGGTGGATGATTTACAACTAATAGTGTTCTCTAAGCTGGTTGGTTTAGTTGTGAAGCTTTCGTCATCCTTCTAGACAACATCTTCAGCACAATAGTTAGCATAAAGTGAAATGATTAAAATTTTTCATGAGTGATAGAATTGCCTCTCCCGGTAACCATCTTTACACATGTATTGACTATTTTCTATTGACTTGGATTTTTAAGTTTCTGGTCACATGATCTACTTTTTATTAGTTGGTATGTTTGGTTTATATCAACATGTTTGTTAATTGCGTATTTGATTGAGTACCAGGCTTCTAGGAATTCCCTGACTGCACTTTTGGTGCACTTCCTCTCTCTAAGATTTCGACATCATCCCAGTTATCAAACTGATGTCCATAATTGTCTTTATGCATTGATATGAAAGAGTATATATCATGTCTTTTCACAACTGATTTGTGTTCCTGGATTCTGATTCGAAGGGGACGCCCACTTTGACCGATGGAATGCCTGTTACAGTTCATACAATTTATTTTATTTTAAGTATGCAGGTGACATCGACTTGCTGTGCGATTATACAAACACGCTACTTACTCAAAATCCCACGTAATAAATGTCATTAAGTATGGTATAAGCATTGCACTGTTAACACGTAAAGTACTGACGGTAGTACACACACGACTGGTGGGCATGATTTTAAAGCTTAGGTAGGTTAGTACGGAAACCTTATTGTTTTCTCAACTCATCTTTTTTTAAATAAAATGCTGCAAAAGACGGTGAAGCGAACATTATTCAGTTGTAAAACAAACTTCATAGGTGAACTAACCCCCCCTTTCCCGGGCTAAACAGTTAAACACTTTCAACTAGCCAGGATCACGTTCAAAACACTACTACTACTACTACTCCACTGACTGACTCCAGTCTCAACATTTGGATAGAATCATAAACTTGATCACACACACACACTGTGGATCTCTCACATAAAATGGAAGCGACAGAAAACACATAAACTAAGATCAAGTATATCTGATTAATGAAAACAAAACATCTATGAACAAAAGTATTTAAAAATAAATAAAAGTCAACTTACTGAATAAATTTCAGTGAATTATAATATTCTAAATCGACAGTTTCAATATCAGCCAAAGTGAGATTTTTATTTAACATACGTTTATAGAAGGGTAATGTGAATCCACTATCAATAAACCGGGCATGATACAACGCCAAGGCAATAAAACGTCCAACAAATCTATTATGGGGACAAAAAACAAAACACAAAGAAAACTGATAAATCAATCACTAGTGTCTACAAGTTTTATTCACCATCTATATCCATGAAGCCAGTGATTTCTAACAAAACTGAGTATATAATATCGTTCATAACATAGGGAAACTTTCTGTGCGTTGAGGAGACCGTTGAATGACGGAATCGAAATGGGAAGCGACGAGTGGGTCGTCGGTGAGAGTTTGGGCAATTGTGAACCCAACTGAAAAGAATGGCAGAAAATAGAACAAAGTGGAGATGTATTGTTGAAGCCCACATGTCCCACTCGAAACTCAAGGGAACAATAACAATAAATAAATAAATCATATGGTAAAAGTATCCTAAATATTTACATGTATATGAGAAAATGAATTTCTCCTTCAGAGCTATTACAAATGAAACAAAAATCTAATTCAAGTATTGGTTTGTAGGGATTTGGTTGATTGGTTACAGGATTTCATCATGAGCTGATATTGGTTAGAGAACCATTGAAAAGCCTGAGAGTACTGAATAGCTGTTTCGTCAGCCTAGTTTGGGACTCTTCATCAGTACTCACCCACCGGGGTTCGAATCCAGGACCTTCTGGCTACAAAGCGAGCTACCTCGTAGACCATTAAGCCACTGGGACCCGATTCAATGGACAACCCATGAATTCTAACTTCTGCCAATTGACGACATAGCGCGACCCCTAGCCAATGTCTTTGCCAAGTGCTTGTTCTCGCGCCCCACCCTGCTGCATCTAATTAACAGAAGAGTTCGAACGAAGGGGTTCATTAGTTGTCATTATGTAGCTAACCGTCCTTCAGTAGCCATGTTCAACAATCCAATGAATTCACGAAAAAAAATTATCTTGGTAACACCGATAAAGAATATCGCAGTCACCTTACCATCTTTTGAAGATTAAAGAATATTGACCAACTTTTGTATTCACGTTATTTACATGTTATTATCATTATAATAATTTTACGTCGCGAGTGGAACATTAAGCTTCAACAGAACACTTCCATATCATCTTGTTCTCTGAAGTCCCTCTAAGTAGCTCCACGATTGCTCGTGAGCCCTCATCTCCACCTCACACGGCCTCCTCCATGTCACCATCGAACACACTCAACATGTTATTTCTCAGTCGGATTCCACTCTAGGGTCTGACTAGCCCAGGATGTCATTCAATGGTTTCATAAATGTGTGTCCAACCCATCTCCATCTCATTCGGCATACTACTTGTTGGATGTCTAAATACTGAAATCTTATTCGATGAACTCATATCAATTATTCTTATATCTTTATCCATAGGTTACAAGAGACTATGAATATGTCTTTTGGATAAGGATGGTTTAAAGTCAAATACCTGGAAGAGATCCTGATGTAGCCTGCTACGAGTCTACTTAATCGTGCAGGTTGGAGAGAAGAATTCGAATGCGAGAACCATAAAATGAAAGACAACAGTTAAAGCCAATTAGATACATCTTTAATATAAGGTTCGACACATACGTAAAAAAAATGGTGATACGTTGCACATTTGAAAATAGCACATTTCTCTATGAAAAATATAAACATTTACTCCCATAGAGCATTTAAGAATATTTTTGATTGCCTAAATGGCATCGTTTCAACCACAGGCGGAATTGACGAGGATATCAAAGCAAGGACCGGAAAAGCAAGACAAGCTTTCATTACTCTTAAGTCTGTGTGGAGGTCAACAGCACTCAGCATCAAAAATGAGATCCGGACTTTCAACTCCAATATGAAGTCAGTGCTACTTTAAGGATCAGAGACTTGGCGCGTTATAAAGAGCATCTCAAACAAACTTCAGACCTTCATTAACAGTTGTCTTAGCTCAATACTACTCAAGATCAGATGGCCGGCCAGAAAAGATCAGCAATAGGGATCTCTGGAAATGAGCGAACCAACCCAGCAGGAACCAATTGTGCAACAAATATGCAGGAAGAAACGGAGATAGATTGGCCATACTTTGAGGAAACTATCAAGTGACATCACAAGACAGGCCATCACTCGATTGGAACCCGAAAGAGAAGCGGCGAGGTGGTCGTCAGTGTGAGGGTGACATGGAGGAGGTCATGTGAAGAGGAGATGAAAGCATGTGAGCAGACTTGGAGCCAGGTGAAAGCTCTAGCAGAGAACCGAAGGCAATGGAGACGCGCGGCTGAAGCCCTATGTTCCTCTAGGAATTAAAGAATATAATAATAATAATAAATGCCATTGTGACACTGAACTGTCCTGAAAAAGAACTCGAACCAAAAGCTAACATTCATCTGATGTATACTTAAATTTTTTTTAAAAAAATATTTAATTTAATAATGATTGGGGTATCTACGACGAACTCATGAACTTACCGGAAATATTCCAAGTGTTCAGGATTAACTGAAGAGGCAGGATTAATCTGTAAGGCATAATTATTACCACTGGCATATTCGAATAAACAATACATAGGATTTAAAAGTTCCGTAGAAAGTTTAAAGAACCATTCTCTGTAATTAAAAAAAATAAAACACATTTTAAGGCGCATTTTTAAAATGATCTTTTAAATGAAAAAAAGAGATATGGAATTTAAAAATACATATCTAATACAAATTGAATGATCAGTATTAATTAGCAGAAGATGTCAAAAGGTGTTACTTAGTTCATACTCACACATACACACACTAGGTTCCAGTCCCACTGAGAACACCACCACTCAGTGAGATGAAAGAGGATAAAAACACGCACACACACACCGTGGATCTCACTCCCAACCACCTACTATAAAACAGTATGTCAAACACACATTATCCGATGACTTCAGTAGAAAAACTACGAAAACTATCCAGTCACATGTACGTAAGAAAGCATACAAACCGAAAGGTACAAGGCGAAACATTTGTATTCCACATGCTAACAACTACTTTGAAAGACTGAAAATACCCATTGAGTTATGCAAGCAGTAGAATTAAACTTTCTTTATCGATAAACAAAGCAGCGTATCTTGTATTTATATTTACTGGAATGTAGAACACCCCTTGCACCTATTACTCAATTATCGATGGTCTCACACTTGTCAAGGGCACAATCAAACAGCCCGCTTCGCTTCTAAAAACAATTTTCACATAATTAAATTTCAAACAATCAATTTCACTAGTATACAAATGGTGGATGGTGGCTAGCAGTGGAATCCAGGATGCGCACTTCGTCCTATTTGGGACTCGTCAGCTGGTGTACCTGCATTTCTCAATTCAATCAATTTCACTGTATCATCACCAAGCATTCTGTAATTTCTTCTTATTTATAGAAACCACTCCAGAGTAACTGTATCGCTCATATCATTTATACCTCTATTACTTAACGATGGACTAATATAGACGTTTAAATGGATTAGACACAAGCTGAGGTGACCGTTGGGTGATATCGTGTGCCAAGGCATCACTCGAGTGGAATGCGAAACGACGCGTTGGACGTCCGAAGGCAACATGGAGGAGGTCAGGGACTATAGGGAGAGTCGTAGGACCCAGCTGAAGAGGACAGCATCAAATAGAACAGAGTGGAGATGTAATGTTGAAGCCAGCCCTATGTTCCATTCAGAACCCAAGAAAATAATGGTTATAATATAATATATAAAAATATAAATACGATAGTACAGTTTGTGAACATGAATTCGTCGAAAATGAAATCATTTTGGGTCAATCGCGTTCTACCTTTTCTTAAATTAAATTACTGAGGGTGAGAAAAATAGTATTAGTTATACGTGAACGCTCTTGAAATATAATTCATGAATTATTAATAGTGAGTAGAGAAACATTCAAATTTAACATCTCAAGTTCCAAAACAAATCGGTAAGACAGAAAAACGCCTACAGTACTGATATACATGCAATCTAGACAGGAAAACAACCATGACATGTAATTGTATTACAATAAGGAAACGATATTGAATAATAATACGATAACTAAAGAACAACAAAAGCGAAGAATCGAATATACATTCAAGGAAGTGAGTGTTTTCTTAACTACCACATGAATGTCCGACCAGCAGTGGAGGTAACAAGAAGACTCCACAGTTTTGACTGTTGTTCTTCCGAACATCTTTGAATTCAGTTGCTCGAATCACATTTTTTCATGTACCTGGCTAAGAGCCACACTTATCATGTGAGGACTAGTGGCACTACCACCCAGTTGCCTGGACCGAAGTAAGTGGAGCGAGACTCAAAGCTGTAAGCCTACCAGCTGAAAATCGAATGCTTTAGCCAACACACACCACACTTCTTCTGTTTTGTTATTTGAAGTCAATCAAGTGGGGCAAGATTTTCATTTGACAGGCTAAAAACTAAGTTCATCAATGTAAAGCTGCAGTAGTAGGTCGTCTATGCGGAGAAATAGGACTCGAACATGCATCCCACTGACTGAAACTTGAGTTTTGTTCTAAGCCAGTCAGCCACGTCTACACGCTTAAGATGTTTTTTTTTCATTCAGAAATGATAATGAAAGCTCCACAATCAAACCATCCAGTTGAAAAAACACAAAAGACAACAACGGAAAAGCATTTACCTCACAACTACAACTTTTTCAAAAAGATTTTGAGCTTTATGCGACAAAAGAAAGCGATATCACAGAAATTAATTATATGAACAACAATGTGTGTGTATTGTCCACATTCATTTCAGTTCGAATAGTTTTAATCAAAATACAATGAAGAAACTGAAGAAAATTGAAGACATGTAGTCAGAAATGTGTCACACGTCATTTAGGTGTTTTCTACTAAAACAAAGCAAATATAGTAAGTTAAGTTAGTTAACCTTGTCCATTGTCATAAAATTATAAATGAAGGTCAAACGTTAAGTGAGTGGCTACATATTTAAGTTCGATTGAGATATTTGACGTGATGATAAAGTCTTCTTTTATCGATTTGTCACTTAATTAAGTCAGGACAGTTTCAATATATGTTGTTAATTTGTGAACACTAGGGTAACATTTCAAAATGTTACCGAAACCGAGACAAAACACAGTTCAAAGAAAATCATCCTTTAAAGTCTCTACTAGTCTGTAGATCTTACCAGTATTCATATCCTGACAATAGAAAAATCAATCTTATAGAGTGGAAAATGGTGAAGATAATCTAATAGACTTTGAAATGACTTATAAATGTGAGCATTCTTACTTATCCAGTCTATCGAGTACTCAATGGTTTTCAGTGGTGCTCTAAGCGATATCAGTTCACTACCTGACTTGAAGCGTCATTAATATAGACAATAGACTTCAAATGATGAATAACCCAGGCGTTCGAAACCACGTCATCACTTCTCAGGTGGTGATTAGTTAAATAGTAAGTAGCGTCCGTCCATTACAAAGGATGTGGCTCATTATTAAGTGAGCATTCATTCATGTGACTGAATTTGTAGACAAGTAAATTAGGGCAATCAGTCCAGAAAAGTTTATCAAAAACTTCATATTTAAGCCAGTTCATGAGTTGCAAACAGGACATGAACTTTAGTCACCATAGTCATAGAGTATTTCAATTAACACTTGTCGTTACTACTATATTTCTAATCTTCACTTTCTGTTCAGGTGTTCGTTTTTGTTGGACAGTCTTTTCATACATGGTTTATGCGTTTATCGTCATTTGTATAATCTAATCGCTAGACAATTTTTTTTATTTTTGATTTACAGCTTCATTCCACACTGTATTTTTGGTACAAGTATGGAATTTTCAGCATGGATATCGGTAGCCGAAATTTTGCAGGCCGACCATAGATATCAGGTGTGTGTCGGCAGGGGATCGAACCCCGGACCATTTGCATGGTTGGCGAGAGTCCTAACCACTGTGCCACCGACGCACACTAGTATTATTCCCATTGGGTCTCCAGTAGCCTCAACAACTCATCTCTCCAGATCACTCTACTCTCTAAAATCTTTTTTAGTTGGCTCTATGACTGCCCACAGGCTTTCCTGTAGCCTCAGACGCCCAGTTAATCATATTTCCAGTCTACAATTGGTGGATGGTGGCTAGCAGTGGAATCCAGGATGAGCATTTCGTTCTATTCGGGACTCGTCAGCTGGATGTACCTGCATTTCTCAGTGAGTGATGATGTTCCCACCGAGGCTCGAACCCAGTACCCATAGTTTCAAACGCCAAAGCGTTATCCACTAGACCACTTGGGCCACGAGAGCCACCTCTTGTGCAACGGGTTACCCAGACATCGTCGAAGCATCTGCACAAGAAGCCGACATGTCAACCTGAGACCGAGCACTTCGGTCCAATCAATCGACGGGAAAATCAAAAATTCAATTCAATATTTCCAGTCTGTTTACATTTATCACTGCATATATGGTGCGTAATAGACTCCTGGTCGGTTGGTTCCTAGAGTTCCCTATCCTTTCTGGCCACCCATCTGACCTTCAGTATAGAGCGCAGGTAGATGTTGATGACAGTTTAAAGCCTGTTGGAAATGCTTTTCTTTCATGACGCGTGCGTCAAGTTCCTGTGAACCATACACAAATAGACCGATTAACTTGACAATAGTGTTGAAAATCTGGATCTTGTCCTTTATTCCTAAATGTAGTCGATTTCCACACTAATTTCAGAGGAATAAACGTCTGTCTTATTTTCCTGATCCTGCCGTTGATATCTTTATCCATGCTGCTTATTTACGTGAGTAAGGGTGACTTCATTTAGACTTGATGGTGTTTCTTGTTGTTGGTTGGAATCTTCATCACCTCTTCCCTCTCTACATTCCCTGAATTCCTGTCTACATTGTCTCTTCTGACAACTTGTTTATTTCCGTCTGAGGATCCTGGAGTTTTTTGCAACTTTAGACATCAATTATCCTTCTTCTTCCTCATCAGAGTCTGTTACATGATCCAGATAAGCTGAATCAAGGAATAGAATAGATGATAGCAGGCAGGCTTCTTTTACTCTCCTACCTTAACTTCAAAGACTTCGCTGAGCTTTCTGCCATGAAACGAAATCATAACAGACAGTATTTGTTTCCTAGGATGGACAATATAGCTACAATTCAAAATGAATAGTTGAGGAAAATCCTTTATGAATACTGAACATACGGAAGTAAAATTGTATGAGACTTGTTTGATTATGAAGAAAGGGATGTTACAAGTCATATCAAACTGGTTGAAGAACCAGAAAAGACAGGACTCCAGGTGAACATAGACAAAACGGAGGTTATGAAAATAACCAACCAACAACAACAGCAGAAACATCAAGCACCAATCACCATCAACGGAAGGGACTTGAAACAGGTTACTTCATTCACTCACTTATCTAAGGAGCATTGTTCAACTACAGGAAGTCGGAACGGACGAGGATGTCAAATCGAGAGAGAATCGGGAAGGTGAGAAACACATTCATCAACCAACCTGAAACTAATCTGGAGATCTTCGTCACTCAGCCAACGTCAACAACAAAATTCGGTCGGATTTTCAATACAAACAACGTCAAGTCAGTTCTTCTATACGGATCAGAAACTTGGTTGATGGGTCACAAAGAATATTTCCAACAGCCTGTTGCAGACCCTTATCAACCAACAACTGTCTTCGCTGGCTCTATACTGAAGATCAGATGGCCAGGCCGGAAAGAATCACCAACAAGAAACTATGGGAACAAACAAAACAAGAACCAATCGCCCAAGAAATATGCAGGAGAAAGTGGAGATGGATTGGACACTCAGTGAGGAGGCCGCTGGGTGATATCGCGCGCGCGTCAGGTCATTGTTTGAGTGGAACCATGCCGAAGGGGAAACGGCAAGTGGGACATGGAGGAGATCGTGTGAAGAGGAGTTGAAACCGTATGGACTAACATGGATGGAGATGAAAAGTACAGCAGAAGCAAGACAGAAGCGAGTGGAGACGTGCAGTTTAAGCCGTATGTTCCACCAGGAACCCAAGGGAACAATAATAATAATATCATTTCCGTTCGAAAGTAGCATGTAATGAGCACTGCAATCGAAGTGAAAACTGATTTATTCTTCTTAATAGCAAGGGTATATTTCCTCATAAAAAACAACAGAGCAACTGAAAGCTAAGAAGCACTGGGTAACTCTATCTTGTTCAAGATACATTAGTAGCGCTGATACAAAATTTAAACGCGGGGTTTCAGATGAAGACGAACAAATTAACATGCTCTATTCACGTAACTTTTGATTAGAGCTTCATGTCTGTCTCAAAAACGGCAAATTTTGAGTAACATACTTCTGAGCAATGATAATAAAAGAAACCATCCATTGATTCTCAATAATTTATACGAGCTGACATGATACAGATTGACACATACACACACATATACACACATACACTTAATATAACAGAAAAACCGGTATACCTGAGTAATCCTCATCACACGATATCACATGTCGAGTTGCTTGTTTAACTTTTTTCACAGTAATGTTATTACAACATAAAAGTAAGTAAAGACGAGAGAGTAATGAAGAAAATAAGGGAAGGAACGGAAAGGAAAGAGAGAGAGGGTGAGTGAGTGAGAAAGTGAGGCAGAACCAGTTTACTCACCAAGTGAGATAACCTTGTGATGATTATGATGCATACACCTGTTTAATACCTAAATGTATTGAGCACATGTAGAACTGCTAGCTACAACAGACACACATAATCACACACCCACACAGAGATACACATACATGCACAGACTGATAGCTCTTTCTGGGTACAATAAATAAGCACATAACATTATTAAAATAGAAGAAAGGAAGAAAGTAAAACAAAAAAGCAGAAAAATAAGGCATTACCACTACTACAGAAGAAAGAAAAACGGAAGAATATCACAATTGTTTAGTTAGTTAGTTAGTTGATTAAGAGAAAGAAGCAATACTATAAAAGACAATGAAATCAAATCAATATTCTCGGTGTTATTTTATTCTTTTGTTTTATTCATACACTGAACAGCCTTTATTGAATTGCAATATGGGAAACAATAATTACTGGCTGTATGCTAGAAGTTACTTAGAGTTCCAGTGAGAAGTCGTTATCAGAGGGGTTCACCTTCAAATCAGGTAAGAGACAGGTTACTCGCCTATGACATCAGCTGGGGTTATTGCGCTGTATATATCATGAATTGACAACAGTTGGAATTCATTAGTCGCTGGATCAGATCCCAATCGCTGGATTATCTACGAACACGCCTTGTAACCTCAAGGTCCTGGGTTCGAAGCTCAGTGGGTGAGTACTGATGAAGAGTCTCAAACTAGCACAAAACGACTGTCCAGTAGTACTCCCAGGTTTTCCAGTAGTTCTCTTACTCGTGATCAAACGTGTAACCAATCAAATCCTTGATAAATAATGATATTCTTACATAGATAACAAATGAATAGTCAGTAATGAAGAAACGACATAGACGATAGCTTTTAACACTTGACTTCCGGACGGTGGGTTCCAGGGTCCGAATCTCACTCGTCCTACATCGGCTTAGGAAACTGAATAGTATCACCAGCGTACACACACAATAAGTGTAGCTCATAGTCTAGAACATGAAAGACCTGTGTCGGGAGCTGAGTTCAAACAATAGTAATGAAGGAAAGTTAAGTTAGCTTTACTAAACAAAAATCCCAGTAAAGACACCAATCTTAATACAATAACCGGCAGAGTAAGGAGTAACTCTTCTTCACTGACACTGAAGAAATAGAATTCGTTTTTCTCATCTCTTTGTGTTTCAAGTGTAATATACAGCTTCAAGCAAGCTTTAAGCACTGAAGTTTCCTGCAGTAATTGTTGTAGCGACCACAAACCGATGTGTTGTGTGGTCTTAACGTTGTAAACTAATCTTTCCGTTCTACTGTAGAGCTAACCAAGACTTTTTTGAGTTACTCACTGTCACCAAGTGCTCTGACGACAGTGCTAAACATTTGTGGTATTATTTAGAAACAATAAATTTATCAATATTCAAGTGTTCGTTTGCAGGATTTGATTGGTTACAGGATTTCATCATGAGCTGACATTGGTTAGAGAACCAATGGAAGACCTGGAAGTACTGGACAATCGTTTCGTCCTAGTTTGGGACTCTTCGTCAGTACGCACCCACCTAGATTTCCCAATGGTTCTCTAACCAATTTCAGCTGATGATGAAACCGTGTAATAATTTATCAAAACGAAAATTAACCACACACACCTTCCCACCTCCAACAATGCCAATGGTCAGTTTTACAGATCGAATTAGGTCTTAGATACAGACTTATTTTATGAAAATCAACCGTAAGAAGCACCTGAGAATCCATTAGAATATTCCCAACAAAGGGGGGACTAAAACTTTGTCAGTAAGAATTACGCCCCAAACACTCCGCACAGGCAATCTAAGGTCAGGATGACCTTGAATCATTCAAACAAAATTGCAGCAGTAAAACAACAGCACACCGTCAATACTATCTCACACACCCACAAATAGACGCATTCAAATTAGAGATTAAACAAGAACAAAAAGAAATAATAATAAGGATTAAGTCACTAGGTGACACGCAAACGCTAAGCGAATAATAAATAGCCTAAGAGAAAAGAGGAATACAACTACAAAGGTAGCTGAAATATTCATATACGTACCAGTATTGTAATTAGGCCCTTTAGGAGGGAATTTCGCAAACAATAATTCCGTTATACTTGTGTTGTTTTAACCCCAAACCTCACACGTCCAACCCACCCTGTTTTCCGTGCTTACTACCCGACCTAGCTAAGTGAGCTTTAACAGTATGTCGACCGGGAATCGAATTCCGGACCACGTAGATGATGTGCGGGTATCCTACACCTGAACTAATGATGAAGAAATAGGACTATAAAAAACAAAATCTGATAAACTTGAACAAAGCAAGAACAACAATTGTACCAGCATAATATGAGCTCATCTTTTATTATTTCGAGGATCCTTCTCAACTGGTTACAACCTGAACGACAAAAAAATATGAATTACATTAAAGATTTGAACATACTTTTCCACGATCACAAGGAGTAATTGGTAGAAAGTAAAAGTAACATTAGTCCGGATTGATTTAACTAATTAAGAGTTACAAACACTGACTGTTTATAGAATAATTAGACAATTAGGCTTGGAAACAAAAAACAGATATACATATATATATATATATATATATATATATATATATATATATATATATAGACAAGGTTTAGCTAGAAAGAGCATAACAAAAAAGGTAGATTACGTAACTAAAGGAAACGTCTTATCTAATAGCCAATAGAAAAAAAAGGAAAGAAAAGAAACAAGGTAGGGTGAGTCATGTTTAGATGAGAGTAAAGTTTCCTAAACAAGAAAAAGGGTGACTCACAAAAGTTTTATATTTATATCATTTATAAAACTACTTAAGCCCCTTGGTATGATTATGAATAATAAAATTTCCTCGAAACGTCATCAGTGAATATCAATATTGGTATACCAATCTACGTGATATATTAAAAAATTATTATGGTGAAATCAAACTCTACTACAAAGGGCTAAATTCTATTTCTTATTTGAAGAAAGATCAGTCGTTTTGTTGACCTGCGTCTCATCCTTAAGTGAACCTTGAGTATGTGTAATCGTGGTGTGAAGCAGATTGACAGGAAGTCGTTACAATTGAAATAAACACTTTAATTCAATGACTGCAAAGGCAGAAGTGTTTACTCATCGAATCTGGAATTAGTTAACCCCGTAGAAATGAAATAACCTCACTGGACAACCTGTTCAACTTTGGGCCAGTTGTCAACCAATCAGAACAACTTATTCTCATCTGACTTAGCCAAACTAAAATGTGGCTTATTATTATTACTACTACTCTCTTATGTTCCAAGCGGCTTCAATAGCCAATCTCCACTTTGTGCCTCAGTGGCACAATGGTTAAGAAGCTCGTCGACCATGCACATGGTCCGGGGTTCCATCCCCTGATATCAATGGTTGGCCTGCTAAATTTGGGCTACCGATATTACATGCTGAGAATTCTATACTTGTAGTAAAAATGCTGTGTGGAATTTAAAAAGATTAGTTGTCTTATTCTCCACAGTTTTCTCCAGCTGACCCACATGATTGCCTACAAGCTTTCACCTCCTATTGACACGATCTCCTCCTCCATGTCACCCTCAAGTGCCCAACTCGGGTTCCGCTCGACGGCCTGGCTCGTGTTGTCACTCGACGGTCTCCTAAGCATGTTTCCAACCTAAGAATGCACAAATATACTATAATTTTCCCCAATAAAAGTCCGTTACCCAGTCTCTCACTTCCTCCCGTTACGTAATTACTGTAAAATTATTCTTGAAGAACTACCTCTACGATATTTATCAGATCCTGTTGGTGATTAGAAGACTAGAAATGGCTTATTACAACTAAACAGAATCTCGTGAACGATTCCTCACAGTTTTTGAAGTGAGTTACTGGTGAATTCACCGTGCCACACTCACCTACTTCGTTTCACCAGAAGGGTGGAAAAATACAGTTGACAAAAAGCAAATAAGACGAAACGTGAGTCATACAAAAATAAAAAACATCGATTCACCATTATACAAAAAAAAATTAATCTTATTGAAAGCATGTGACATCATCAAAATAATTGTTTTGAAGAATGTAGTAGTTACAGTAGTATAAATATAAAAACTATGTGAAATCGATTATAAGACAAACGAAATAGACAATAAAATCGTAGGATGGAACGTGAATGTATATCTATATGTTATGAAGTGTTGGTTAAATGTATTCAATGTGTGTCTGCTTGTCTGTCTGGATGTTTGTATGTATGTGCATAATTCTGATAAGTGATGCTGAAGATTACCTAGAAATCTTTCCACTTACTGGTCACGACTTCTCACCAGAACCCCAGGTAACTACCTACGTGAATAAGGCAAGTCGCTAGTGAGCATCTCATTGATATTCAAGTGAAATCCTGTAACCAATCAATCAAATCCCTACAAACCAACACTTAAAAATTTTCTCTATCAACGAAATCATTTTTAAAGCCTATAACAATCGTATTTATATCTACCAAACACGTAATAGCCTGTAATTGAGTAGTAGAGGACTGGGGTGACATGACTGATGTCATTAATCATAAATGATTTCTAAAGACAAAAAAGATTACGCCATAATCGATGATGCAATGGAAGTAAGAATCTGAGATTCGATAAGGTGAAAACCGTTATCAGATGAGAAACAAGTTAGTTAAGTGTCGTCCACTTGACAAACGTGAAGATGAGAGAGAGAGAGAAAAGAAATCCACAAAAGGAACATGTAATAGTAAAAACAATGAATTAGTTACTAAAAATAGAAACGAATAAGTAGGAAAGAGACTGAACAAACCTTTTCTGTGAACAAAGTTCAGGGTTATGCTGACGAACTGTTATCGCCAACGACACTCACAAGTGACGAAACCTAGTACCCCCTGTAGTATTCGTTCTCACTTTGTAGATAATTCTAAAAATAAAGGACTCTCATGTGGCTACAAGGCCTAAGTTCCTCATGTGCTCGACAAGAGTGAGCGAGTAGGTGTTTTCCATTGTTCGCTTGATAAAATGCCGGATAATGTTCAGAGAGATGCGTTTAGAAATGATGCGTTGCGCATACACCACAACTGAACACAAACCTTGAAAACGACGACGAATGAATCGATCATTAACTCTGAATTGTTCTAGTAATTACAACCCTGAGGATTCTGTATACTACACGGTTTTGGTAGGTAGTTCTGTACACACGAACAACGTAATAAACAATAAATATGGTTGAAAGTTCAAAATAAACCTGATAAATAATCTGTGGTCAACGACACAACCACACTAGTGCAACAACAATTGACCTATACACCAACCTGTTAGGATTACAGTTTATTTCTACGTAAATCTAAAACTTTGTAAAAGTATTCCGACAATAGCGAAAAGAAATGCACCACATTGAGTAATTATCTATGCTGACAGAAATATGTTATATAACAAAATAAAAATATATAAAAAGATTCTTAGTCCCACACGTTGCTAACTATAATATTCCCCTTATAAAATTCAGTAAATAAGGCTAACAAATATGGAAGAGTAATACATGTCCACAATAGTGAGACTGGTATCCAGGGGTTTGTACTACTGATAAGATTTAACAGTAATAAGTTAAGAGACTTCCATCAGTATAAAAAAACCGAATAGAAGGGAGATAGATTTGATATAAGAGAAAGCAAACGAAAGGGTGTTGGGGTAAAACATAGGATACACTAAAAGAAGACAAAGAAACACAATACGAATTATTGATACAAGAATAAAACTTGTGCACTGTGGCAGAGTCTAATTCCATTATGGGTAAATTTTGTTTTGATAAAGTCTCACAGTGTTATACAGAAATGTTTACTGATGACGTTTCGAGCACAATGTATTGCTCATAATCATATCAATGGAAACACAATACGAAGGAAGGGAAGAAGTACCACAACATCGAAGATCTGTGGAAATGGTGATTTGAAGATAAGGCGTACACATAAACTGGCTATATAGAGATACAAAATTCCAGATAAACATTCCTACAAAAAGCTTCTCATCTTCTACCGAAACATTTTTTATATCAAAAGTGGTGACTTAACAATTTTCCTGAGTCTGCAATGCAGCAGATCAAAACCAATTACATTTTGTAACAACGACGTGTTTTGAATACTACGAACACAGAAATGATTTTCAGTTACGATATCTCAGGTGATAGACTAATAATGCATCTGCACTAAGGATGACCTATGTGGACTATAACTAACAAAAAGAAATCTGTACCATTACTCAGGTACATGAACTTTATCATTCAACTCGCTAAAGGTTTGCCTCCACATATGGAAACATAAACACACTCCGGCTGACAACTGCTACCTTGTCGTGGTGGTCTGGCTTGAAAATCGCAGTGACCCAACATGCCAAACTGGCTGAGAATCATGTCTCTGCAGGTCCTACCATGTCAGGAAGGTTGTTTGGATAGCGGTTAGACTAAAAGCAGTTACCATGGGGTACATGGGCTCCAGTATCCAGACGGATCAAATGTTCACCGGCAACCGTGGGAACGTAGCTCCTGACGCTGCTCCGCTGCCTTGCGGATTAGACTCCAAGTCAAAGGCTTGGAGGGTGGTCCCTTAAGAAAACCACCTGCTTCGGTCTGGGCGTCCAGGCAGTATCTCAGCCTTCACACAAGTGTGACGCATCTTCTTGGTGCAATATTGAACCAAGTTTTTCTGCGTTTAAATAAATAAATAATAAACTCCCAGCAATCTTATTAATAACAGGCCACATAAATGAAAGACGTGAAGCTAAAAAATTTACAATTATGAATCTGTGTCAGCTGAAGACTAACGTCCAAAGAGAAAGTTAAGCATAAGAGGTAAGGGTAGAAAACGCCGCCAACCACGCCTCACCTGGTCGGTCCACGATTCCAGCATCGGGCGACGCACTCCTAAACCTCACTTAGCCGGTAGGTAGTAAGGCTAAGTGAGGCTGGCAATCCTACCCTGTAAAATTAAAACCCCTTTCACAGCTTTAGCTTGAGTCCCTATGTTCCCTTCGGAACATAAAGCAATAAAATAAAATGGGGGAAGGGGGACAAAGAGGGAGCAAAGCAAAGCATCTCTTTCACTTACCTTGATAAACCACCATAATCAAGACCTTCTTCACCAGTAAATGATATAAATAATCGACAACGTAATTCATGTGCTTTTAATCGCATAATTTGTTCAAATGAATCCACAAGAAGATTACTACGGGATACAACAACTTTAACATTTTTAGTCACTAAATTTGAATGACAAAGATAACGGAAACTAGAGACTTTATTTTCAAATGACCAAGCTTGTTCAATATTACCACTGTAAGAGAAAGCACAGAAAATAAACAAAATGTAAGTGATGTAAAATAATAATAATAGTAATTATAATAATATTATTATTATAATAATCAAAAAGCACCTACAATGTAGTTCTATTTACACGACCGCTTTCATTCATATACCACTCAAACTGTAGTTAGGTATGCTCGAGTATAGCCCACTCTAACCATGAACCTGTAATTAAACCTACCAACAGGTATGTATCATAGCGGCACGATTATCGAGCATGCAGACTGCAACGATTTGATGAAGTATACCAACTGCAAACATTACTGATTAGGTATTTAATTAAATTTTGAATTTCCCCGTCGTTTGATTGGATCGAAGTGCTCGGTCTCAGGTTGACATATCAGCTTCTTGTGCAGATGCTTCGACGATGTCTGGGCATGTAATTAGAATTTAATTGGTGGATGGTGACTAGCAGTGGAATCCAGGATGAGCATTCCGTCCTATTTGGAACTCGTCAGCTTGATGTATCTGCATTCCCCAGCGAGTGATGATGTTCCCACCGAGGCTTGAACCCAGAGCCCATAGTTTCAATTATCAAAGCGTTATTCACTAGACCACGACAAGCCGACATGTCAACCTGAGACCGAGCACTTCGGTTCAATCAATCGACGGGAAAATCTAAAATTCAGTTAAATAATTAATATGACGCTTTGCACAAGAGGTGGCTCTCGTGGCCCAAGTTGTCTAGTGGATAAAGCTTTGGTGTTTGAAACTATGGGCACTGGGTTCGAGCCTCAGTGGGAACATCATCACTCACTGGGAAATGCAGGCAAATCCAGCTGACGAGTCCCAAATAGGACAAAATGCACATTCTGGATTCCACTGCTAGCCACCATCCACCAATTAAATTACTGAATAGTTCTTTATTGGGTCTCAAGTCTTCGTTGGGCAGTGACACTACTGAAAGTTTACACCATAATGAAATCATACTGGACGCTGATGGATATGCAATAAAGATAAATCATTTCTCTCGGAAGACATTATTCATTAGTATTACAGTTATGTTGCTCTCTGACTTTGAAGAAAAAAACCTCACCAAAGGTGAACATTTTGCACTCCACCTTGCCAAACAGCTCCCGAATGAAGACAGTAATTTCTCAAAAAAACGAACTCAACCCTATCAAAAATACCACCCGTAAACACGTTACTGCACTGGTCAATGATGTAGTAACTTCATATGACTCACTTATGTGCAAAGACATTTTTTTAGATGTAAAACACAAGCTAATATATGATCATTAATAATAATTACTACTATTACGCAAGTGAACTTTAACGCAAAAACGTTGTCCACTGGAGTATTAGTTACGCTTTACAGCGGCAGAAGACTAACGCCTAAAGTGAAACAGGCGCAACATCTGAAAGTGAATCCAACATTGACTGATTAAAAGTAAGTAAAGAAGTGCTGAAGTCAATCACAACCAAATTATCTATCTAACGGTCTGTCTGTCTGTTTTCAACATAAAACTTTGCACCGATGTGCAGCAGAGTTCAAGTCGCCACACTCCACTCCTTGTAGCACACAAAGCAAGAGAAGAAACTAGAACAAATGGATAATAGAGGCAGTAAACAGAGATGTGAGAGAAAGGAATAGTAATAACGAAGAACAATATAGTTTCATTGGAAACCATGCGCCACAAGGAGTGGATGCATCTGCGTTAGCCATTGAGAACGATTTTGAGCCATATCACAAATTATTCCCAACTATTGGTTTTTACCCTCCCGAGGACCCCAACCAGCCACGAAGTCTACACCTTCCTACGTGGCTTAGACTAATTGTTGTAGATTTCATTGACTGGTGCCATGTTTTGGTTTGACCTCCGCTAACTCTTTTCCAGTCTGATCCTATGTCAGCTAACATTGCCCACTGTCAACGGAGGTGATGACTAGGCCTACGTAACACATGTCCTAACCATCTCAGTCGATGTAGCTTCACAGGCTTGTCGATTGATTTCCCCTCCCAGCTACCTAGCACTCAACGGAGGCCTAACCTCAATATTACTCACCTTATTATACCACTTCACACAGGAGATAGAGCGCAGGCACCTATGATCAAAGACAGCTAATCTTTCCATGTCTTTCACTCTCAATGACCAGGTCTCACTCACAACCATAAAGGAGGACGGAGCGGACTGATGAGCAGTACACCCACCTATCTAACGGTGAACGCACACATGACTTTATTATCTCCAAACGAAACGCTAAGATTATTAGAAGATGGAAGGTGTTTATGTCTATAATCCCAAAGTTATGTACACCCACGCCGTTCTACACCCATCGTCTTTATTAACCATTTTTAAGGTAGCACCTAGGAGACAATATTATCATTATTATTACTATTATAGTCATTACAAGTTATAAATCATTCATGATTCTGTTTGTTCGTATCCCCTATTGCTTGCCTTTCTTACACAAACTTTTCAAACCTATGGAAGTGTGTACTGCTGATTTGATAAACAAGAAGTGAACTATCATCCTCTATTACTACTACTGTGGCGAATGCTACTGATAAGATTTATCAGTAGTATATAAACAGACGTTCATCAGCGTAAAAAAATCAAACAGCACGGAGATACATTTGATTACAGAAAAAGCAAATGATACAAAGTTGTGTAGATACATTGGAGATACATGGAAAGGAACACAAAGAAACACAATATGAAGTCCAGAAGTACCACAACACGAAGATCTATACAAATAGTGCTGCGTTAAAGATAAGGTATACATAATTTGGCTATATCGAGATACCTAATTTCCAAATAAACATTCCTTTACCAAGTCTCTCGTCTTCTATCCCCGTACTAACATCACTACTACTACTATGATACACACATGTATCAGTTCGACCAATAACTTCCAAGTTCGAGCCCCACTCCGCTTGCTTCAGTCAAGTGGGTAGCATTATCAGTTACCGCATACAAGATACGGCTGACAGGTAGCTGTGCATTAAACATATATTCTGATTAAACAGGTTATAACAACACCAAATAACGGGTCTGTCGCATAAGTGTGTTTAGTCACATGTATGTTCTTTTCAAGTTTCGTATTTTTTTTATACTGGAACATTTGTTTTGTTTAGTTTTTTCAAACTTTGGTTAAAATTTTTGTTTACTCTGTTGTTAACCAACCTTTAGATCAACTACTTTGATTTACAAATTCGACCTCACAACTACTGTAATTAAGGGTGTGCTTTTTTTATAGATTCATTAATTTTGTCTGACATTCTTAGATTTCTTAACTAATTATATAGAAATAGAAATATATTTCTAAATACGTTTTAAGTTTAAATACATTTGTGGTGAAGGAAAGCCTAAATTTCCGTAGGACACCCAATGCACAACAATACCCGTTATTTAGAGACAATAAACTATCTGTTCCTCTGTTGTTGTTGTTGTTGAATACCGTAATGACCCAACATCCTAAACTGACTGGGACTCATGTCCCTGAAGGTCCTACCATGTCAGGAAGGTTGTTTGGATAGCGGTTAAACTAAAAGCAGTTACCATGGGGTACATGGGCTCCAGTATCCAATCGGATCAAATGGCGTATGAACCCATATGGGTCACCGAAAACCATGGGAATGAAGCTCCTGACGCTGCTCCGCTACCTTGTGGATTAGACTCCAAGTCAAAGGCTCGGGGGTGGTCCCCTAATAAAACCACCTGCTTCGGTCTGGGCGCCCTGGGAGTATCTCAGCCCTCACACAATCGATTGAATAAAGCAACAAGTAATCAGTGAAACTTATCGCGTGCTATTACACGTGTTGCCATTTCCTTCTTTTTTCCCTTCCCGATAATAGTCAACGAATACTGTTTGAACTTGTTAAGCATGACTGTTTTCCTTCCAGATGAAGTTCTTTATCCGTTCTCTACCTATGTATATATATATATATATTTTCCCTTCTTTCTTTTTTCCTTTTGATCTCTGTTGTTTTATTACTATTGTGTGGCGCATCCTTCTTGGTGGCATATTGTACCAAGTTTTTATGCGTTTAAATAAATAAATGTTGATAAAACTCTTATTTTCCGATACTATAATCTATTTCATATTGTTGTTGGGTAGTTTTAGAACGGAAGATGCTGAACAGTCGAAAAACAATGACTTCAGATGTTGTGCGCTCGGCTTCGAGGCGATGAGCCGCAGGTTCGAGTTCCACTTCACTTTATTCAGCCTGGGCAACTGGGTAGTACCATGAAACTCCTCATATGATAAGTGTGACTCTTAGCCCGGAATATTCAAAATCTGTTAAACAGCTTATAAGATAAACAGAAAAGTTTAAAAACCTTATATATAATCGTCAGTTAGAGAACCACTAAAAACCTTGGGAGTATTGGACGGCTGTTTCGTCCTAGTTTCGGATACTTTGTCAGTTCTGACCTATTGGGAATCGAACCCAGGACCTTCCGATTAAAAGGCGAGCTCGTAGACCATTCAGCCACCGAGACCCGGCCCAGTGGCTTGTGAATTCCAACTTCTCCAATTCGTCATACATTATACACTCGATTCGAACTCCAGTGGGTGTGCTCTGATGAAGAGTCCCGAATTAGGGCAAAACATCTGGTTTTACAGTACTCCTAACTCTTTCATTGGTTCCCTTAATAATGTAAGTCATAACTAAACTTGTAACCAATCAAATCCCTGCAAGCTAACACCTGGTAATACACAAATCACACAGATATTAACGAAATTCACATAGAAAAGTGTAAACCCAACAGAACTGTATACGAAAAAAAATGCAAACATGTACCTTGAATCTTTTCGTCTAGGATCATTAAATGTAGAAGTTTTTGTATTATGATCAACAAAAAATGGAAATCCTTCAGTTGTATAACGAATTTCCCAACCAGCTGGTAATGGATGACCTTGTATTCGAGGATCTTCCCATTGGGATATTCGACTAACATGATTAACAAAATATGAGCGACCAGACATATCGACACGCCGTTCTACAATAAAAGAAAATGAGATGAATGCTTATTTGAAAAACAACAACTGCAACTTTAATGCATTTTTATACTATAATATGAGCATGAAAGTAATGTACTAGATACATCCGCCGCGAATTATCACGTTGGACAACACAATACCAGTCAATTATCAGAACGTATTTAGAATTCAAAACCTTTCACCCTATCAGTTACATTGCCGGATAGTGTAAAAGAGTTTTGCACAACAGAAAAGGCCAAAGAAGAATTATCTATTGTGGATGAATGCCAACAGTATAATGGTTATCTACACTACGTTCATAGACGAACATGGGAACGCAGAGTGCAAAAGGTGGATTGCAGTACATCGGAGACAAGTCTACCTTCGTATAACTTGCCTTAGAAGGTGACGTTGCTAGTAGAATAAGATGCGGACTGAGCACCATGCCAAAAGGAACATATGCAGCCGCCAAGCACTAAAAAAGGCAATTGTGCGCCCTACCTAATTGGACACTAGATATTTGTGAACAATCTAAAGGCGTTCAAAATAATCAACAGGCAAAAGAAACTTAGTATGCCACATATTGTCGAGGCAATCGTCATCAAATGCTGAAAACCAAATCTATGTACCCAGCGGTGAACTTTGCACAAATATGGAGATTGTGTTCATAAAACAAAGCTGTACAGTTTGGACTACATCATGTATCCTTCTGTTCTGTTTGGGAAATCCTATTTTTTTTATTTTTCATTGGGAGGGTGCAGTAATCATTTAACTCCATTTCTTAGAAAAAGCATTTCCCACAGCTGTGTAACTTATTTTAGTAATATACTTTAACCGCAATTTTGAACTGTCTTTTTTTCAAAGAATATTCGGCAAAGTTAAACTTTAAGCACCACTAATTACCGATCAGCGAATGACCTCGAACCCGCCAATCATGTGGAGGCATTTTTGTGTATAGAATACATGTATTTATGAAAGCAAATGCATAAAACTGTATAAAAGTGTTACAGAGGATGCCTTTCTCTCACATATGATAAAAGTAGCTATCAGTTTTAGGTTGGTGTATCAACAGAGTATAATTCAATCGTGGGTAAATTTGTTTTGATAAAGTTTCATGGTGTTATACAGTAACATTTACTGAGCAATAAATTGTGCTCAAAACGTCACCAGTAAATATTACTGTCTAAAAACACTGTGAGACTTTATCAGAATAAATTTTACAATGGAATTATACTCCACCTCTATAGTGCATAAGTTCTATTCTCATATCGACAGAGTAATTTAACCGCATTCTATGCATGTAATTATTTAGGTCTTCTGATCCTAGCAATCATGCGTCGGTGGCACAGCGGTTAGGACGCTCGCCGACCATGCATATGGTCTGGGGTTCGACCCCTGGCCGACCCACTCCTTTACCTCGCTAAGCCGGAAATAATGCTGGTAGAGAGGAAAGGTTGGACATGATGCTAGCAACTCCATCCTATAAATCAAACACTGCTATAAAAACTTCAAGCCACTAGCTTGAAACCCTATGTTCCACTGGGGAACGTGAAGGGAAAAAAACCCTAGCAATAACTCTTATCTTTGATGAATCTAATTCTAACGTGTAAATATCCCTCAACCAACTGAAATCTAACTCGAACCCTTAGTAGGTTCATCTAACCCTAACTTGTCCTTGGCTTAAAGCGTGACTTAATCTTTCGCAAACCTAAGCTGAAACTTCCCAGATGTCCAATTTGATAACATAACACTCCGATAAGGATATTTTACTGATGGTGACAATATTATTTGCCAGGTTTACTAATTTGCTCAGCGGGCGTTTCAAGGTCGTTGATGCGATCGCACTCCGTCGGCAGTTCGTGATGCTCAAAGTTTAACTTGGCCGAATATTCGTTCACAATTATCATCCTATAAATAGTCAATCCATTTAACTCTTAATAATTTAACAATTTACATCAGTCCAGACTTAAGACACTTATAGTTTCTACCAATTACTGCTTGTCATCGGGAGAACAGAAAAAAAATGTAGGTTCAAATCGTTTTTGTACTTTATATGTTTGCATTTAAAAAGAAAATTGAGGGAAGAATATCTTTTTCGATAATTTCCTCTTCTGAATCTACAACTATATATATATGGTTATATAGACAGAATAATCTAGAATTGTAGTCAATAACAATAGTGGTGTTTTTTAAATACTATCGATTTGTCAATTAGGAGAAATTGAATTACCTATGCATAAATAAGCCTAAAACTGTAATAGCAAACAGAATACCAAATAAATTAAGGAAATTTCAACAACAAATTGAAGATCATTACAACCTTGATAGCCAAGGTAAGGACAGTGTTTGAACCAACCAACTTCTTTTGGATACATAATTTAGGCTTCTTAGTGTAGATTCCAACAGCCAGCCACAACAATACGTAGTAGACGAACTCTTAAGGTAAAGCTAAGATTAGTTGGTATGCGGTAGATGACTTTGAAAGCCACCTCGTTAACATCGATCTTGTGTTCTGCATCCGCAAGATGAGATAGAATAGAGCTATGAATGGATTTTGTTTGTCCTTTACTTAACCACGTAAGATGATCCTCGGAAATCCGATAAAAAACACGCCTAATTGTACCGCTTGTGTAACTAGCTCCACATGAACAGTCAAGTTGGTAAATACACTTAGAAGAGGCGAAATTAGGCAGTTTATTTAACTTCCGAACGCAAAATAGTGGGATGGAGGGTGGTTTTGAAGACCCCTATAAATGTTTTTATTGTTCAAGTTGAAGAAGCATCAAAGATAGGACTTCAGGTGAATATAGATAAAACAGAAGTGATAAACATTCCTGACCAACAAAAACAGACAACAATCAGCATAAATGAGAGGAACCTGAAGGGAACAACCTCCCTTACCTACCGACCTGGAAGCATCGTTTCAACTACAGGTGGAACTGAAGAGGATATCAAAGCAAGAGTCGGAAAAGCAAGACAAGCTTTCATTACTCTTAAGTCAGTTTGGAGGTCAGCAGCACTTAGTATGAAGATGAAAATAAGATCCGGATTTTCAACTCCAATGTAAAGTCAGTGCTACTATACAGATCAGAGACTTGGCGCGTCATAAAGAGAATCTCCAACAAACTCCAGACCTTCATTAACAGTTGTCTTCGCTCAATACTCAAGATCAGATGGCCGGCCAGAAAAGATCACCAACAGGGATCTCTGGTAATGAGCGAACCAACCCAGCAGGGACCGATTGTGAAACAAATAGGCAGGAAGAAATGGAGATAGATTGGTCATACTCTGAGGAAACCATCAAGTGACATCACTAGACAATCCATTGCTCGAGTGGAACCCGGAAGGGAAGTGGCGAGTTGGTCGTCAGTGTGAGGGTGACTTGAAGGAGGTGGCATGTGAAGAGGAGATGAAAGCGTGTGGGCAGATTTGGAGCGGGGTGACAACAATGGCAGGAAACCGGACGCAATGGAGACGCGCGGCTGAAGCCCTATGTTCCTCTAGGAATTAAAGGATTTAATAATAATAATTTTTCAGGTTCTTGCATCATTGAAAAGTACCGACGAAATAATTTTTTTCTTAAATGAGCTCATTGTCCTGGTACATTTATCTACATTGGGCTTTGTTCAAGTTTTAAAAAATGTCACAACTTGAGAAAGGCTCTTTTAAACACATGAGTAAATCAATGACAATTTGGGAAATGCAAATCACCCGGTTTAAAACTCTACTGACATATAGGACATATGAGTTAGTTCCGGTCTTTCGAGAATAAAATAATGGTAAGTAAAATAATCTAACAGCTGATTGAACTGTGAATGAACAACACAATATAATAGAGAAGATTTGTAGCTCAGGTGGATGATTTGCAACTAAACTAACCAGCTCAGAGAACACTATTTAATTGCAGAACAACACAATGCCTAAATAATGTCAAACATTCCTCCCCCTCCCCCGACCCACTGTGTGGAATGAATTATCGTACCATGAGTGAAGCAAACACACACACCTCGAATGATTATACTTTCTTTCGCTTAGTATCCTCTAGTAACCCCCATTACAGTCTACTGTGAACAATGCTACCATTATATAATTAACCATTTTTATTAGTTTGTAGGCAGCAAAAGAAGCCATTAAATTGTGTAGGCTAGGCCATGTAGATAATAATATGTCAATTAAAAGGCAAGAAGCAAAAAAAATACACAACGGCATGTTGCTTTTTTTAGGCAAGCAACACTGAATGAATTTTGAAACTCGCTAATTTACATGCAAACACTCACACACACACACACACATATATATATATATATATGTACACAACTACACAACGATGAAACTGCTTTATATTAATAAACTGAAGATCGAGAAAATTCCTATGCCTATTTATTATTTATGAATTGCGTATTTCAATGACAATATAGACAAGGTAGTACAGCCTAAAGAGATCAATATAATTGAAATTATACCATCAATCACCAACAGACAAATAACTAAAGGTTCTTAATAGTAATAATATATCAAGGCATCCGCTTGAGCAGCCCATAAGCCAAACTAGAATTGATCAATGCGATCAGATTTATCAACAGGCGATTACATACATGAATAAAATAGTTCTAAATCATACTCGTTACACAATAGGTGTGCCTCTGGTGGTTCAGTCATCTAGTGGATAACGCGTACTAGGCTTGAGTCTCAGTGGGAACATTATCACTCACTTGAGAGCACGTCAGCCCGGTTGATGAGTTTCGAAGAGGACAATATGCGCCTCCTGGATTCTGCTACTAGCCCCACCCCCTGCAACCACACATATAACTTCAAGTTAATAACAGCATAGTTTAAAATCTATTCATCATCATCACACTGATGATGATAATAATGATGTACTTACCCCAATTAGCTGGAAGAGGACCAAGTGGATCCATTACACCACAAGCTGAGATATTTGTTCGTGAACTACCATCTGGTAGGATACCACCAGTATTCCAAACTGCATTAGCATAACGTTCATTCATTTGTTGGTGTAGTACACCATTACGTGTAGCAGCTAATTGTTGAAAATTTTCTACTGTATTTAAAAGTGTTTGATTTGGGCATAACCATGTAGTAGTTCTAGTATTGTGATCAATATAATACACACGTCCAACACTATCTGTTCGACGTTCCCAGCTACAATGAAAAATTATAGAAAATTATAGCAAGTGATTCAGTCATATAATCGTATATTTGTGATTATAATCGTGCTTAAACCAGCAACAGACAAAAATATTTCATTGCATGGAGGATTTCATCATGAGCTAACATCAGTTACAGAAGCATTGGAAAACCTGGGAGTACTGGACAGCTGTTTCGTCAGCCCAGTTTGGGACTTTTCAGCAGTACGCACCCACCGGGATTCGAACCCAGGACCTTCTGGTTACAAGGCGACCTCGTAGACTATTGAGCCACTGGGACCTGATCCAATGGTCCTTGAATTCTAACTTCTGTCAATTCACGATATAGCGCGACCATTTCACAATGTCTTCGAAATATTTACCTTATAAAAGGGTTCATGGGATGCATATTATATCTGGAATTCAAACCTCTGGCTTTTCTATTTCAGTGGCCAAAACTCCAGCAATACAAATAAGTCGGACAGTTAATACTTTGGCAAAATAATTTTCGTCTTAAAGCAAATAACTTTAAAGGAAGGGGTTGTAGAGATCAGGGCGAAAAGCATTCACCTAGTGTTTGACTATTGCGCTTCTTAAAGTCCTACTTCCACCTCTTCGTAGCCAACCCCTCTTTATGACAAAGCAATTTATTGTATTTTTTCAATTATAGAAAGTTATATGTGGATTTGTAACGGGTTCTTAGACCAGTCTAGATCCAGATTGAACACAAATGTATGGCCAGAAAATTACTACCTCCCTCACACACAAACACACCCTAACGGTAACTGAATAGATTCCATTTTGAAAATTAAACATTAATACTGTTCACTAAACTGAATTAATACGAAAAATGTCCGAGAGAAAGGAGATATGCAGAGGTGCAAAAATAAATGCCAATAGATCTTCAAACTATGTTTGTCCGGTTGAAGAACAGTGGTTTCATGGAGTAGACGAAAGTGGTGCAACTGATAGATCTCAGCTAGATTAGGAGTACAAATCCCAATCCGCCCACGGTTACATACGAGATATCGCAGTAGTAAAGTTAGCCCACACACACATTGAGTATCGATCATAGTCAGGTGGAAGAAAGCACCTGAATTAGGTTCAGTTTAACATTATCCCTTCAAAAGTCAGGTAGTTTAACTTCCCGACTGGAAAGTGACATAATACAGAAACACTAAGTACCATAGGTTACACTTGGCACACATAAAAAGAAAAGTTATTTTCAAAAACAGAACTGAACACACTAAGAGAAACTTGGTTCGGTTATAAACACCTAAATGAATAAAACTAACATAAGCGAGAATAAACAGTAGGACTGGGAAGTTGTTTTACAATCAATTGCGTAATAGTAGTAAGTACTAGTTACGAGATAGGCCCCTCAGGTGTAAAAATAAAATATCGGAGAATGATAAAGTGAATGAAGTTAGATTGTAACTGAAATACTTGTCATTGTTATAGAGCAGAGATCAATATGTATCCGCTTTGAAACTTAATGACGGCGGCTTGTTTAAATCACTGAGCTACTAGAATTTTAATCCATAAAAGTCCTCGAGCTCTTCTGTATTTCTTACTGTTTTAGTAATGCCAGTATATCAGCTGATCACTGCATGAACTCGCTCACATATTTAACTATAGCTCCAAACAGATTGCTGAGCGATTCTTAAAGGAAATGAAGAAAAAATTTACAGAATTGGCTATCTCTTCTTCATAGGCCACAATGCCACGTCACATCATTTCTTCAAATTACCACTCTACATGTAAATCCTGTATGAAGAGGTAATATATTGGAAGTAAATACGCTGAAAATATCTGTACTATGCGTTTATATATTGTCTGAAATAAAGCTAAATTTCCAATAATCACATCTTTTGAATGAATTCCACTGTCATTACATAACATCCGTGAATATATTGTCTTCATACACAAGTTAGTAGACTCTAGAAGCCAACCACAGAAGAAATAGTGGACTAAAATTTAAGTGTCGGCTTTGAGATCATTTACTGTGATTGGATAATGCCAAGCGTCTAGTCCGCAGCGTTTGGTGCAGACTGCGTAACCTATCAGTCAAGTTTGCAATGTGGCTACCATGATAGGTAGGTGGCTCGCTATAACGGTGCACTTTGAATTGTTGTTCAATGGTTGGATATAGTTGGCAAGAAGCATTGGACCCAGGTTTTGTGCTTGTTAGCACTGTAATTTCTTATCTTGAAGGAATACATATCCCCTTCTGAAATTCAAACCCTGGTCACCTAATGCTGCAGTCATAGACATTACAGCTGAATTATTCGAGCTCGTGGTTGACCTCACCGTAGGACCATAATGAACACTTTGATCAGGTACTAGGTAGTAACTAGCTCTTCGCGTTTGGTGCAGACTAAATTCTATCATTCAAGTTTGCAGTGCGTGGGTATTTAGATGAATTCCAGGTGGCAAACTGGAACGAGGTAGCTGTGTTATTCTTTTTCGAGAATTCATTTACGCTGTAACTGGATTATGAGCCACTCAGGCTGGTGAAGGTAGGTGCAGCGAGAGTTAATCGTGAAGAAATCACACCCTGGAAAATAAACATTTGGTTATAATACCCTATTGAGAATAGATTATTACACGAGATAATAAAAAGATTACAAAAACATCACAATAGAATGAAAAATCGATAATAACTTACCCAGGTGGAAGAGGCGAAGGTTTACACCATGTAGTACTTTTAGTCAAATGATCCACATAATATTTTCGACCTTCTGCTGTATATTTAATTTCCCAACCTGGCGGTAAAGGTCCATCATCTGGATTTTCTGAACTAGTCGAAGATGATGAATTCTGTACTACTGATGAGGTACTTTCTGTTGAATTTGTATTATTATTATTAGTAGTAGTATTACCAGTATTATTATTAGTATTGGTATTATTACTGTTAACATTCGCAGTTGGCATTCTCATTGTACCAGTATTGCGTGCAATATCACGACGTGGTGATGGATTGTGACGACCGTTAGCCTGATTATTAGTATTATTATTGATGTTAAGAGGGTTGAGGAGATAATTAAAAAAACGAAAGTTCTCATTAAAATTAAATCCTTTCATCACATAAAGTGCAACCACACAAACACACACACACATACGCAAATATATGAAAGTCAAATGAAGTGATTATAGTCCATCCAAAGCAGGAGAAAGTGGAGATGGATTGGACACTTGCGGCTGAGGAGGCCGGTCGCTGGGTGGCATCGCGCGCGCGCGTCAGGCCATTGCTCGAGTGAAACCAGGCCGAAAGGGAAGCGGCGAGTGAGACATGGAGGAGATCGTGTGAAGAGGAGTTGAAAGAGTATGGACTAACATGGATGAAGGTAAAAATTACAGCAGAAGACAGAAGCAAGTGGAGACGTGCAGTTGAAGCCTTATGTTCCACTAGGAACCAAGGGAATAATAATAATAGTAAAGCAGAAAAAGCATCATTACAGAATGAATCACTTACAAAGTAATAACCAAGTGGTACATACGGTCGCCTGTGCATTTTCTAATAAAGAATTGTAATATAATAAGTAATACAGTCACGACAAATAATGTTTCTCCCCAGGAAAACAAAGAATTCACAATACAGTACAACTCAATAAGTGTAAAATCTATAGTTATATACTATAGTGTATATAAAGCGTCGTGGGTTGAGAAAAATATTTGTAAATATCGACTAACATGGACGAATCAAATTTATGCATTAAGAAACAAAACAACGCAATGACAACAAATACAACATTATGAAAACAAAACCGTTATGCGTATATTACATATATATAACACGTGCCAGTGAACTGATTGATCAAAAGGCATATATATATATATATATATCAAAAAAATGACACCAAAAAAATTTGTCGTATTCCTAAAAGCTTATTGGTGTTTACTACAGGGGAAGGAGTGTATTGAATTGACCCGGCTTTCTTTAAAGGAATTCAACAAATGTTATTATAGGAATGCCGACTTAAACACCGTACACGCAGACACACACAGAACGCACATACACACGCATACGGACTATTCTCACTTCAAATAATAACATTATCGAATAAGTGAGAGATAGAGAGAGAGAGAGAGTCGGTAGTTTAGCGGTAGAACGCTCGCCAACTATCCCTGACATGGTCCGGAGTCCAAGTCTCACTCGACGCACTCTTAAACCACCTCACTAAGCCGGTAAAGAGACAAGGTTGGGCGTTAGGCTAGCAACCCCACTCCATAAAAATAAAACCAATGCTATTGAAAATTCAAAGCCCCAACCTGAAGCCCTATGTTCTACTTGAAGCATGAAAGAACAAAATACGATGAGTGAACAGGGGAAGCGTTGAAGTATGATAATTTTAAACTCGGAAAACGGGTGGGTTGAAAGCTTTCTGTGAAATATTTCAGTAGGCGTAACTGCCGACTACTTCTTATAGTTGACAGAGTCATTCAATCAAATTCAAGTACACCGGCAAATCTCCAAGAATACTTGAAAACGACTCATGAATACAGATCTTTCCTCGTACAGCCCAAGCAACATTTCTGTGTAAGGTTTAGAATTTCGAAAGTAGTCTCAATGTTTATTTATTAGTTATGTACAACACAAAACCTGGTACAATATAGCCACATGTGTTGGGGCGGGACACTGTCCGAGTACCCAAACCAAAGCGAGTGGTTGTCTTACAGGACCATCTCTCTTTGACTTGAAGTCCTATCCGCAAGGCAGAGGAGCAGCATCAGGAGCTATGTCCCTATGGTTGCCGGTTACGGATACAGGTTCACACGCCATTCAATCTGTTTGGATTCTGGAGACCATTTACCCCACCATAGTAACTGCTTTCAATCTAACTGCTACCCAAACAACCTTCCTGGCATGGTGAAACCTGCAGCAACAAAATTCCTAGCCAGAGTAGCTTGTTGGGTCACTGGGGTATGCAGGCTCGACCACCGCGTCAAGGAAGCAGTTATCAACCGGACCGCCCCTGATTGACTACATCCAAAAGTACTTAAGGACGGCAAACCAAGATTATTATCTGAAAGAATTGAAATCTTATTCGTGGTGTAAAGGTTACACAAGATATTCTCTGATTTCGCTCTCCCAGTCACCAAAAGAAGGAGAGAAAACTACTGATACATAAGTTCGACGACTAACATAGTTTCTAAAATCCTAGAACTGTGTAGCTAGGAAACCACAGAATCAGCACACTAGTGAAAACCAAACTGGTTTCATCAAATCTAACCCTGGAGACATCTACGATAAATTCAGTCTACACCACATTTCCCAACATCTACCTCCGTCAGCATAGTGCGAGAATGGGAAGTTGAAAACTACTATGTGAAGTCGGCAGTATGGTTTCAAGAGGCAAGGAATGGTGGTTCTCAGTCAAAAGTCTCCAAGGAAATGTCACACCAGTTAAGCGGAGGTGAGTAAACTGTCTAGGGAATAGCATTCGTAGGATGAAATCAAAATGAGGGAGGTGGGTGTATGCTCATGGAACTATGTGGGCTGTTACTACTTCCTGGTTGCCCAAATCACAAAGTTAATTTCTTCTTAGCATACTAAAGAGAATAAACTTCTGTGCTACACGGCAGCAAATCGAAGGCGAAAATTACTGGAAGCTGGCTGTTCACGGTCTGTTTCAAGGTAGATCCTGTGGGGCTGCTTCCGTACAGAAGGCCTCGCCACCCGCCACGAACGGCTGCACGGGGTAATTCACGATGTACAATTTCTGGAGTCGACGTCTTACCCACTCTTTGCCAGGACGCAATTACAATATGTGAGGCTAACGAAATATATCACAAAACCAGGATTCCAAGGAATATCGCATCAGCAAAAATCAGAATCACCTAGAAAAGTAATTTTTTGAAAAGTTTATTTCTTTGCGTTCCGAGTGGAACATAGGGCTTCAGAATAGAGCCCTGAGGTTTCAGTAGCAGCAGTTTTATTTTTCAGGGGTGGGGTTTATGAGTCTCACGCCCAACCTTCCCTGTTTGTCCTGCTTACAACCGGCTAAGAGAGGCAACATAGGTTTGTGCCAGCCGGGAATTGAACCTCGGACCGCTGAATAGATGGTTTGCCCAAGTTTGTGACTCTGTGAAAGTGAGCAATCCTGACATCACCAGTTGTCAAACACGAAACTATCAACTCATATGACAAGTGTGTAACCCCCCACCTATTAGGATGGAATTCAAAAACCCATAAATTCCACCTGTAAATTCATAATACGCTGCCAGCGTTATCTACTTTCATTAGTTAATATCTTTTTAACTGACTGCCTAACTCAATTCTAACACAGAACGTACCACAGAAAGGCAGCGTTTCGAGTTGCCACATTCCATGCAGCATAGAGAAGTCGATAAAAGAGAGAAAAACAGGATTCAAAAGTACTATAATGAGCAAGAATGTTGGGGAGGAAGAATAGGAACATGGAAAACCTCAAGATTAAAATGGATACGGGAGATCACGAAGAGTGAATACATCTCTACCACTGACAATGCTTTTAAGCCAGATCTCCAACAGTCTCCGGTCACTGGCTCTTAGCATCCTGAGGACCCCACTGTGTGATATATCTAATACACAAATTAATATGGAATTCAAGTATTGGTTTGTAGGGATTTGGTCGATTGATTACAGGATTTCATCATGAGGAGTCCCAAACTGGGACGAAACAGCTGTCCAGTACTCCCAGGTTTTCCAATGGTTCCCTAACCAGTGTCAGCTCATGATGAAATCCTGTAACGAATGAACCAAATCCCCGCAAACCAATACTTGAATATCAATGAGATGCTCACTGGCGACTGGCCCTATTCAGGTAGGTAGTTACCTGGGGTTCTAATGGGAAGTCGTCACCAGTAGGGTGCAGCAGGTCGGTTGTGAGTACAAATACTCGCCGAAGACATTGGTTAGGGGTTGCGCTATATCTTGAATTGGCAGAAGTTAGAATTCATGGGCTGACCATTGGATCGGGTCCCAGTGGCTTAATGGTCTACGAGCTAGCTGGCTTTGTAACCAGAAGGCCCTGGGTTCGAACCCTGGCGGGGGTGGGTACTGCTGAAGAGTCCCAAGCTGGGCTGACGAAACGGACGTTCAGTACTCACTGGTGGGTTTTCCAATGGTTCTCTAACCAATGTCAGCTCATAATGAAATCCTGTAATATGGAATTACTTAGTACCACAGTGCCCAAGTTTTACACATATCTTAATATGACTTATAGTCTTCCTGTTCTAGAAAGACTAATCAATAAACTCAGCTCAGTCATTGATTGACCGCGTTTCAACGTAGAACTTTACGAAGGAGTGCAGTAGTTTAAGTTGTCATTGCATTACATTTTCCCTTACATGCAATCACACAATAGAAATGATGCAACACTCATGCCAAATATATGGAAAATCGCAATTAAAAAGCAATGGGAAGTAAAACTATCGGTAATAAGTTAGTGAGTGATATGAATGCATTGATAAGAATGCTTATGAGCAATAAACTGTGATCGAAACGTCATCCAGTTGTTATTACTGTATCATTACTGTGTGTTATTTATACCGAATAAGCTTATTTAATATGGTTTTAGATAGAGCAATAAGAAGACGTAATTTGTCTGAATCGTGTAATGTATTTACGCGCACAACATATTTCGAACAAGCTGATCACATACGGACTTGTTATAGGAATATATATGAAATTAATAAAGAGGTAAGAGGTGAGAAAATAGACCTAGGTCAAGTTAAAAGGACATATTCAAGGTCAAAATAACAATGAAGACCACTAAACCAAATGGCAGAGGTAATAATACATTTGCTATGATATCAAAACAAAATTTACCCAAGAAGGTTTAATGTGATGACGAATTGTTTTGGAACGCATAAAGGTGGCTTGAACTTTCCAATTGCCAGCTAGGGCTTCCACAAACTTTAGGATACGCCCCAAACACGTTTTATAGATAAGTTTAAAAGATCTGTTAACGTCAATTTTATGTCCTGTCTCTATGATATGTTTCGCAATAGAAGAGCTAGGTCTCCTGTTCTCATCCTTAGTAGGTTCTGAAGATTCCACTTGTTTCTGGAGCCATTTAGGAATATGCTCTGAAGCCCTTACTTGCAGAGATCGATGAGTCCTCCTTATGTATGTGTGTCCACACGTACATTCAAATCTGTAAATACAGTGGGATGTGACATCATTTTTCGCATGTTCGAAGGGCTTAGATAGATATAATGGCTTTACATTCTCTATTATTATGATATTAGCTGCATAAAAAGTCTTTTTAACAGCAGCGTTCAGTATTTGTCTAGTTATCAAGCTGCTTTGATGCCACATATAGGGTAGCTTGATGTACACGACTTTCTTAGGGGCGAGTTGGAGAGTGGGTCTTGGTGTTCTGACAACTTTATATCTCCTGATGAACTTGTCTGGAAAATTGTTATCAACCAGAGTTCGTGTCAACTTTCTTCTTCATCAAGTGTGTCTTCCGTGCATATTCGTCGGATTCTACTGAAGAGGCCCCTTACTAAGACTCTTTTGTACCGAACAGGGCAGAAACTGTGGTAATTAAGATACTGTCCTGTCCAGGTAGGTTTTCTATAGATCGATATTTTTATTGACCCATCAAGCCGTCTACTAAGCAATATGTCTAGGAAAGATAAACAATTATCTTCCTCTTCTACAGATGTAAGTGATATGCTTTCTGCAGCAATGCAAGATAGTGTTCTTGAACCTTTTTGGACAAGAAAGGCGTCGAACGACCGATACCTATATATGCACATTGAAGTGTTCAGATGCGAGATCTTATCTTTAAGGCTTCTGCAGACCAATAGACGACCGGAGAACACTACTCTCAACGTTGCTAGGTGGGATGTTCTCAAAAACGATGAAATTCTACTCTTAAAGATATCGGAGGTTAAGTCTCCTTTGAAATCCAGGTCGATGTAGAGTTTCCATTTTTTGGAACAAGTAATGTTTCGTTCCTCTGAATTTTTGATTAGATATTCTTGTCGATGAATCTTAATGAGTATCCATTTCGAATGAAGGTTTCTTTCAGAAGATCCAGTTCTGCAGATGTTTCGAATCCGAAAGCCAAGGGATTTGTTAAAATTCCGTTTCTGTTCAACAGACATCTAACTGTAGACACTTGTTAATTAACCATTCCAAATGGGTTTTCTATGGACTGACATCTTCTTAAGATTCCATCGGATCATCTTTTAAGTCCCATATCAAGAATTTTATTGCCTGATGGCAGTTGTTAAATGTGCTCAATGTATTATGTTACTACAACAGCAAAAAGGAACAATAACAGCAAGGATTTGTCGACTTACGCGTATTGTTAATCTGGATGCTGATCTGGACAAGTGTTGAGCTAATAATGCACTGTTCAATTGACGTACTGGTACAGTGATAACTAAATCAAGATTGCCTAATACAGTAGATGCACCGATATTAGAATTCTGTAACCACGGTAATGGTAAGACTGGTTGTGAAAATGCTAAATTATTTACTGAAGTGAAGAAGAAGAAGAATAAAAGAAAACAATGAATGGACGGATGAAAGTATTGATTGAGAAAACAACATGATTTTATGAAATATTCACTAAATGAAATTACTGGATTGTTGTGAAACTCCACTATTTTGGGTTATTTCACCATTCACTGGTGAGCTCAGCCCTAAAAAAAGATCGAAATGGCCACCCGGTCGGTGTGACTAGCAATCAATCAATCAATCACTACTGGTCTACTGTGAATGGTTTCCAACTACTCACATTAATCAGTAGTATGAGGTGTCATGCGATATATATTGCTTGCTTTCTTGATTACCATTTGTGGCATAAACCAGACTATATATTGGGATCTGCATATTTCTGATCTCTAAAAGAAACCAGGATGAAACCTTGTTTGCCAACAAGATGACCACCTATCTATCTGACCTGTGCCCGCTGAACTTCAGAAGTCAACGGCAAGATCGATTTGCAAACTTGGGGAAGGTCATATTTCTCTTTGAATTGGAATATGTGTCTCTTAGTGCATCAACGTACTTCTGGCCTCTAGAAACCACTTTTGAGTCGTTCTTCAATGTGAATTATCCAACTCACCTTTTTTTATCCACAATAATATCCGATTTTACATTTGTAGCAAAAAAAATGTGACTACACAGTTTGAGATGATCTCATCGAGGGGAAAAAAGCTTTCGCTGTATTATGTCTCCTTCTTTTTGTGACTATATGATCACGTTTCATTATTATGATAATATATACAATGATTCAAAGAATAGCAACCTCTCACATTTATTGATAACATTAAAAACAAGTATCTTGTGGAGGATGTTGCTACAAAGCGTTGTCTACTTCGGTGTTAGAAACAGTGGGTGACTGGTCCAAGCCTTCGGGAGGGGGAGAGACAACTACACTCACTCGAAATGCAGATAATCCCCAACCGACAAGTCCCAAATTGGACGAAATCCTCATCCTAGATTCCTCTGATAGCCATTACCAATCAAGTAATATCGTGTTCGTCTGAAGGCATGATTAAAGCGTCCATAATATGAGCCCATGTGTCAAAAGAATTCAATGGATGTAAGAGATCACAAGGAGTAAATGCATCTGCTGAGCCACTGAGAACGATGCTGAAATTCAGCCACTTAGTCAACACCTTCTAAGTGTCGCAAACTATCAGTCAAAAGCTTCATGGATTGAAGACATATTTCAGTTTGATAACCCCTAACGTCTTTCTAGTATATTGCAATCAAAAATATTGACTGACTGACTGACTGGTTTCAACGTAGAACTTCGCACAGATGTGCAACAGTTCAAGTTGTCACTCTCTTTCTCCATGTAGCACACAAAGCAAGAGAAGAGAGCAAAGAGAGATTAAAAGGAAAGATAATAAACAAAAATATGAGGCAAAAAGAATAGAAATATAGAAAAACAATAGAGTTTTAATGGACGTCATTGAGATCGATTAGAGCCTATCACCAATTGTCTTAGGCCATTGGTTTTTACCATCCGAGGACCTCAACTAGGAAGTCTACACCTTCCTGTGTGGCTTAGACTAACTACTGTGGATTTCATTGACTGATGAAGCCATGTTTTAGTTCCAACCCGATCCTATATCAGCTAACATTGCCCGTCGAGGTTGTATATACTAAATGAATTTTTATATTTCTGTATTCTTTTATACTACCCATTCATTCACCGTTGTGAAGTGTAACTACGCATCGTTAAACGTCGTCTTATATTGTGTTTACCGTCATAGTGATAGTTTTATTAGAAATGATCCAGTTATCGATAGGCGCAGTAGTTTAAGCTACCACTACTATTTAGTTTTGACACAATAGAAATATATCAGTTAGACAACCATTGAAAACTAAGGAGTACTGATAAGTTGTTGCATCTTAGTTTGGGACTTGTCAGCAGTACACACCCACTCGAGTTCAAACCGAGGACTTTCAGGTTACAAGACAAGCAGCTTGTAGACCATTCAACCACCGGCAACCAACTCAATAGCCCATGAATTGTAACCTCTCTACCGATTAGTGATTTCAGCGCAACCAGTGACCAATTTCACCCTGGTGGGTGCGTACTGACGAAAAGTCCCAAACTGGGACGAAATAAGCGTCCTACACTCCCTGCTAGCTTCCAATGGTTCTCCAACTGATAACAATCCGTAGCTAAGCTCGACAAACAAATCAAATGCCTTGAAAATAGACATATCTATTCTAACTTTGCTGCTTATTTAAATAAGCATACTTTATTTCTGTATATATTATTAACGACTACTACCTATAAAAATGCGTGGATCCGATAAATCAAAAGAAACTGACGTGATCATAAAAGCAGCATTAATTAGTTTTTTTTCTTAAAATCAAAAGTATCATTAAAACTTATCACAATGCATGCATAAGCACTCATCATTATTCATACACACACACACACACACATGAGAAAACGATTTTATTTCATACTATAATCACCAATTCACTACAACAAGATATTAGCCAAAATATCATGCTAAATGCATAACAATTTCTAACAATTTAACATCTATTTAAAACACACAAAAAATTATATGATGATGAAACCAATTTGTCACACACACACACATAAGAACATAACACACGATTATATGATGCTGATAGCTGAACAAACACATTAAGATGATAAATATTATAGGCGCACTACTGAAGAGTCCCGCAATAGGACGAAACAGTTGCGTTGTCTAATGTGCTGCTGCTGCCCTATGGTTTTCAGTGATTTCATAACGAACTTTGGTACATAACGAAATGTACACTGATACTAAACAGAATCCCTCCATACAGAGCCCATATACTGAGTATTCGTTACTATTTTTACGATCGATTCCATTGTTTTTCTTAAAGCTACTAGATTATTTTATCATTATTGTTATTCCCTTAAATTGCGAGTGGAATATAGAGCTTCGCCACTTTCCTCTATTTTCTGCCATCCTCTTCAGCTGGGTCCACAGCTGACTGGAATTTCTCATCTTCTCCTCCCCAAACGAACTCTTCCATGTAAATCTCGCCTGACGACCCCACTCGTCGCATTCGACGGCCTCCTCAACACATATTCCCGATAAATTCATCTCCATTTTCTCCTACAAATATTTTTTGTAAGCAATCGGCTCTTGTTTGGTTTGTTCATCACCAGAGTTTCTTGATGCTGAGTTCTTTCTCGCCGGCTGGCCGTCTGATCTTCACTAGATAGCCAATGAAGGCAGCTGTATCCTATTGGAAATCCTTTTCGTGACACACAGTGCAATTTTCTGACCTGTATAGAAGGACTGACTAACTTCAAAATTGTGTTGAAATTCAGAATCTAGATGTTTATACCGGCTATAAAAGAAGCAGAAGATTTCTAAACTAGTATCAGATTGATGAAGGTGTATCTCACCGCTCCGATTCTGACTTTGACATCTTCATCCGTTCCGTGTGCCTGTAGTTGAAACGATGCTTCATAGCGGATAAGTGAAGGAAGCAACCTCTGTCAAATCTCTCCATTGATGGTGATCAGTTCTGGTTATTGTTCCCCATCTATATTCACCTGCAGTCCTGTCTTCGCTGCCCTGTCTGATTCTTTTGCCGATTTGTTTTGGTTTTCGCCTGCAAGTCATCTTAAAGTTTATTTTACATTAGACATATATCATCTGCGAAATCCAGATCTCCACAGTCTTCTTACCAGTGGTCCAGCGTACTCTCCTGTCTCCTTGCTCCCCAAAGTCTGATGCATAAGTCAGTCCACTACAATTAAGAATATCATAGGCGAAAGGCTACTAGATGAAGTTTATGGAAACAGTGGATATTTCATCATGAAATTATTATTCTTTACTCAAAAGGTAATTCACTAGTAGAACACTCGCCGACCACGCTTCACGTGAGATCCACGGTTCGTGCCCCGGCCAACGCACTCCTCAACTACTAATAAGTCGGTTGGGGTGTAAGACTACCAATGCCACCCAGTAAAAAAAAAAATAAACACCACTGCTACTGAAACTTCAAATCTGCAGCTTGCAGCTTAACGTTTTGCTCGCAACGTAAAAAAGGCGAAATATATTTTCCAAAAAAAAAATACTTTAAAGGTAGTTTCATTTCGATAAGAACGATACTCTTATCAGAAAGTAAAGAAAATCAGTTCATGATGAACGGTAAGAATTATGAATTCCTGAACACAAGTAACAAACGTTTTTTAAAGAAAAAAAAGTTAATCCCGTGACTGTAAAGTTCATTTCTTTAAAAAGATATTCACACTAATTGGATTTTCTTCAAAGTTTATCCAGTCCATATGCGATGAAGGTGCTGTTTAGAAGGGTAATGAAAGTTTCACCCAGTTGATCAGTTAACGCGCCAGCACATCAAATTGACCATTCACGTGAACTACACATCTTTTCAATTCTATCAGTTAACCATTAAGAATCTTTCAATACAAACCTACTGGGCAATGTGTATAATGCATGGAAAGTGAGATACGGTTCACTGATGAAGTTAACACAAGAAAGTGAAAGACAGACATTAAAATTACCGTAAAACAAACAATTTCAGTTCGATTGCATGTATATCTTGCTTTCAAAACCATCAACAATCAGCCTATCCAGCAGGTATACACACTGATTGGCAACGGACAGCAGTCAGTTAACACCAAAACTAAGGCGACTAGACATATGTGACATCGGTCACTCCTAATTGACCAAACAATGTATTGATTGTAATCCTAAAAGTGGTCATAGTTGCAAAGTCAAGTAGCTTAGTGATAACATCTCAATGCATCAGTGAGTGATGCTAGTTTGAGTCCTTCAAGGTTACAAATACGAAAATCAAGTGTCGAGAGACATCAGCCACCTATCCGCATGCATAATGCACACACACACACAGAGGATCAAATAAACAATGCAAATCTTCCAGAAATGTTATCGCTAGTAATCATATAGATAACATGAAAAATAGTATTTATAAATTCCTTGCAGAGTAATTCAACACATGACATATCACAAGTGTACACAGAAATGAGGCAGAAAACAAAAGTTTGCAAAATAAAACCATCAAGAGATATCAAAATACCGTTGGAAATAGGGAGAAAAGTTATGGCATTTAAAGAATTTTAGGATACAAAAATAAAGTATCACTACACACTCAACCATGCTAAGGTTGATATTCTGAATCGACTACAGCTCTAAACTGCTGCTAGGAGATTTCAAGGGAATAAACTGTCTTGCCATACACTATTGAAAAATCAGGAATCCATCAGTGCTGTCTGTCTGTTTTCGGCATCGAACTTTGCACCGATGTGCAGCAGAGTTCAAGTCGCCACACTCCACTCCTTGTAGCACACAAAGCAAGAGAAGAAAGTAGAAGAAATGCATAACAGAGACAGTAGACAGGGATATGAGACAAAAGGAATAGTAGTAACGAAGAGCAATATGGTTTCATCCATCAGTGGAGTTAAAGAAACATTCGTACTAGCGTGTATACATTGTTCGGTAGTGGTGTCTATGTAAAAAAAAACTGTTGCATGAAACAGACTGTGATTGGTGCTCAACACACGTGCTAAGTTGTTCCTTGACCTTCTAAGTGGAACAAGTGCGCCGCTTTCAGATAGCTCGGTGACTGTAAATGAGCTTTCGTTCCCTGTCCACACGAACTCCAACGTCACCCTCAGCGTTCCATTCGGGTTCCACTAAAGGATTTGGCGTGTGAGGCGAGGCTACTTGACGATTCCCCTTAGAAATGCTTGTCGCTATTGCAAGAGTGGTAACAAAGTGAGCAATATAATTACAGTATAATAATCTAACCAATCACTATCAATGGAATAAATTTGAATGAGGTTATCTCCTCCTCCTCTACTTATCTAATAAGCATGGTGAAAGACAAGGCAGGTCATCACTCTGAAATCAGTTTGTAAATCTTCTGCACTCAGCACAAAGAACGAAATTACAATTTTTAACATCAATGTTAAGTCAGTCACTTATTCTACATGGGTCAGAAACTTGGCGAACGCGTCACGCGTCACGGAAAGCAACAAGAAACTCTGGGACGAACCAATAAAGAACCTATTGGTTACACGAATTTCATCATGAGCTGAAATTGGTCAGAGAACCATTGGAAAACCTGCAGGGAGTACTGGACAGCTGCTTCGTCAGCCCAGTTTGGGACTTTTCATCAGAACGCACCCAGAAGGGTTCGAAACCAGGACCTTTTGTTTACAAAACTAGCCAGCTCGTAGACCATTAAGCCACTGGGACCCAATCCAATGGCCAGCCCATGAATACTGACTTCTGCCAATTCACAACATAGCCCAACCGCTAACCAATGTCTTTGGTGAGTATTTGTCCTCACACCCAACCTGCTGCACCCTACTGGTGACGACTTCCCATTAGAACCCCAGGTAACTACCTACCTGAATAGGGCCAGTCGCCAGTGAGCATCTCATTGATATTCAAGTATTGGTTTGTAGGGATTTGACCAATGGCAGCTCATGATGAAATCCTGTAACCAATCAATCAAGTCCCTAAAAACTAGTACTTGAAAAGAACCTATTGCTGGAAAAAATATGCCCGAAGAAAACGGAGGCGGTAGGACACACACACTGAAGAGTCCGTCAAATGGCATCGTATGTCAGTAAGGCCCTTGACTGGAACCCGAATAGGAAATGTCGACTGAAGCACCCAAGGGTGACATGGAGGAGATCAGAGACCATTGGCAATCGTGAGGCCAGCTTAAAAGGACCTCAGAGAATGGGACAACCAATTCCTATCCTTATTCTGAGCTACAAACCCGTTATTGCAGTGTCATTATTGAAATTTTAGATAAAACGCTCAGTTACTTAAAAAACCGAACATGCAACTGGAAAAAAAAAGAATATTGTAAAGGAATGAAATTTACATATATAGTTTGAGAAATAAAAACTAAAGAAAAAACTTACACTGATTGCCATTACTGACTGAAACACTGCGAATAGAAAATCGACCAAAGCCAACCTCGGTGCCTTCATCACGTTTACTTTCACGTACTGAAAGACGAAATTCAATAATACTATCAACATCAGCTTTGAAGTTAACAACTTGATCATAATGTGGACGCCAACTACGAACAATAGGGGTTACATAAAATGGGATACAATTGAGTGCAGGGATTGTAGATGCTCCAGGCGGTAGAACTTCAGCGGTGAAATTGAATCTGTACTTGGTTAAATGTAATCTAGCCAATGAATTCCAAGCGATTGATTGTTCAAGACGTGCACGTTTAACTACCAAAAAAACAAAAGAAGTGTACTAATATACGGAACTAATATACACAGACTTTTTCTCTCATGTTAATGAACAGAAGAAAGCCAACATAGACAGTCGACTTTCCGTAAGCTGCAAAACATTCACTGATGCGATTAAAAATTAAGGTAGACCTTACTAATAGATCTAAAAAACAAAAATAAGTTCATATTATATTTACGCACAACTAACCGTGCTAGACACACGATGAACTCACAGCTGAATACCCAAAAGTAATTTTATTATTATAAATAAACGTGAAGGCCATTTATTAAACTACCATATACAAGTATACAAGTGGTTTGTAGGGATTTGGTTGATTGGTTACAGGATTTCATCATGAACTGACATTGGTTAGAGGAACCATTGGAAAACCCACCAGGAGTACTGGACAGCTGTTTCACCAGCCCAGTTTGGGACTCTTCAGCAGTACTCAACCACCGCCAGGGTTCGAACCCAGGACCTTCTAGGTACAAGGCGAGCCAGCTCCTAGATCATTAAGCTACTAGGGACCCGACCCAATGGCCCATGAATTCTAACTTCTGCCAATTCATGACATAGCGCGACCCCTAGCCGATGTCTTCGGTGAGTATTTGTCCTCACACCCAACCTGCTGCACCCTACTGGGCACGACTTCTCACTAGAACCTTGCGTATACTTAAATTTAACTGAATATCTGTTGCTTTTGTAAATAAGAACAATGACGATTCTAACAATAAGAAGCATAAAATATGAGAATAAGACAATCACGAAGAGAGAGAGAGAGAGAGAGAGTACTAGCTTCAGAGAAAAATCTCAACTGACTGAACCGATCACTCATTCGTCTGACATTTTACCTATAAGTACAATCATCAGATTATAGTCATAGATACAGCATAAGCGCTACTATAAGCACAAACAGCATACTCATTCGTAATAAGAAAAAAACATGTGTCAAATGATTTCAAACTTAAAATAGCACTTTTTACGGTAACATAATCGACCAGCAAGTGGTGATGTACGCCGAAATCAGTACTAGTCAGTACACAGACGAATGAGACGGGATCACGTAGGATGGTGCGAACTGGTGCACAGCGTACATATCCTTTGACAGGCAGTCATAGATTACGCCTGCGTCACATACGAAACAAGTTTGTAAATTTCAAAAGGTCCTTTTATATCCGCGCTGATCAGTCCATCAGGTTTGATGTATCTCCCAAAATAAGTGAAGCCGCCAACACATCCAGCGATTTCACTACCTATTCTTAAATTAGCAGTCGGTGTAAACCAGTTCTATAGTATTTTCTTTCATTTGATCAATGTGAATTGTATAAGTGCCCGAACCTGAAAACTGCCTAATTTCCTTAGGTCTATGTTGTTGCCTTCATTTATTCATTATAACACCTAGGACCTTGGATACTGCATTAATGAAATTGATTTCATTAAGGCTATAACGGGAGGATTCCCCATGTACTGGGATGATCAATGATCTACAACAGAATTATTAAAACCACCTGTGATTTCTATTACACTAATATATTCCATAGTTAATCTAGCTAATAATTCATCATGGATATTGTTGAACGCTTATAGAGTTAAACCATCAGGTTCAGTTACTCTACTCTGTTTTAAATTAGAGATAGACTCCGCAACCTCGATGATAGATTTGGAAGTCGGAGTTACGTGGTGGTCTAGCATAATGCAGCTGTGGGCTAGCTACATCGCCATTAGAAATATTCGGCCAAACGTTTCATTCGTCTCTTTCCGCTGTTTTAGAAGTTCGACCCTTCATAGAGATCATCTCACTTACCATAGATTTCCTAAAACATGTTTCCTTAATGAGTCGAAACGATTGACAGGTATCAGCTAATGCTGATGGCTTTTCCCCTAATGTTTGCAGTCCTTGCAATGGCTTTTAATCAGCTTTCGCTCAACATCATGCTGGGAGCCTGCCGGGATGAGTCTCTCCATATGAGACAGCACAAATGCAACTGCAGAAACACACTGGGATTTAATAACCATTGGTTAAAGATTACCAACAGCCTGTCCCGACAAATGCTGATTGCCTAAAGGAAATGTCTGACGGATGGTGAACCCCACTGCTCAACAACAGTACGACCTCATCCTTAGACCCTTATCAAACAGTAAGTAACTTAATGTATGATGATCACTGCTTTTAGATTAACCACCATCTGACTTTTTTCCCTAAAATAAGATCAACAGGAACAATGGTTTCATCTAGTATAGCTCATCGGGTCACTGCAACAGGCAAGCCCGAATACCCAACGAACGACTGAGTTAGTGCTAAGACATGCTATTGATGAAGTGTCCGCAAGTTTGGCATTTTATGATTTGCCATTATGAAACAATGTCAATAAAAGTAAAAGACATTAAAAGATTACCGGTTTTCGACCACAGATCCTTTCGCACAGTTGTCTGAGTTCGGTGGGGCAACATAGCTAGTTATTACTCAGTTTCACAGTTTTGGGCTATGAGCCACATTTAATATGTAAGGGTTAATGATACTCAGTTTTCCAGGCTGAATTGAGTGGAGCGGGACTCGAACCCGGGATCCATTGACTGAAAGTCGAGTGCTTAAGGCAATGAGCCACATCTCCACAGATGGGAAACATCATAAGTAATAACGAGTTAAATGCAATGTCAGGTAAGGAGAGAATGTCAGTCAATGAGGTTGTGAAGCTCGTCGATTAAAATGGCTAAAACATGTTATAGGTTCCAAGCTACCGCCTTTTCCGATGAAATGAGATCAAGCTGGGAAACATTTACGGATGGTCAGATAGAAACACGGCAATAGTCCACAAAGTCACTGACCATGAATTTCAGCAACGGAGGAAGTTGTAAACTACTTTGTTGGAGTCTTCAGAATACTAGGAATCAATAGTCGGATATCACTGATGACAGCTCAAAACGTTCATAATGGGGCAGATATATTTATTCCTTATTATTTTACAAGTCGTGAAATTGTTTAGCGGTCCCAATTTAATTATTTTTCTAAATTGCAACCCTCAAGTAATATGGCATGTGTTGGATGCTGTCTACGTAACAAATATATATATATATGTTAACCTAGAAAGGGTAAAACAGGAACACCACTATTTTATATACAAAGTACTTAGAATCTTAATTAGTCGTAGTCAACAGGAAAGTTACTGAAGCTTACCTATTAGTTTAACTTGAACTTCCGATAGACTCCCACTCCCAGATGACATCTAAAACCATAAAAGCCGAATCTAATGACAATATTGAAATTTTAAAATATTGAATGATGCCAGTCAGACAGATAATGATGTTAACAATCATACACCAAATGAGAATAGACAACACAGGATGCTATCATTATTAACTTTTTTATCATGTTACGAGATAACTTTGAAGCCGTGCTAGTGAGATGAAATATCAGTCTAATATAATTTAGTCATGTTTCATTATATATATATTAGAAGACTTGGTACATTATGGGCACCGAGAAAAACACCACAAAGTCTCATAGGGTAGGAACACTGCCCAGCCGGCTAGACCGAGGCACATGATTGTCTCAATAAACCAAACCCCAAGCCTTTGACTGATCCACAAGGCAGTGAAGCAGCAGTCCCATGATTTTTGGTGACTGACTGACTGGTTTCAACATAGGACTTTGCACAGAAGCGCATGGTTTCCGGTGTCCCAAACAGACTCTTACGTCATGCGATCCTTTCGGATTCTGGAGTCCATGTACACTACAGGTTTGAGGTCAGGGTTCCGCTTCTCTCGTAGGGTGAACTCGATGTCCATCACCCATATCGTAAGCGACAGATGCTCACATTCACCCTTTTACCTTTGTGAGGAACACCTCGGCCGCATGAAATTAGAGGCTATGAAGGCGTGGACACATGAGAGCTCTTCGGGAGGAAGACCGAAGTCTATCTACCCTTCACGGCACCAAGTGGTTTAAGGGGCAATATGTGTGAATAAACAAAGTTACAAGCTTTCAGAAGTTATTGAGACAATCTTCTTAATTAATTTTCGCATTTACTTTAAAACTAATCATCAAAAGGACTTCATGAACTCTCTTACAAATTGCCGCGCCTGGGCAGCGATGATTCGAGACGTTCATGAAGCCGGCTCATCCTCCCGTAGGAGATAGCCGAAGTAAAGTAAGTAAAAGGACTTCGCATTGATCTATCATGTCTTTTACTAAGTAAAAATTACTATGAATTTCCTGTTAGATTAACATAAATCTGTTGGTTATATGGTTAGCAGAACCTTATACAAGGACGGGAAAGCAACAATGAAGGGAAGAAGGCATAAGAGGAATATGAAATAGCGATGCTTAACGAACACGATGGCATCCTGAATGTAACTATTACTTTAGTATGACGACTGAACCTGTCTCACATCCTGAAGGTATATATATCCTGTTATTTTGGTAGTTTATTTTTGTCAGTTGTAAAAATCGATGGGATATATACTTTGCACGAAAGAATTCCCTTTAGAGAGACGTCCAAATAACATGCTGCTAGTCGGTCTAGACGTGAATTAACAAAAAAGGCGCAGATGTATTCAGTCTCTGTAATCTTTCATATTCCTTTCTACAATTACCCATTCTGTTTCACTCTTATATTTGTCAAACTCTATTGATTCTCTTCACTCATCTTCTTGTCTACTTTGTGTGCCAATTGGAACGTGGCAACTCGAACTGCTGCACTTCGGTGCCAAGTTCTATGTTGAATCCAGACAGACAGACAGAATTAACAAAAAACGACTGCTTCTTTTATGTAGTTTCAGCACACTGCCCGAAGTACGACCGAAAAACTTTACATTTTGAAGCCTAGGAAAAACCATTTTATTCCTTGAATATGAGATCAGATGTGGATGATGAAAACAATACACATCAGCAGTAGGTAGAATTCTTACTATAAACTTTAAGCCGTCTGTGGTGCGACTAAGCTTCCCAACACTCAAGGTTTTCATCTTCGCATGTCGCTATGAACAAAGACACTAATACCATAACCTGACATGAACAACACATTTTAACTACTTTAGGCAGATAAGGTCAACAGCCTTATTTACTGACTTACTTCAGTTAGAAGTCACTTGCCTAGATGAAATTCTTGGCGTATCAGGCTACGGGCTACATGATGCATGAGGGCTGATGGCTACCCAGGCTGAAGTAAATGGAGAGGGGGTTCGAACCCAGAATGACGCCTTAAGTCAAATACGAAGGCCGACTAACCATAACCTGTCTTAGCCAACACTAAACCTCCGTACAGCGGTAAAATGTATTTCAGAATGAGCACACTTGACACATCAAGAACCTTTAACTCTTTAACGTGGTGATGGTCAAGTAACATACATATCCTCCTCCTGAAAGAAACTCCAGCAATAAAATGTGTAGCAGTGGTTGACTGACCAACCAGTATTGTCTGCCAGCCTCACAAAAATGACTTACACATCAGATGTAACATAAACAGTCGCATACACAGACCAAACAGTCGAAGCCGGTCAATCTACACGAATTTCGGCAAGCTGCTGGACGAACCGATGATAAGATGATATAAGATGTAGTTAACTGAACGATTGTACGATGCTAAAAACAGATGTACTCGGAAAACATTAGTAGCAGGGGTGACCAGTTTCGAACCGCTGATATTGACCGGTAAATTATAACACCTTTTAATATTGATCGCTTTTTGGTATCCTTTACGGTATCAAGTTGGTCAAATCTCAGGACCAGAATATTATGAGTTTCTAAAAGTTTTCCTAGTGAAATTTCAATTCGCGAGTCTACATACGATTCATCATCATCAGCAGCAGCATCAGCTCTAGTTGGGCAACAAGAAAACAGCTGGTATTGACAAAAGGTTGTATTCAAATTCTTAAGCAAATTAGATAAAGGAAAATCAACAAGACTCCATGGACATCTATGGTTCCTCAAGGAGTTGGCAGTCCACATGGATACCCTACTCATTACTACTTTCAAGCCATTCCTTTCACAAGAAGTTACCACTTGACTGGAAGGTTGCAACACTCTATCCTATCCACGGGGTAGAACCTTGGCACTATCCTTCGAAATATGGAACAATTAGTCTTACCAGGACCCTAACTAGAACATTAAAAAGAATAATCGACGAAGCTGAAACGGCTACGTATGCGTATTTAAAGCTTCTGCGAATTTCTAGTTTACTAATGTTAGAATAAAACCTTAAGAAGATAACAATATTGAGAAGTCTTAAATGATTAGACAATTAAGAACAATTCGCACAGAAATACAATTCCCAGGGAGCAGTAGCCGATAAAATTCATAATTCTCGGTTTAAACTGAAGCAACAGGAACACAACACAAGAAAAAAGTCGAACTACAACAGTATTAGCAACCGAAAGATAGGGTGGCTTTAAAAAGACGCTACAGCACAGCTAGACTTCACATTAATATCAGACGGTTAAACAATCTTAAAAGTGAGTGTGAAGGTGAGGTAGTATGAACAAATACGCAGTAATCAGGATTGAAGGGGACGTTGCATATCATATCGTAATCAGGAATACTAAGGCCTTAAGTATTAAAATTAATATGAGGGAAAACCTCCCATAAATACACATTTGAAGGACTGGATCTAAGCCAGTCTAAGACTTCACAATACCAATCTTTGTTGTTGCACTGACCATAACTAGGTAATCGTCATTTTTAAGCGACTCAAACGTAATATAACCCCCCCCCACTAATTCTGGTTATTTCCCTGAATTGTTGCGTGGACATACAGTGTGCCATATTACAGCAGATCTACGAAAATGGTGTACAGAATAGTAATCCGTTTTCATAAATGGTGCTACGAAAATTTCGATGTGTAGTGTGACAGCAAAGTGTGAAATAAATTCCGGCAAAATACAGCCGTTACAGTAAAAGAAATACAGAAAATAAGAATGAACTAAACGACTAGTTTTTGGAAAACTCAAATATAAAATACTTAGAATGTAAATTACTTATACAAGAATTAGGAGTAATACAAATAGTCTAACAAATAAACTTCCACATACTATGCATATACACCCAAAGTTGCTGATATGCATCAACAACAGCGTTAGATTACAGGGTAATAAGTAACCAGAATATAAACGCCAAACATCCTAAGAAAACTCATAGTACTATGGGAATATATTATGTCCACGTGAACGTAACCTATCTGCGATGTTACTGTTTACAGTGTAGACCTATAATAAACTATTATAGCTGTATTAGTTTGTTGTGAGTAATCTCCTCGCATCAACGACATTAAGAGACTGTGGGTTACGAAAGTATAACCACGAAACTCTTATTTCGATTATTATACAACACAGCATTATTAAAAACTTGTATATTTTATTTAGAGAGAATTTGCCTAACAGCTGTTTGCCAACATTTTTCGATCAGAATCAAGAAATCGAACAGCCCTTCAATAAAATACACAGCCAAAATGATAAATACGCTCTTACTATTTCCTTCTTTTAATAGATATCACCTTAAACCGCATTAAGACGAATCAAAGGTAAATTTGAAACCCCACCTCTTTTGAATACCCGCCATTTTCAGGGTGCTCAATATGCAATAATTCAGCTACTAAAGAGGATATGAATTGATTAATTTATCTCCCCATCTCCCAAAATGAATTGGCTCTTTTGCGGTAGACAGCCGTGCAGTCGATCTTGAAGCATGTATATATCATAGCTCCGGTACACTCTATATATTAAGATTATGAGTAAACTAAAGCGACCCGAGAGAACGTTCATCAAAATGACAACTGATTAGATGTGCCAATGGTGAAAACACGCAAATATGGATGCCATGCGCTAACCACATTGCATATTTTATCCGCATCTAGTACCGTGTGAATACAAGGCAGATACATGTGACCTGTTGTTGGGAAATTATTTAAGCCATCCCAACAGTTGGTCACGTAGTCCTAAGGAATTCAGCTTGTATACCACCAGCAAGTGGCTGACAGATTTCAATGCTTTAGAGACGTCAAAGTAAATAGAGAGTGCTAGCTGTCATATGTCTCGATTGCAGGCTACAAAGATGGAGAAATAAATGAGATAGGTCATACAGTGCACTGGTTTCATTAACCAATACTGGCTAAGGCTTGTACCACTGCAACCAAACATGTGTTGGAGAATGACATCCTTAATTAGTGTTTCTATGATTCCAGATACTTATGTTCTTTTGTGTGACAAGGACGACTATTTGAGGGATTTGAAATGGCATCTCAGTGCGTACATTTTAAGAGAGGACATTGTCGTTCGGAAATGATAAATTCATGTTAGTCGCTTGGAAAACACCAGATAAGATTTATCACTACCCGACCCTTGGAAGATCAGAAGTAGGTAAGAGAGGCCACATTAGTTTAAGCTCTTCTATTTATAGTCTACATTAGCAATGTTTGCGATTTCTCTACCTTATATAGGATTTACCATAAACCTATGGCATTATCATGCCATCCTGTGGCTCATTTTGTCTCTAAGTAGCTTTTCAATCTCTTGATGCTATGGATGAGTTGTCGTACTAAGTAATTCCATATTAGTTTGTTTACTAAATGTATCACACAGTGAAACAGTATTATTTACTAGATGACATTTCGAACAAACTTCACTGCTCATAATCATATCAATTATAATCACACGTCTCCTAAACTTAAGATTTATGGCTCTCCTTGTTCTCTCCTATTTGTCTTAGGGTAGTAGAATTTTTCATATACCTGAGATAGGTGTTGAATCGTTGCTATCACATGTATTTTCGGTTGGTTCGATAAACAAAGCTTCCGTTATTAATCTAATGCCACAGGGTGGAGGGGGACACTACAACTGAAAAGGAAAAGTGGAAATCTAATACTAAAAGAGCATTTAATTAGTTCGTAATTGCGCATTACGAAGTGGATGGATAAAGAAAAGTGTTTATTTTGTAGCGCCGTCGACGCCGAAGAAAATGATTTCATATGGTCGGTGGGTGTAGTTCATGGGGAAGAACCCACATGCAAAGACAGCAGATGTGTATCACTGTCTATCCAGAAATTGTCTCGCTGTCTCGTTGGAGTCTTTTGTTGCTTTTGAATTCTGTACACCACTTCTTATACTATAGACTGTTCCCTCGGTGAAATGGTGTGTGAGTCAAAACTCAAAGGGTCACTCTCTACATAGGCCAGCTTTTGACGACCGATATAAACTCACACGTGCTAAGATCTGTCCGGGTTTTGTGGCGGTAGATATGGTGAGCAGTATGGAAATTCTGAGTGCAGACTTACAGCATCATGCGAACAAAAGCGTGTGGAAAAGTTTTTAAGAGTGACTGAACACGAAAGTTGGCCGTTTTTCTTCGGAAGTGAATGTGCTCAACTGAATCCATCGTCTTTGTCAGCCTACTAGTATACCGCTGAAGTACAGTTCTTAAAGTCAGTTTCCATGTTTGGCCAGTGAGACGTTATCGTGAATAAATGTATTGGACTAAGTAGTATGTTTTATCGAAAACATAGTAAATCCGAAAAACGACTACAAACGAAACGGGCATATGGACCATGGTCAACTAATAGTAATAACAATTTATATTTCACATAAACATATGAATTTACATGAAAATGCATACCATTTTTACAGGCACGATCAAGTATGATATAGTCTCAAATCATAGATTGTCTACAAGTTAATAATGTTTCAACAGTTAAATATTTGATATATATATATATGTATATATATATAAATGCACTCATTGTCTGAACCAGGCCGTATAGTTATTAAATTGTACATATGTCCTCCAGGTTGCGCGGGAAAATCGACTTCCTTTCGTTTTCATGCCGTGATTGTAGGCATACGATAACCAACCAATATTGAGGTAAGTACAACGTTTACAAGGAAGTGAAAGCTGTTTTAGAAAAGTTAAAGTGCTAAGGTAAATCATTAAAGTGTAATAAAATAAGTGAGTGCAGTATGTCATTAATAAATATATTTGTGTAGGAAGTAGAATGGGAATGTAATTAATCCCTAGGCTGACAACGTTCATTTGTAATGTATAATGCTACCCATATATGTCTTACTATCATGAAGTCCCCTTTTGGCTTAAATACAATTATTTTCAACCAGTTGTATTTATTTCATACCTTCTTGCCTATTTGGCACACAACCGTAGCCTACAGAGAATAGGAATAGAATAAGTCGAATCAAATTCATAAAGAGCTATAAAATGTTAGGTATAATGGAATATAATGAGGATCAAGTAAAGACGTTATTAGAAAATGAATCAGATAAGACATTGTGAAGTGGTGTTTAAAGATCCGACAATGGATAGCAAGTTAATTTATAAGATGCCCCATGAATCTGTGCAGAGCCCATGTGGTCGCATCTCAACAATAGGCTGAGCGAATGGTATAAGTTTAAAGGCAGAAGCATGATCTGTCTTTTTCAAGATAAAGATTTAAGCCCTCATAAAAATCAGAGAAAATCGCGAGCCGTCAAATTGCATATTGCTGTTCCAGCAGAATGGGGCGATTCACCTTAGTGACCACCACTATATCTACTGATCAGCTGTGACGAAGAATAGGGTAAAATGTGAACGAAATAAGCCCACCAATTTAGGAACCAACTTTTCTGTCGAAACAATTATTCTTAGTATCGACTGACATCTCGTAAGTTTGCAGAAGACGTGGTGTTTTCGAACGCTAGTTTTCGAAAGCACGCCAGTGCACAGGTGAAGCGGAGTATGCCAAATCAAACAAAAGGCAAAGTATTCATCATTCAACAGACCAATAAATCCCTACATATCATGAAAAAGAAATAGTTCCTACTGGGTTACTCGCCCTACCCTTCTGAATTTTCCGATTACTCAGTACGTCAGGGTGTCCACATCATATCAGAAATTCTGGCAAATACGGTGGCTCGGTGATAAAAGGAGGCTGCTGTGTTGTAGAGGCCCACTAGTGTTATCCATGGCTAGCCAAAGGATGAAGGGCAAGGTAGAATAGTGTGCTACTCATAACGTTGTCCCATCCCCATCATAGGTCTTCAAGGCATTTAATTTCAGATGATTCGAGGGTGAGTAAGTTCATTCCAGGATTTTTGCGTCTTATAGTCCAAACTATTATTGTCGGTGAAAGATTCCTGTCATACTGTTCTTGTGAAGATGGTAGGCTCTTATTCTGAAACACACAACCTACAGGTTCAATCAGAGCAAAAAATGTTACTTTTAAAATACAATCTGAGGTGAGTTGTAGTGAAAAATTGTGGTCAAGAGTCCTCATTCCATCCCTCTACGTATGCAACTGTTTCCTCAGGTACTCCCATGAAGAATGCCTCCCTAGACCACTGAGTCAAAATCCTGTCAGGATATCGGTATGTAGCGGTTAATAATTCTCTGAAACCATTATCATGCAGTGTTCATCATTCACTGATGGGCGCTGATCTCTACTATTCAAGTTGACTCACCAAGCTGAAGGCTCGCGGTCAAGCATGCACCGCATTCCGGACACCGACGTGTCCCGTTTTTTCGTTCATGCACGATTACTGGCTAGCAAGGCATTCATCACCGCACTTCAATTTAGACCCCGCAATATAATCCGTATTATGAACAGTCAATTTCTTGTTTTGATTTGCTTTAGTTAAGGCAAAAATATGCATGGCGGGGTCGAAAATTCGTATAATTTGAGAGGCTAGGAAGGCTGATCAGGTAGTCAAAGAAATGAGAAAATATGGTACAGAAGTGCAAGGAATCTGAGGGAGCTAGTGAAATGGAAGTGATATAAGTCCAAAACTTCGTATGTCAGTCTCGTCTCATAAACCGTTAATGCCCAGCTCTCGCTACGCTCGGGCCCACGCTGTTCCTTTGAGTTTCAGAAACGCTTAGTAATAACGGACGCAAAAACCAAAACACCGATCTGCTGCTTGTTATTTCTTTATTGTTACACCAACATATAAAAGGAATAAGCGAACTAAGCAACTAAGGTCTGAAAACAAATATTACAATAATAAATCGTTATGTTACTTCTGACGATGTTTCACTCTTCTTTCTGAACAGCGACCGATGAGACGATGACTGTCGTATTGATGCCTCCGCGAAAATCGAGGAAGTTGATTTTGAGCAAACAACCAAGAATTGATCGTTCAATCTTCAACTCCATTGACACTCCCCGGCAAAAAAGGGATCCAACCCTTTTTTCCTTCACGACCAATGCACGTTGACTTGGATGCCATTGCGAGAACCTGGGTCACACGGACAGAGCTGAAATGGAAAACAAACAGAAAAGCCAACACACCACAAGCATACCCACAGCACAATCTCACACATCAATGACGACCTGCGCCTCCAGACAGAGACCTCCTCTTGACATCTTGCAACACAATCGCCACTTGCTAGAATGACTCTTGCAGAATGCAAGGTGACCATGGCAGCACCTCACGATACTCTACGCACATCCTCTTATCTACTCATTACCAATTACCACTGAAATCGCTTGTCACTCATTCTGCCTCAGTTCTAGTAGCGGTGACGCATGCGAGCCTCAGTCGTTTACACTCTTTCTCCCCGGCGTGTCGGACCGCAGCTAACAATTATCTCCGTGTGCATTTCATTCTCAGCAATAGCCTAGCCTCCCCGGCGTATACGACCCATCTGCTGTCCTTAACATCAATCAATTCATTCATGGATGTAGAAGACTCGAAACAACTTCAGAAGTAATCACGACGAAAATTTTAACAAAATTATGCAATAACAACAAGATACGAAAACAACGAGTAAACACAATGAATCCAAAAACACCAATTGATATGACACACCACACGTATATACAAACAGTACAAACAACCTCGCGATCATGTCTTGGTGGAATTCCTTTGAAGAATTGCAGGACTTACACCAGTACGCCTACAACCCTTCACAGGTTGACGATTGTAAGTTGTGGAATGTCCAGACACAAACAAGATTAACCAACAATTACATCAATTGGAACTCACACAACTATTTAACACAAACATATGTACAATCAACACATCAAATGTTGTGGATTCTGACACGACAAACTACCCTTGAAGAACTGTAGGACTTACAGCAGTACGCCTACATTCCTTCTCAGGTTGATGATCCAAGTGGAAGTCGTCCGGACACAAACAGAATTACCAACAGCTAGATGACAGATGATATCAATTCAGTATATACAATATGAACATATGTACAAAATCACACACCAAGCACATTGGACTGCTCATTGATGCGCTACCCTTTGAAGAACTGTAGGACTTACAGCAGTACGCCTACAACCCTTCTCAGGTTGACGCCCTAGGTTGGAAAATCGTCGCAGAGTTCATTTGCTAACTTCCTTCTATCAGCTATATCCTCAAATCTGAACGGCAACACGCCCATGTCATTGTATCGTAGAATATAGATGACCAACAAACACACGACATATCTCATCAACCAAGTATAGAAACAGAGTAATTTACACCAAAGATAATAACATTCAAATAGTAACTTGAAACTAGAAATGCCTTTATTCGTGCAAGTCAATTTAACAATAACTCTCTCCTTTACACTTGGCTTATCCACACTAAACTGACCATTGATATTCGTCCTTTCAAACGAACTGATACTACCATAGTCATTGCACAAGATACTTGAGTTGATGGGTGTCTGTTTCATTGTGGATGACAGCACCAACGATGACTGAGTGACACAAGGTGATGAACTTAGTGGTGGATCAGAAGCTGTTCTTGTTCGGCTCTCAGATAGTTGTCCAACTGCAAGATTACCACCACTGCTGTCTTTCACTACTAGTTCGGGTTTAGCACTATCATCTGATGATAGGTGGGCTACACGCTGATCAATTACACTGACTGTCTCACAAGTATGCACACCTTCTGGAACTGCATCTGCGTTCAATTCTACTTCACGTTGTAGTTGTACAGAACCTTTATTTAACTTAGCAGTAGTAGGCATATCCCTCATCTCATCATGATCAACCAAAGACAACTGTGAAGTATCATGATCATTATCACGAATATTCAATTTACCGTCAACTTCATCATTTTCAAACTCTTTAATAACAGAAGTAGACAATTTTGGTTCCTCCTCAAAAATCATTAAAGGTTTTATAACTTCACTCTGACTAGATATACTTTGTAAACTTGTGGAGTCAGAACTCCACTCTGAAGCAGTAACTCTATTCTGTGACACTCTATTCAACAACGGCTTACCAGTTGCAACTACAGACTTCTTCACAACACCGTTATCGTCACACAATTCGGAGTCAGACCTGGAGTTTACATTTAGCTTATCACTGAACTTGCTCACTGGTTCACAGTTCACTTCTGTATGCACCTCTTGCACACGTGTAAACAAACCGTGTTTGTCTTGCATCTTGTAACTTATCTGTTGAGGATGTACTACGAAACCTGTTACACTCACTAGGTCTATATGCATTACTAGACATCATGGAGCCTTCTCGATATCCACCTCTCTGAGGCCTACTCGTCATCAATGATTGCATTTTACCCTCAGACTGCTCTATTCTAGGGGTGAGATGTAATAGACTGGCGAACTTGCTCATAGATTGATTGACACTATTTTTTACCAGTTTCAGGATATCATCAAACTTTGGCTCGATACCCTCATCCTCCATACGGGAGCTTATCTTCACCCACTTCCTTTGCAGTCGAGTAGGTAGACGTCTTGCTATTACTTCTAGTATAAAACTCGAGTTGAGGTCACTCATGCGATTCATCGAAATCATTCCATTCTTGTAAATTAGCAAATTATCTAAAAACTCAGTGAGTGCCTGGGAGTCATCCTGTAATTGACCACCATTACCCTTAACAGCCTCGAATAATTTCCCTGCAATCATCGAAGGTCTTCCAAACCTTTGACGTAATATGCTCATAGCCTCGTAGTAGCCCTCTTTTGGCTTCATAAACTTACAGCACTGTATAGCTCTTGCAGCATCTCCAGTGCAATATCTCATCAAATACATTAACTTCAATTCATCATTTAATAAAAAACCACTCAACATGATCTCAAACTCCTTTACAAATTGTAAATAATCAGCCGGGTTTCCATCAAAACACCGTGGTTCAAATTTAGGGAGTTTGATGTTCCTATTATCCCTGAACGGCGAAACAGTAACATCAACCATGTCATGCTTAACATCAGACACATCGTTACAATTAACAGACAAGTCACCATGACTTACTTTCCTGTTTGCATCCAAGACACTCTGTCCCTTCTTTGACCCAGGCATTGTTGAACTTGACCCAATTCCAAAAAGTTCCAGATATTGCTTGTTCAAAGAGGACTTGACCGGCACCAGGAAAAATGAACGGCGACTATCCAAACTTTCACCAACTGTTTGAATCCGCCAGATCTGTTTCTATCGTCAGAAACTGTCAATCACGTCTCATAAACCGTTAATGCCCAGCTCTCGCTACGCTCGGGCCCACGCTGTTCTTCGAAGATTTCTCAGAAACGCTTAGTTATAACGGACGCAAAAACCAAAACACCGATCTGCCGTTTGATATTTCTGTATTGTTACACCAACATATAAAAGGAATAAGCGAACTAAGCAACTAAGGTCTGAAAACAAATATTACAATAATAAATCGTTATGTTACTTCTGACGATGTTTCACTCTTCTTTCTGAACAGCGACCGATGAGACGATGACTGTCGTATTGATGCCTCCGCGAAAATCGAGGAAGTTGATTTTGAGCAAACAACCAAGAATTGATCGTTCAATCTTCAACTCCATCGACATCGTGTTTTATTTTTTTATTTTTGATTACAGCTTGATTCCAGACCGTATTTTTGGTACAAGTATGGAGTTTTCAGCGTGGATATCGGTAAAGGATAACTCCATTATGGATAAGATTTTATTTTTATAAATCACACAGTGATTTTTAGTACTATTAACTGATGAAGTTTCGAGCACAAACTATTGCCCTGCCCACAGCCTCAGCAATATTTAGCAGTCGAAATCTTAAGGCAAAATTGAGATTCGCAGGTATGCGGTAAATGACTATGAAAGCATGGTTAACGTCAATCTTGTGTTCTGTCTGCACAAGATGAGATAGAATAGCATCCAAAAGAAGTTAGTTCAGATATTAACATTACCTTGGCCATCCAGGTTTGAATAATCCTGAATTTTCGTGGAATTTCCCTAATATCGGGCATTATAGAAATTATACCTATGAAACAGACAAGTGTAAAGGCGCATGTATGCAGTACAAACAAGTAAGTGCACTATTATTTATTTGTACAGTATATTGGGTTGATGAAGTGGTGATGTCCAGTTTACATTAGTTCGTGGTAGTGCATTTCTCAGATTACAAAATGGGCAATTTAAACTTTAGGCACCAATAACTACCAATAGAATGCGACCGCACCAGTGACTTGAAACTCTTACTGAGCAGGTTATTGAAATCTGGCAAGTAACCTCGTGATCATTAACAAAAAAATGTTTATAGAAGCGTCATGCTATTAAATGGGATATCTGGCAAGTTTCAGCTTAGGTTTGAGAAAGATGAAGTTATCGTTTAGTCCAAAGACAGGTTAGGGTTAGGTTAACCTAATAAAGGCGACATTAGGGTTGGTTCGAGTTAGACTACAGTTAGTTTAAAAATATTTCCACGTTAGGGCTTGGTTCAGGAAAGATTGGGGTTATTGTTAGGTTTAGAAGACCTAAAACATTGCATGCATAGAATGTGGTTAAATTACTCTGTGCGTCGGTGGCACAGTGGTTAGGACTCTCGCTGACCATGCACATGGTCCGGGGTTCGAGCCCTCGCCGACGCACACTTGATATCTATGGTCGGCCTGCGAAATTTGGGCTACTGATATCCACGCTGAAAACTCCATACTTGCACAAAAAGTACGGTGTGGGGGTCAAGCTGTAATCAAAATTAAAAAAAATAAAATAAAAATAAAATAAGAATAGAACTTGTGCACTGCGGTTGGCCACGTTTTGAGTAAAATCTATTGCTCAGTAAATATTACTGTATAACACTGAGAATTTACCAAAATAAATTTGACCCACAATGGAATTATACTCTGTTGATACTCCAACCTAAAACTGAGAGCTATTTTTATCACACGTGAGAGGAAGGTCTCCTCTACAACACTTTTATGCAGTTTTTATGCATTTCGTTACATAAATATATCTATTCCATACACAAAAATGGCTCCTTCACGCAATATGTGCGTTCGAGGACATTCGGTGTTTGGTAGTTAAAGGGGGTGCTTAAAGTTTAACTTTGCCGGCGTCTGTTTATAGACAGTATTTCTATTTAATATATTAACTTGTTATGAGGAGGATTATTTCAAGGTTGGTGAATACAGAGACCTATCAGAGGGCGTTTGTGTGAGAAATCCTTCTACTATGTTAATCATTGTGTGCCCCAAATTTTCACCAACCGCACTCAGCAGCAGTACAACAATGCCATGTGTCATGTGATCCACAACAGGAAGCTCAATGAAGACTTTTAAGTGAATAAATAATATAATAATAATAATGTATATTCTCATATAAACATATAAATTTACATGAAAATGCATGCCATTTTTACAGGCACGATCAAGTAAAAAATTTTTTCCGCACCCTGGCCTCTAAGTAGCTAGATTACAGGCGTACGCCACCACGCCCAGCCAGTAATAAGAAAAGACCACGCACTATCACCCATGACGACATTCCTAATTGTGGTAGACTGGGGTATGCGTCAGACAGTGGGGAGCAAGAAGACAGGATTACGCCGGACTGGTAAGAAGACTGTAAAGAATCTGAACTTAGCAGATGATTTATTTCTAATGTTATACAAACTCGAAGGCTCACAAGCGAAAATCAGCAAACTGTCAGAAGACGCTGGCAACAAAGACAGAACTTCAAGTGAACTTAGAGAAGACAGAAGTGATGAAGATACTCAGTGACCAACAACAAACACCAATCATAGTCAAAGGTATAAATTTGAAGGAGGTCACCTCCTTTACTTATTTATCTAGGTGGCTTCGTTTCAACTACAGACAATCGACACGGATGAGGATGTCGAAAACAGAATCCGAAAGGCAAGGAACACCTTCATCACTCTGAAAGCACTTTGGAAATCTATTGCACTCAGCGTAGAGAACAAAATTTGAATTTTCAACACCAATTTTGAGTCAGTTATTTCCTCTGCATGGGTCAAAAACTTGGTGCATCACGAAAAGCACTTCCAACAGAGACTTTCATCAGCAGCTGCTTTCACTGACTTCATACTGAAGATGAAATGGCCAGAAAGGAATATTTTTGGAGAACCACAATGAATAGTTGATTCCATTTCTGTGATTAGTCGTTGTAATTGATATGCCTGTGGTTAACTGGTCCTGTTGACTTCATAGGACGCACAGTTAGGCGTGTTTCTCGTCGAATTTCCGAACATCATTCTGCGCAGTTAAGCAAAGGCCAAACTAAATCTATTCGTAGCGCTATTCTGGCTCATCTTGTGGATACAGAACATAAGATTGATGTTAACCAGGCTTTTAGAGTTATTTGCCGGATATCAACAATTCTCAACTCCGTCTTAAGAGTTCGATTACTAAATATTGCTGAGGCTGTTGGGATCCACATTAAAAAGCCCAATTTGTGCGTCCAAATGAAGTTGGTTCAGGCACTATCCTTATATTGGCCATCTAGGTTTGAATGATCTTCAATTTTTGTAGAAATTTCCTAATTTTAGTTGGTATTCTATTCGCCATTATATCTTTATTACTATTATAATTTAAGTATCTTTAATGAACTGTAAATGCATTGGTCATACTATACAAATCGATATTATTTAAAAAACACTAATATTGTTATTAACTACCAACCTAGAATATTTTGTGTATATAAACATGTATATAAGTGAAGAGCCGGAAGAGGAATATATCGAAAAGAATATTCTTTGCTCAATTATTTTGTGTTTTATAGATGACTGTGATTTATCAAATTAAAATCTTATCCATAATGGAGTGAAATGGAGATGAACTATTCAAATTGTTGGCTAGAAAGTTAGTAATCTACTCCGGTCATCCAGACGAGCAAGGAAAGAAGGAAGATTTCTATAGATAACTTCAAACAGTAATGGACATCATCCCGAATGGTGACATCAGAATCAGCTATATGAATTCCGAACTAACTGCCAACAGAAGATGATTCATCATGGTTTGAGCGGCTGTCGTTTGAGAAAATGAATGACAATTGCGAACTCTTCCCAGGCTTCTTCGTCTTCAATGATTTGTTCATTTGAGACATTGTGTACAAGCACAAGGATGTACACAGAGCAACATGGATTTCGTCTGATGAACACACCAAATGCTAGATAGACTTCAACTCATTTAAGTTAAGTGAACACGCAGCTCCTGGACACGGAATCGAGAAGGGGAGCAGGTGTGAGCCCAAACCATTGTCTACTCAAAAGAACCCTCGGGGTTGAGTCGGCAGCCTTGAAAGCAACTGGAGGTAGATCACAGTGCACGTTCAACACTCAGGAGCCGGAAGACGAAACCACGAAAAATAATCTTGCAGTCATCAGAACAAGGTCGAAGAGATGTATGCAGATGAAATCAATAGGCGATGGTCAAGGGGAACAAATTGCCATAGAAGAGAAACAAAGGTACAACAATGAATTAATCCCTTAAAAAGAGTTTAGGATCGACCATCACCTGTCACTCGTCTAGAAACACCCCTGGCAGCCGTAGAACTACTAAAGAAAACCTATCCTCCAACAAAAATCAGAAATCTTGATTGCAAATAAGCCACTGAAAAATGATCCGGAGACTGCAAAAGATATTTTGACACAACTATTGCAAAATGTTTGGAAAGAAAAGAAGATGGTTACCGATTATAAGAAAGACTACCTCGTCAAAATACCAAAGAAGAGTGAATCAGGCCTTTGGAAAGACTGCGAAAGAATCGTGTTCTTGTCAAGCGAAATTTTAATTTGTGTTATTCGAGGAAGAATAAAATACGCGATGGGGACAGAATTCTGTTTAGAACATGTACAGACCGAATTCCCATTCTAAACATTATAATCAAACGGATCGTGCAAAGTTAATCAAACATCTATTCTTACATAATCGACTTTGAAGAGGCCTTCAACATTGTGAACATAAAAGTAATCTGGAAACTGTTTAAACACTATAGCGTGAAAAAATATTTATCAACCTCATACAACAGCTACAGAAAAATGCCACGTTTTGGCTGATCTATAAACAAAAATTCAGTTGTCAATGGAGTTGAAGATTGAACGATCAATTCTTGGTTGTTTGCTCAAAATCAACTTCCTCAATTTTCGCGGAGGCATCAATACGACAGTCATCGTCTCATCGGTCGCTGTTCAGAAAGAAGAGTGAAACATCGTCAGAAGTAATCATATGATTTATTATTGTAATATTTGTTTTCAGACCTTAGTTTGCTTAGTTCGCTTATTCCTTTTATATGTTGGTGTAACAATACAGAAATATCAAACGGCAGATCGGTGTTTTGGTTTTTGCGTCCGTTATAACTAAGCGTTTCTGAGAAATCTTCGAAGAACAGCGTGGGCCCGAGCGTAGCGAGAGCTGGGCATTAACGGTTTATGAGACGTGATTGACATCAGTCAAATGCTCGAAGTGAGTACGGGAGTAAGAGAAAGCTGTCTAGTAACACCGATAATATCTCTGATTGCGGTCCTTTGGACTATGCAGAAAACTCTGAGTGGGAGCGGAAATAAAGGAATGCGTTGGACAGATAAGAAAACTCTACAAAATCTCAGCTACCTGAAGGATTTATACACAATGTCACACAAGCTCAAAGATCTAAAGGCAAAGACAAAAAAACTTGCAGGGAAAGCGAGATTTCAAGCTAATATTAAGATCAGAAAGCTCTCAAAAACCACAAGTGTCCAAGTCTTACTACGTTGGACCTCACGCTGTCTCTCGAAGGCTTTCAGAAACAATTTCTAATGACCAACGAGAAAAATCAGAACACAGATTGGTGACTTGAGAATCCTTTGTTCTTACGCCTACATATAACCAACAATAATGTTATAACGGTTAATCCCCATAATACTTCTGATAGTCTCCTGTCCTCCACCAAACAGCGAATGATGAGACGATGACTGCTGGGTGGATGACTCTCGTGAAAAATATGGAGGGTTTGGGTTTGAGCTAACAACCATGAATTGCTCGTTCAATCTTCAACTACATTCACACTCCCCGGCAAAAATGGGATCCATCCCTTTTTCCATCGCGACCAATGCACGTTGACTTGGATGCCAGTGCGAGAACCTGGGTCACATGGACAAAGCTGAAATGGTAAACAAACAGCAAAGCCAACAAACCACAGGCATGCATGCAGCACAATCTCACTCATTGACGACGACCTACGCCTTCCAGTTAAAGGCATCCTCTTGACATCTTGCAACACGATAAACACTTGCTAGAATGACTCTTGCAGAATGCAACGAGACCATAGAAGCACCTCATGATACTCTTCGCACATCTTCTTATCTATTCACTACCAATTACCACTGCGATCGCTTGTCACTCATTCTGCCTCAGTTCTAGTAACAGTGACGGATGCAAGCCTCAGTCGTTTACACTCTCGCTCCCCGGCGTGTGGGACCATGGCCTGAATAAAAACATTCATTCTCAATCAATGATTCCACAGCTCATCCTTGTCTACATTTGCATATCATTCTCAGCACTAGCCTCCCCGGCGTATACGACCCGTCTGCTGCCTTTAACATCAATCAATTCATTCACGGATGTAGAAGACTAGAAACAAATTGAGAGGTAAGCACGACGAAAATTTTAACAAAATTATGCAATAAAACAAGATACGAAAACAACATGTGAACACAGTGAATCCCAAAACACCAATTGATATGACACACCACACATATATACAAACAGTACACATAATATCGCAGATCATGTCTTGAAGTAAGTCGTTTGAACAATTGCAGGACTTACACCAGTACGCCTGCAACCCTCCTCAGACTGACGATTGTAAGGTGAAGAGTGTCCGAAAACAAACAAGATTAACGAACAATTACATTAACTGGAACCCACTCAATTACTTAATACAAACATGTACAATCAATACATCAAATGCTGTGGATTCTAGCTTGACGAGCTACCCTTGAAGAACTGTAGGACTTACAGCAGTACGCCTACATTTCCTCTCAGGTTGATGATACAAGTGTAAGACGTCCGGACACAAACAAAATTATCAACCGATAGATGAGAGATGATACCAATTCACTATATAAAATACGAACATATGTACAAAATAACACACCGATTAAGATGGACTGCGCTTCAACCTACTAGCCTGGAAGAATTGTTGGACTTGCTGCAGTACGCCTATAATCCTTCTCAGGTTGAGGCCCTAGGTTGGAAAATCGTCTCAGAGTTCATTTGTTGACCTCCTTCTATCATCTATATCCTCAACTGTGAACGGTGACACGCCCATGACATTGTATCGTGGAATGCAGATGACTAACAAACATACGACGTATCTGACCAACCTAGCGTAGGCACAGAGCAATTTACACCAACGATAATAGCATGCGAATAGTAATTTGAAACTTGTAATGCCTTTATTCGTGCAAGTCAATTTAACAAATACACTCTCGCACAAGATTGTCTTATCACCACTAAACTGAGCATTGATATTCGTTTTTTCAAACGGATTGATACTAGCATAGTCATGGCATAAGACACATGAGTTCATGGACATCCCTTTCACTGTGGATGACAATGCCAACGACAACTGACTGATACAAGTTGATGAACTTAGCGGTGCATCAGATGCCGTTGTTGTTCGACCTTTAGAAGATTGTCTAACCGTAGGATTACCGCCACTGCTACCTCTTGAGGATTAGCTGCAGTTCAACCCTAACATCTTCGATAGGTGGACTACACGCGGATCATTTACACTGAAGGTTTCATGAGTATCCTTGCCTTCTGCAACAGCATCTGCCTTTAATTCTACTTCACTTCAAGCTGTACAGAACCTTTGTTTAACTCATTAATAGCAGGCATTCCGTTCATCACATCATGGTCAGCCAGAGACAAATGTGCTCTATCATGACCATTGAGACAAATATCCACCTTACCGCCGTTCGTTTGATGGACTTCATCATTTTCAAACTCTTTACTAACAGTGGTAGATGATTTGGGTTCTTCCTCATGAATCCTTAAAGGTTTTACACCTTTACTCTGACTAGTAATACCTTAAAAACTTGTGGAGTCAGAACTGGACTCTGAAACTGCAACTCCCTTCTTTTTCACAAATTGCGGTGTCGTCTGTGACACTCTATTCAACAATGGCTTGCCAGTTGCGACTACAGGCTTCTTAATTGCACCATTATCGTCACAAATTTCGTAATCAGACCTTGGCGACACTGGTTTCACATTTAGCTTACCACTAAACTTGCTCACTGCTTCACATTTCGCCCTTGTATGCACTTCTTGCAAACAGACGAAACACGACCGTGTTTGTCTTGCAGATTGTAACCCATCTGTTGGGGACGTCCCACGAAAGCTGTCACACTCATTAGGTTTGTATGGATTACTAGACACCATAGAGCTTTCTCGATAATCACTCCTCTGAGACCATTTCAGCATAAATGATTGCGTTTTGCTCTCAGACTTCTCTATTCTAGGGGTGGGATGCAATATACTGCTAAACTTGCTCATAGATTGATTGACACTATGTTCTACCAGTTTCAGAATATCATCGAACTTTGGCTCAATACCTCCATCCTCTATACGACAGCCTATCTTCACCCACTTCCTTCGCAGTCGAGTAGGTAGGCGTCTCGCTATTGCCTTTAGGACTGAACTTGAGTTCAGATCACTCATGCAATTCATCGAAATCAACGTATTCTTGTAAGTCATCAGATTATCCAAAAACTCAGAAAGTGCCTTGGAGTCATCTCGTAGTTGACTACCATTACCCTTAACAGCCTCGAATGCGTTCCTTACAATCGTCGAAGGTCTTCGGAATCTTTGACGCAGTATACTCATAGCCTCGGAATATCCTTCGTTTGGCTTGCATAAACTTACAGCACCGTATAGCTCTTGAAGCAACTCCACTGCAGTACCTCAACAAATACATTAACTTCATTTCGTCTTATAATACAAAACCACTCAAAATGATTTCAAACTCTTTGATATCCTGTGGATAATGGGCTGGGTTTCCAACAAAGTACCGAAGCTGAAACTTAGGTAACTTGAAACCCCTACCATCACTAAACGGCGAAACGTGAACATCAGACTTATCATGCTGAACATCATACATATCATTACAATTAGCAGGCAACTCATCATTACTTACTTTTCTGTCTGCTTGCAAAGAGCTTTGTCCTTTCTTTGGCCCAGGCGTCATCCAACGTCACCAATAGATCCAAATAACGTTGATAATCCGCGTCCAAAGATGCTGGCGGCAGACTAAGTAAGTGCTCTCCAGAAGAGTTCCAGAAGGCGCTCCAGAAACCGAACAGAAGAATAAAAGCTGCCAAGGAACTTAACCCTAAGTTCCTATTATTTACGAAGACGCTCCGAACCGATAATTGCTACGACTGACTCTCGACTTTAACTCCAAAACACCAGCACTTGTTGGAAAGCTACACTGTTTGGCAATTAAGGTGAAGATAGTTGCAGGTCTATAATCAACGGTTTACAAATAAATATAGTATACTTTTATCCGTATTCTTTCATCTTCTTCCAACTTGTACACGATTGAACCGTTCGCGCCTTCGAGTTGCCCGCCAATGGCTATCAGTTCCAATAAAGAAACGTTCAATATTCTCCTGAGTGGACACTTTTCAATAAAATTTCATACGTCAGCGGAATTAGGTTTATCTGGAACTGCGAAAGCTTGCAGTAATGTATAAGTGTCCATTTTGTTTGCAGGGTTACTCTAAGCTATAGCAGTTCATAACTAAATTACCTATGGGACGGATTGATGACTTTTTGCCACCAGTCCAATGTGTGCGTGGTATACGCGGGCAATTTTGTATGCTGTACACGAATAACGCAGCAAAGTACTGCTTAGAACACATGCCCATTGGAAGGGCGAAACATACATCCAGCTGTCATCCTTGAACTATTTTAATAACGCAGTCAGTAATACGGACGCCTTCGTCAATCCTACTTAAGGGACCCACACAAATGCCATTGAAAATTTCTGGTCACCCGACAAAGAGGACCAGGTTGATGCAACAGCCAAGAAACGCAATGATTTACAGTTATCTCAAAGAATTTAGACAAATAAGTTGGTTTAACCTAGCTATGAAGACTCCTATGAGAAATACGGAGGTTTCCTTTGGATGCATACAAAGAAGTCATCCTATGTAACTACTTTTAACGTTGCATAACTTACACATAAATTTCTTTTTCAAATTACTCGCTTCTGCTTCGGACGCACCTAGCTGATCGATAGAGATTTGTCAAGGTCTTTCACTTGTCTGGCCAGGTAGTATCTATTCATGTATTGGCGGCTTGTACGAATGCGGATATCCAGTCCGGAATCGGAACGACACGACAGATCTAAATCACTGTGAAATCAGTTCGGAAATCTTCTTCACTCACCAGAGTGAACACAATTTGATTTTTAACAGCAATGTTACATGGGTCAGAAACTTGGCGTGTCACAAAAAGTATGCCCTTGTAGACTTTAAACTTCTATCATCAGTTGCCTTCATTCTACACCGAAGATCAGATGGCCAGAAAGAATTGGGAACAAAAAACTTTGTGGACGAATCAGTGAAAACCTATTGATCAACAGATATTCGGAAGTGAGTGGAGATGGATCGGACACACAGTGAGGTGACTGTCGAGTGACATCAAGAGAAGGAGGTGAACGACTATGGGCAATCATGGTGCCAGCTGAAGAGAAACATAGGGAACGGGAAAAGGTGGAAATGTGCTGTTGAGGCCCTATTTTCCACTCGTAATCCAAAGGAACAACTCTACATATACATGTGTGAGAATCCCCAGTTTTAAGGTTTAGAGATGTATGTGTGTGTATGCGTGCGTTGAAACAAATAAATATAGATGATCGAAACAGTTAATTAGTAGAAGCTAAAGTTTGACTGTTAATTAACAAAAAATATAAATTTCGAAGTGTATGAGAAGTGAGAATAATCGCGGAACTTAAGATAAGCTAATTTAGAGGCAAAGGTTTTCAAAGAGTCATTACATAATCAATAATTAGTGAAATAATAATGGATCAGAGCAACCAAGATGCTAAAAGCTGGAAAAGCAACAGGACCAGATGGAATCCCAGCAGAAGCATTGAAAATGGCCCCAGAGAAAACAGCGGACTTGATGATGACATTGCTGGAGAAGGTGTGGAAAGAGGGCAAAGTACCCGAAGATTGGAAGAAAGGATACTTATTCAACCCGAAAGGGAAGCGGCGAGTTTGTCGTCCAAGGGTGACTTGGAGGAAGCCATATGAAGAGGAGATGAAAGCGTGTGGGCAGACTTGGAGCGGGGTGAAAACGTTGGCAGAGAATCTAATGCAATGGAGACGCGCGGCTGAAGCACTATGCTCCTCTAGGAATTAAAGGAAATAATAATAATAAGGGCATTATATCAACGGATTACGTAAGTATACCAGGATACAAAAAAGTTAGTTGATTTAGCTACAGTAATAGTTATAATAAAATAACGATTTCAAATGATAGACACAAGGATAAGAGAAAATCTTTTGAGTACACAAATTTAGCGTGTTCAGCTGAGCTGCAATTGCCTCTGATATATATGTAAAAGTTGTACTCATAGAGCTTACGCAAAGTTGGGTCAAATGCGATATATAATTCTATCGCTTTGTTAATGTCAAACTGAATTCTTGTGTTGGCAAGATGTGCTAATATTAGGCAGTGAGTGTATGAGTAATTCCTAACTACTAACGACGAGTAGGTTCCAATCTCAGGAGGGAACACCATCACATACTGGAGATGCTGGTGTGTAGCTGACTTATTGTGGTGATTGACAATTTCTATCTCTGTATTGTTTAAATACTTACTGTTGACTGTTGATATGTTTCTTATATGAATTGCATTCTAATTCCGCTAAATACAAATTCCTGATTGCTGCCCTCTCTGGGTTTTGTTTAGATTCTTATAATTCCGTCAGATCGAAATACTAATACTTCAAGTACAATAAATTACTACAAATTGGCGTCGCGATGGAGCTAAGTAACCTGGGAAAATTTCCCATTAATGGGTCTCCGCGGGAGATTGCTGATTATTTGGAATGATTCGACGCGTGGTGCATTTCCAAGAATGTTCGGGATGACAAAATACCTGCACATTTCATCACTGCTATTGGGCTAGATTCATATAGCCTAGTAAAGACTCTGTCGTTTCCAGATCAACCTATTTCTCTGTCATATGTCAAGATTCGTGAACTTCTGACAAATCACTTTCATGTAACTACATTTGAGACCAGAGAGAGGGCTCACTTCAACAAACTGGTACGTTCTCCCAACCAGAAGATTAGAGACTTTATTCTTCAACTTCAAATTCAAGCCTCAAAGTGTAATTTTGGAGATCAGCTGCATACTCAACTACGTGATCGTCTAATTGCTGGAATCAATATTCCTAAATTAGAGAAAGAGTTAATTCAGATTCCTTCTTGTACGTTTCAAACTGCTAAAGATTTTTGTATTACATATGAAGATGTCAATAATGAATACTCTGCTCCCACTACGTCAGTGTCTGATGTTATGCTTTCTAAAGTCGAAATTACAAGTGGTAATGGAAAGCAATCCAAACTGCCGTCCACAGTTAATAGAATGCAGCGAGAGATCAAAAACATTAAACCGTGTTTTTCCTGTGGAAAGTTACATCTACGAAGCACTTGCCGTTTTCGGGGTGCTAAGTGTCACAAATGTGGTAAAGTTGGACACATCAAGACTGTTTGCAGAAGTTCGAACACTTATGTTACTCAGAATTCTTATAATTCTTCCAATTTATCTAGTAAAATGCAGTCGATATCTCTTTCAACCATTCAAAATACTCAAGCTCATCCAATGAAAACCTCCACTACAAGTTCAGCAACGCAAGCATCAACTGTTTTCAAAAATGTGGTAGCCGAGTTACAATGTGAACTGTCGAAAACACGAAAAGACATGAATGAGATGAGAGAGCAACTGATTAAAATTGAGGAATTACTGCATATGCATAGACTACGTCTGGTGAATGCAAAGCATACAAGTACCCATGAAAGTCCTGCAAAACTGTTCATATCTCAAATTCTCTGAAAGCATCTGATGTCCACGACTTCTAATGTACATTATTACAAAGGGAATAACTATAGACCTTCTGTTGGAATTATACTACAAAAAATGGGAAATCGAGTGGTGAAGATATTAGACATCAAAGATCACTCAGTTCATAACGGACACCTGGACAAAGTGACAATAAATGAAGTAGGTCGTTCCAATTATAATATTATTGATTCCGCTACTAATCCTGATTTTGTAGATAATTCAGAAATAAGTCCAGATAATACTGATGGAAATAATATCACAGAATCAGTTAGGTCGAAGCTACTTGCAAGCAAACCGAGACATCGTTATAAATACGCAAGGAGATATTCGAGGTGTGGCGGATGTGGTGATTGACAATTTCTATCTCTGTATTGTTTAAAATACTTACTGTTGACTGTTGATATGTTTCTTATATGAATTGCATTCTAATTCCGCTAAATACAAATTCCTGAATTCCGCACTCTCTGTGTTTTGTTTAGATTCTTATAATTCCGTCAGATCGAAATACTAATACTTCAAGTACAATAAATTACTACACTTATACTAGAGTTCTCTAACATTACAAATATAAGTATAATAATCCAAGTCAATAGAGTGTTAAATAACAATATATTACCAAAAATACAGTGACGAGTTGTATCAACAAAAAGGATTACTTGGATATAAAGTCTAAGTCCTCTGCTACAAATTATTTATATAATCCACGGGTGCGTTAATTGTTTGGGTTGCGTCTGCTGTAGCTGCTGTGTTCCGGTTGTAGAAATGTCTTCGGTTGAGAGTAGTAGACTCCTACAATAAATCCGAAGTATACAACACGGTGTGAGTTGAGTAAGTAAGCAGAAATAACCCGGGAGAAGACGAAGTCTCCAACAGCAGAGTGTATTTTTCAATTGTACACGGAAGTTACGTATATTTCAACAAGAAGCGTTTTAAACAAAAATTATGTACAATATCTCGAATTTCTACAAATAACCAAAAAGTGTACAATCACATTGTTACGTACTCCACAGGTGTACCCCAATGATGGGTAACAAAAAGAACGAAACATGCTTTTAGCGTTCCACTGTTGACCTCCCAACCATCTCAAATGAACTGATGAAGATATTTGGACACTTTAAACATTTTATACTTTTCGAGGGTTCTGACAAATCGAATTTCTGTTTTATGAATCGTGTATGAACAGATGGTGTTGGTAAGTGGATCAGAAAATAACGTTTGCCATGTAAACAGTTGAAGTGAACATTTGAACGAATTCCTTTCCAACGAAAAGAACCACAAAAGCTATGGGAAGCTTGCTTTATTTGAGTTTTTTGTTTGCTGTATAATTAGTAGAATTAAGAGTCACAGGAGAGAAACATCTTAAGACCATCTTACGTTCAGATGAATAAATATCAAAGAAAATTCATCGAAAAATATGTTTTCTCTATCCAACCGTCCAACACAAAATCATTCACTGAGACTACAAAGATAATCATCCTACTGTATGTAAAGAATATTTGTGAAATAAGTACAAGATTAGCCACTCTTGTGCAACGGGTCATATATAATTATTGAATTGAATTTTGATTTTCCCGTCGATTGATTGGACCGAAGTGTTCGGTCTCAGGTTGACATGTCGGCTTCTTGTGCAGATGCTTCGACGATGTCTGGGGATTTGATTTGTATACAATTGGTGGATGGTGGCTAGCAGTGGAATCCAGGATGCGCATTTCGTCCTAATTGGGACTCGTCAGCTGGATGTACCTGCATTTCTCAGTGAGTGATGATGTTCCCACCGAGGCTCGAACCCAGTGCCCATAGTTTCAAACGCCAAAGCGTTATCCACTAGACCACTTGGGCCACGAGAGCCACCTCTTGTGCAACGGGTCATATATTAATTATTGAATTGAATTTTTGATTTTCCCGTCGATTGATTGGACCGAAGTGTTCGGTCTCAGGTTGACATGTCGGCTTCTTGTGCAGATGCTTCGACGATGTCTGGGGATTTGATTTGTATACAATTGGTGGATGGTGGCTAGCAGTGGAATCCAGGATGCGCATTTCGTCCTAATTGGGACTCGTCAGCTGGATGTACCTGCATTTCTCAGTGAGTGATGATGTTCCCACCGAGGCTCGAACCCAGTGCCCATAGTTTCAAACGCCAAAGCGTTATCCACTAGACCACTTGGGCCACGAGAGCCACCTCTTGTGCAACGGGTCATATATTAATTATTGAATTGAATTTTGATTTTCCCGTCGATTGATTGGACCGAAGTGTTCGGTCTCAGGTTGACATGTCGGCTTCTTGTGCAGATGCTTCGACATGTCTGGGGATTTGATTTGTATACAATTGGTGGATGGTGGCTAGCAGTGGAATCCAGGATGCGCATTTCGTCCTAATTGGACTCGTCAGCTGGATGTACCTGCATTCTCAGTGAGTGATTGTTCCCACCGAGGCTCGAACCCAGTGCCCATAGTTTCAAACGCCAAAGCGTTATCCACTGCCACTTGGGCCACGAGAGCCACCTCTTGTGCAAGGTCATTATTAATTATTGAATTGATTTTTGATTTTCCCGTCGATTGATTGGACCGAAGTGTTCGGTCTCAGGTTGACATGTCGGCTTCTTGTGCAGATGCTTCGACGATGTCTGGGGATTTGATTTGTATACAATTGGTGGATGGTGGCTAGCAGTGGAATCCAGGATGCGCATTTCGTCCTAATTGGGACTCGTCAGCTGGATGTACTAAGTACAAGATTATTGAAACCTTTTGGAATATATTTGTTCCTCACAAATCAACATAATCTCTTTGTCTCATAATATATAATTATCAAGTGTTGTTTTGCATGGATATGATTGGTTATAGATCTGCTCATGAGCTGATATCAGTTAGAAGACCATTGGAAAACCAGATAGTACTGGATAGCTGTTTCGTTCCAGCCTGAGACTTTTCAGCAGTACTCGCACACCTGGGTTTGAACCTAGGACTTTACGGTTGCAAAGCGAACTTGTAGACGATTCAGCCATAGTGACCCAAAGCATTGGCCCATGAAATCCAACTTCTTTACAGGGGCTTATTTTGTAACTGTGTGGTAATGGGTTGAGATCCTAGCGGGTGCGTGCTGATGAAGGGTCCCAAACTAGGACAAGACAGCTTTGAAATACTTCATGGTTTTCCAATGGTTTTTATATCGGATGATGATCAGATGGACAATAAAAGTCAAAGGAAAGACAGCACAGCAAAGGAACACTACGCCAACATCATTTTTAAGTGTGTCAACAGTGGCTAAAGTCGATGTCCCTTTTAATCTTCACATTTAGTTAAACACACAAGCAGTCAAAAGACACAACATACATATTCATTAATATCAATAAATATGAATAATGATGAACATCAGTTCAATTGGTAAAGTGTGAAAATCAAACAGAATGTACATCAAAATTATCAGCTAATAAGGAATAAGACCAACCCGTGAAAAGGGCAAATATAACAACAAGGTAATCAATATCCGTGGAGGTAAACACAACGATAAGAAAACCCTTAGGAAACAATAAACTGCACTCGTGATTATCACGTAGAAGACGGTTATTTCGTTCATCCAGAGAACTCCAAAATCATACTTCAATTTGAAGTTCAGCAGTGAAAATGTTGTTTAGACGGACTGCAAAAGTTATGCAAATAAAGCAGACAGTTAAGTGGACATAACAACAAGAACAACAACACAAAAAGAAGAAACAAATTTCACTGGATCAAATACAATAAAAAAAATTCATATAAGATACTTGAAGGCTGTTAGCACTTTTTATTGCTATGGTAGAGTTCATATTATAATTTAATTGACTAGGTATTTTTACAGTGGAAATATCACTCTTGAATCTATGAAGATTCAATGTTTTCAAAAAAACTCTGTTGTAAGTGTTCAGAGTGTCACTAGTATAATGATATTAAGTATCAGCATTAAATTCATTTAACTTTGAAATACAATAAGTGAGTAATTGAGAATATGTGAATGTATAATTAATAGGACTTTAATTCATGTATGTGAAGATACTTTGCACATACTTTGAGAGGATAAGTTCAAACTTCATTTTAACACAGAAATAAATAGGATTAGCATAGTATATTATTGTATATAGAATTGCTCTTAGAAACAATCAATATCTCATGAACACTGATAAAACTCCGTTCAAATATACTTATTTACAAAGGTAATTATTATGCAACTTGCCCTGTCCTTTTGGTTATATTAAATAGTATTATTATTAGCTATCTCATACTTATATAAGTGGTGATGAAGTTTCAAAGATGATGTAACAACTGCTTCCGGAATTCGTTTGCTTTTGAGTATATCTATTAATGATTAAAATTTGGAAGTTATTTGGGTGTTATTACCTTCTGTAACGTGAATAGTTGAATCGTGAAAGCTTCATTATTCTACTAGACAGCATTTCAAGTGCTAACTTTGATGTAGGATGATTATCTTACGAGTAATTTTATTGACCCGTGAGCAAATACATATATGCAAAATGCATACTTTAATATGCATTTTGATATCTTCGAACTTAGAGTTAATTTCTAGATGAAATAATTTTGTGGTTTTATGTTTTGTTGCTGTTGTTCCCCTTAGTTTTCCCAGAGCTACTGAAGAAAGACTAAGTTTTATTTCGTAGGATGTTATAGGTTATCAGCAGGGTAAGCGATGTGCTGCTTAACCGATTTGTTAATATTCTGGTCTACAGGTACTTGGAATCATGTGAAAAATGGGCTAAATCCATTTTATCTAACTCTCACCACCCTCTTCACATTCACAACTCTCCCCTTGTATCTCATCAGGCAGAACTTAGAGCCTATATAGAAAACTATATGCTCTCACTAGCAAGTACAAAAACTCTACCATACCCTACTTAGCTCGTGTTCTGTGGAATAAAAAAGGTATTAGGCGTGAAACTTATAACTTACTAAATGGTCAGTGGAAAAATTCGATCTTGTCTTTCCAATTCATATCATTTATAGGTACAACGTTTCCTTTCTCTCTCTTTTTTCTGCTATGTGCTGCTTTGTTTCTCTCTTTCTTACAAATTCTACTTAAAACATTCTTCTTCGTTCTTTCACACTCTGTTTATCTCGACCTTTTTGTTACCGCTTACGCCAGTAAGTATGCTAGCATCTACTTTTCTTAACACCTTCAAACATTCCGTTCTTTATTGGCTTTGCTACCGATATGGAAATATGTTGTTTTTAAAAGTAACCCAGATTACCCTTAATCAATGTAGAAATTTATTTATTGTTAATGTGCAAACAGGATGCAATACTGTAGTAAAATTCTGAGAATTCCATTCTGTATCACAAGTACTGTTTTCGAATAAAGCAAATTATTATTATTATTACAAATGTCATATGAATTCTGTTGTAATTATTTGTAATCGTAGTATTAGTATTTCGAGATGACCGAATTACAAGAATCCAAACAAAACACAGAGAGGGCGGAATTCAGGAATTTGTATTTAGCGGAATTCTAATGCAATTCATATAAGAAACATATCAACAGTCAACAGTAAGTATTTAAACAATACAGAGATAGAAATATTCGTTCACCACAAATTCATTGGGAAATGAACTTGGGAATGTATCTGGTAATTGATTATTAAATATTCACCGCCATCTTCTGTGACACTGATTACATTTTTATACGAATGTAGTGAATCCACTTGGCGTATTTCAAATTAACAAGACATATACTTATGGTAGTGTTGAAAATGCTCATTCAAGAGCAATCTCCGCCTATTAGGTATTTTGACACAAGTTAGCTTATGTTTTCATTCGTTTACGTAGAAACCAAATGAAAAATCACAGCTTGAATTATTTGAATTAGTGACAACAGTTCCCTTATTCCTAATTTAGCAATCAATATTTTAACTTCTTTATTATATGCATGTACTGGCACGCCGTCAATAAAAAGAGGTCTACGTCGAACAGAATCAGATGCAAATAAGATAAATTAATAATAAGCCATCATTTGCTGTCAAACATTTGGATCAGACTTAGTGCTACTCTTAAAAAAAGCCTGGTGGTGTGTACCATACACTGAAATCGATTAAAAAAAAGTGAGTATATGTCAAAAGAGTGAACAGTTCCCGTATATATCCTATGAACAGATTTCTGGATAGTGAATTAAGTCCACCTAGATGACATTTCGTTGGTAATGTGTACAATTCAGCAGACTGGCATTCTAGAGACAGGTTAAAAATGTAGAAGACTTAAAATGCATTTAAATAACAACACCGGATGGTTCTTTTATCTCAGTAGCCTAGTAAATAACCTGGGCCTTAACTTTTTGAAATGATACATTCTTGATATGAGTGTTAGTAGAAACATCATGACTAACGAGAAAGTAATTACATTCTCGTTGTTGGTTTATAAATGAAACTGGACGAGAATCTTAAGTTCTAATACCAGACGCTCCAATTGAGGTTTCTATCACCTTTCCTAACTGTTATTTCCTTCAGATTGATTACTTTAGAGAAATGTTTATTTAACAGTTATTAAAATCGCCATTACATTGCCATCATCAATACTATTAAATCATTTCTACCAACAGGAACCTAAAGATACTTGGACAGTTTTTCTTGTGGAAAGCTGATAATATGAAGCTTAATCAAGCGACATATAGACGATATAACACGACAGCATATAATACTAATGTATATGAGTAGTTGTTAACCATACACACGTCAATCAGTAGAAGTTCCTGATCACTGCTAGGTGGTCTTTTTTCATATGGGTCTAAGGTCAAGTCTGAATGGTCTAAATCAGCTGAATTCCAGCCAGCTAATTAAACGAACTAGTGAAAATCTACCATAATTTTCTTTACAAATCGAAGTTATTCACGCCACAATATGTGGTCTGCTCTATATCATGCATAGAAGTGTAGACAGCAAGCATAAATGTATGACCTTAAATAAAAACCTTTAATTACAGTTCTTTTTTAAGCTCTTGATTAGTATTCAGTTTTCTTGTCTGTTATTTCGGAATATATAGCGAAAATGTTTACTCAGATATATAGAAAAAAAAAACGAAAATTGAGGAAATGAGGATGAAGAAAAGAACATCCTGGACAAATTTAACGATGTTCATCCTGTAATAAATTTTACCATTGAGAAAGAAAAAGACTGTAGTATTTAATTTTTGGCGTCCTTATGACCAGAAAAGAGGATGGGACAATTAGAAGAAGTGTATATTAGAAAACCTACATTAACCGACTGTCAGTATACTCATATTCTTGGCGTTGTGCCCTTGAAATACAAAGGCAATATGATAAAGTGCTTGGTCCATAGGGCAAGAAAAATCTACTCTGATGAGTGTTTTAATTAAGAACTTAATATTATTAAACAGTTACTGAGTGAAAGCAGATATCCAGAAAAATTCATTGATAAGAATATGAGTCAAAAATCAAGGCAGCCTAAGGTACCGACAGTTCTCAAAGAGGCCTTGTTCTTACAAATTCAATTCCTCAGGGATAACACCAGCGAAATATTAACACAACGCCTTAGGAATGCGTCAAAAAGGGCATTCCATACTGTTGCATTACTCTGTGTCTTCAAAACCATCCCTATTTTGCGTTCGAGAGTAAAAGATAAACTGTATGAATACCTACCAATTTGACTACTCCTGTGGAGTGAGCCATTTACATAGGCCATCATACAATTAGGCGTGTTTCTCGTCGCATTTCAGCACATCATCCTGCACAGTGGTTAAGTGAAGGACAAATAAAATCCATTCATAGCTCTATTCTTTCTCATCTTGTGGATACAGAACACAAGATTGGTGTTAATGAGGTAGCTTTCAAAATCATCTACACCATACCCACTAATCTCAACTTCATTTTAAGAGTTCGTCTATTACATGTTTCTGAGGCTAAAAGAAGTTGGTTGGTTCAGACACTGTCCTCACCTTGGCCATCAAGGTTCTAATGATCCTCAATATTTTTGTGGAAATTTACTTAATTTAATTGGATATTAAATTTGTATACCTATTATAATTTATGCATCTTTAATGAACTATAATTCCATTGATCTTACTTAAGAAACCGATAGCATTTAAAAGACACCAGTATTGTTAATGACTACAATTCTAGAATATTCTATGTATATAAACAAAGATATATATTTGTATATAATTGTAGAGCAAGGAGAGGAAATTATCGAAAAGGATATTCTTTGCTCAGTTTTTTTCTTAGTAATATGTCTTTAATTCCTCTTATTTAAAATTCTCGTTATCTGCTTTTTAACACTTTTAGCAATCAGTTGGTTGTGAATACAAAATTTCGAATGGATCTCAATGATCGAAAACTGATTATTCTGGTAACCCGCGTTTACGAAAAACCTTTACTTTTAAAAATACAAATTTAGGCATTAGTCAGTACATTTGTACAAGTATTAGTATTCTACATACTTTTTATATTAAGTAAAACTAAGTGAGTTACACTTCAATAGTAGCAATATTTTATCGCCCATTTCTAGCGAATTACTGAAGTGGTTATGTAATGGCGAATGGATAAAGTTGGGATTATGGTAAGATATATTTCTAGCCTATTTCAAATAACTTTTTCCAGCCTCTCTGGAACATTTATTATGGTCATTTGGATTATCCTACGTACATTTGGTAGGATTAAATCGGCAGTAGAAATTTTCCTTGCAGTTATACATGTAAGAAGTAATCAGTAGAAAAAAAAACAAACAAAAAACAAAGTGAATTTATTTTATTTGAATATTTAACACTTTATATTTGGCGCTAATCTTCATTGTTTTTGAAAATATTTCGCTTTCTTTTAGTGCATTACTATGGCCTTAGCAATCACTGCAATATGCTCAAGTTTTAGCGATCTGTGTTGTTGGATTGCATTGCCAGTTAGCTTTGTCTTAGCATTGGTTGCTATTTATATTGGTGTTCGGTTGAAAGTGTCTATAGTGGGAAATATAATGCCTTTATTGTATGTAATAGCAGCAGCGTCAATGGCAGCTATATTATCGAGTATATACATAGTAGAAAGGATACACCCTGAAGTAAGTTTATATTAGTTCAGATTGATCAATGTTATGAAATAAAAGTTTTGAAAAAAAAATAAAAGACAGATTCAGCGAAGAAATTTTTCTTTATCGACGAAATCATCTTCAAAGGCTGTGTACAGTCGTGTTTATACATACCAAAAATGTACAGTAGCCTATTATTGAGTAATAGGGGGTGACAGAATTGATATAATTACTCAGAAGTGGCTTTAGAAGTAAAAGTTGTAAAAGTTGTAAATTACGTGGTACTCAACGACACAAAGATAGAAATTTGATAAGGTTAAAATTGCTTTTTGAGTGAGAATAAAGTTAGTTGACTGTCAATTTAAGAAGTGTGAAGGGGATGTGAAAATGTACAAAAGGAGTATATGAGAGTGGTAATAGTGAATTAATTATTAAAGCAAAAGCAGACTAAAAGTAAAATTTAAAATATATATATATATATATATATATAAGGCATATAAAACCATTTGTTGCAAAAGAATGCCGATAATTTTTACGAATTTATATGGCCCATTAATTACACTTGTTATTATTATTTCACTTTATTATTATCTTTTAGGTTTTTAGTAAAGTTTTGTCTACAAGTCTTATTATTTTCATGCTATATGTGAGTTAAAGATTTACTTGAAATAACGCATTTAAATTAGTATTTATCTTGCATAATCCTGTCATGAAGTGTGTGCCATCTTTATTGATATACCCTGTCACTCCAAACTATAGATCGTACTTTATGCATCATTTTCATCATTTGTATGCTATTTCTTGACGAAGCTTTAACAAGCAGCGTGCGTGAACTTTATTTGCATTGATCGATTGTAACAAAACTCGCTTAGTTTAATAGCCGGTTCATAGCACAGAAGGAGAAGGATGGTTGGGCATAGAGCTAACGACTTTAGCCAGGAAAATCAGCCCAATCACTGCAGTGACTTCAACACACAGAATAAAATATATAAAAAATAAACCTATTTTTCCCTGGAATCGGAGAGACGGAATGATGCGAACTGGTGAGTGCTTCCAGAAAGCCAGTCAGTCGGTGTGCCTTCTTTCGATGAAAGCAAAAACAAGCATTGGGACTTGGAAAGCCAAAGAGATAAGAAGATATGGCACACAAGTGATCAGAACTTGTGAGCAGAGATAAAATGGAAGTGGACTCTCTAAGTTATCAACTGGAGAGTCAGTGATCTACTCCTGTTACTCAGATGACGATCACGAGCAAAATTTTATCAACCTCATTTAACAACTGTACGACAATGCCTCATGTCAAGTGACTCACAACGCATTACTCAGCTATGCCTTTGAAGTGAAGACAGGAGTTAGACAAGGGTGCCTGCTGTCCCTAACAATGTTCCTGACTGTAGTGGACTTGATCATAAAGCAGGCCGTATAGAGAGTGAGAAGACAGGAATACATCTGGCCTACAAAAGGGGGATTTTGAATTCGCAGACGATTTATGCTTAATGTTACACAAATCCGAATTTACACAGGGGAAAACCAAAAAAGTTGTCAGAAGAGGTTGGAAGTGAAGACAGGAGTACAATTGAACATAGAGAAGGGAGAGGTGATAAAGACACCTAAACAACAGCAACAACAAAAGCCAATCACAATCAACTGAAGAAATTTGAAGGAAGCTATTTCTTTCACTTGTCTGGGCGACAACTTTTCAGCTACAGGCAGCAAGGATGAAGATGTCAAAACTGGAAGATCTGAAAAGCAAGACAGACCTCTGTTAATCTGAAATCACAGTAGAAGTCTACTACAATAAACACAAATAGCAAGATTCGAAATTTCACCAAGGGGACTCTGGGAACGAACCAGCCGAGAATTCTTTTGAAAATCAATATGCGTGACATAGGAAATGGAGACAGGTCGGGTACGTCGTAGAGAGCGTTGACTGACATCAAGCAACAGGTTGTCAAGTGGAAACTGAGTGGGAGAGGATGGAATTCCGCTTTCGACTGTGAATGGGGAAGATCCTGTGAGAAGGAAATGGGTGTTCGTAGGTTGTCGTGCAGCTCGCCTAAGACTATTGCCGATGACAGGATAAACTGGTAGTGTGCTGCTGAAGCACTTTATCCCACTCAGGACATGTGGGAATAATAATAATAGTTGTAACAACAGTTACTTTCTTCATCACCTTCAGTTATTCACAGTCAGTGAGTCAGTCAACTGATGCAGACATTTTTTAATTGATTGGCTTTATTCCTATCACAGATGAAGCGTACCCAGACCTATGAATACCTTCTAATGGTCCCCTAATTGAAAGTCAATTAAAAAAGGAGGTGTTTGGACAAGTAACCTGTCGTTGTTAGCCATGAATTCATGACTAACTTTCATGTCTATCTCAGTACAGGGAATATTTTCACGTGGTCAACTGGTTGGTTATAGTGTCTTATCTGGAGGCGCATTCTAGTCAAGTTAGACGACAACCACAAACTCAGTAACATTCTGTTATAACAGTTCCACCGTAGAAAAATTTCATTTGATAAAATAACACTATAGTACTGATGACATTTCGAGCACAATTTATTGAAAAAGTGAACGAAACAAGAAGTTTAGCGAAAAGGCACTCTTCGGAGAATATTTTCTTTAACTGCACAATCAAATTTATATGCATCTTTTTTCACAGAAATAGATGGTAACAAAAGTGATGAGTTTTCATTGTCACAGTTGCTAATAAGAGCGTTAGAGTTACATGATGAGTTGAAAAAAAACCCTAAAACCAAGTTGGTATGAAACGACCGCGAAGTAATTTGGAAACTACTCGAGTACTACGGCATACCCCAGAATATTCATCAACCTTATTCAGCAGCTGTACGACAACGGCACATCTCAAAGTGATCCACATCGGAAAACTCAGTGAGGCGTTCGGAGTAAACACACGAGTCAGACAAGGGTGCTGGCTTATTATCACCAATGATATTCCTAATTGTGATGGACTGGATTATGCGTCAGACAGTGAGTGGGAAACGAGCAGACAGGGATATCCTGGACCGACGTGAAGAACCTAGAAGACCCGGATTTCGCGCGTGGATGAATTATGTTTGATGTCACTGTCACAAAATCGAAGACTTACAAGCGAAAACCGACAAACTGGTCGAAGAAGCAGTCGGCGTAGACAGGACTCCAAGTGAACATAGACAAGCCAGGAGGTGATGAAAATAACCAGCCAACAAGAACAACAACAAGAGCGGCAACATCCAGCGCCTATCACCATCAACAGGAGGGATTTGAAAGAGGCTAGTTACTTCATTCACTCACTTATCTAGGGAGCATTGTCTCAACTACAGGAACGGAGGAACGGACGAGGATGTCAAATCGAGCGAGAATCGGGAAGGTGAGAAACACATTCATTCATCAACCTGAAACCAATCTGGAAGGAAATCTTCGTCACTCAGCCAGCGTCAACAACAAAATTCGGTCGGATTTTCAATACAAACAACGTGAAGTCAGTCAGTTCTTCTATACGGACGGATTAGAAACTTGGCTGACGGGTCACAAAGAATATTTCCAACAGCCTGTTGCAGACCTTTATCAACCAACACCTGTCTTTGCTGGCTCTATACTGAAGATCAGATGGCCGGGCCGGAAAGAATCACCAACAAGAAACTATGGCTGGGAACAAACAAAACACGAACCAATCGCCAACCAACAAATATGCAGTAGAAAGTGGAGATGGATGGATTGGACACTCGCGGCTGAGGAGGCCGCTGGGTGACATCGTGCTCGTCAGGCCATTGATCAAGTGGAACCAGGCCGAGAGGGAAGTGGCGTGTGAGACGTTAGTGCAAGGGTGACATGGAGGAGATTGTGTGAAGAGGAGTTGAAAGAGTATGGACTAACATGTATGCAGGTGAAAAGCACAGCAGAAGGAAGACAGAAGCAAGTGGAGATGTGCAGTTGAAGCCCTATGTTCCACTAGGAACCCAAGGGAACAGTTTTTAGAAGGATAGTAGAAATGGTTTAATGATTCTCTTTTATATGCACGGGGCCAGTTTCTTTATCTAGATGGTTAAAACTTTAGCAATGCAGAGGAGATGGTAGTGTGTTGCTGTTGGCAGGTTACTCTCCCTAGATATCAAGGTTAATCTACAGTTTATTTTTGGCACAAACGATGTTTCATTTCTTTGAACTTTTGGACTGATATTCCTGTCAATGAATCTCTAGTAGGTATCCATTTTGGATAAAGATTTCTTTCAGGAGATCTAACTCTTCTTCGAGAGCGTAAGGAATACAGATATGTCAGATGCTGATGGCAAGAAATTCGGCTAAATCTTGTTTAGTTTCTATAGGTATCCAAGTGTAGAAACTTGTTGGTTGACGGTCCCATGTGGCTTTCCTAAGAACAGACCTTCTTAGGGTTACGTTAGTTCACCATTTTAGTTTAACACTAATAAAACGGAATTTTAAATTCTTTTTCCATTTTAAAGGTGAATTTTATTGCTGGGCGGCATGTGTTAAACACCTCCAACAACTGGTTAAGGTGCTAATTGTCATCAGAGATGATAAAAATGGCATTCACCTACCCTATATACAGTTGGAAATTATCAGTAGTTGACTTTTATAGGCAATTCTCCAAGCTTACTATAGAAAAGTCTGCTAGCAATGAAACCATAGGAGATGCCACTGCGATGCCGTCCATGTGTCTGTTATTGATGTCATTTATTGATCATAATCATACTAAGGTGATTATGTTTGTGAGCGATAAAGTTTGCCCGGCATATCATGAATAACTAATACTGTATCACTGTGTGCTTTTGCCAAACAAAATTATTCTGTTCTATCCGCCTTGGTATTTCTCTAAACATAAAAAGTGTGTCGGCGTATAACATCTAGTAATAATTATGAAATTGGCGTTTACATCAGTCTCCAGTAACTCAAACATACTTGTTTGGTGATAGCCAACGATTGAATTCGAGACACACTTTTCGTTCTATTCGGGGACATTTTAGTTGACTGTACCCGCCATCCAATGAGTGATAATGTTCCCACCCATTACATAAAAGGCGGTTATCGTAACCTCCTGGTCTGGTGAATAAAACTTTGGTGTTTTAAATGATGTGTGCTAGATTCGAATGCCAGTGGGAACACCATCAGTCACTAGAGTTGCTGGTACATTCACTGAACAAGTCTCAAAGTAAGACAAAAATGACGCCTTCTCCAGACAAGTAACTTCAAGTTCAAGAAACTCACTTATGAAAATGAGGCTAATCAATTTAGCACAGATATATCAAGGGGAAATGACAAACATGAATTATTATTGTTCCCCTGGGCTCCAAAAGGAACATACAGCTTCAACAGCATATCTCCACTTTGCCATATTCTCTGCAGTCCACTTCATCTGGTCTAACGACTGCCTTTAATAATAATAATAATAATTTTGCTTTATTCCAGAAACAGTACTTGTAACAGTGTGGAATTTTCAGCACTTTATCTACAATATTGCGTCTAATTTTATCAAACATTGAAAAGGAGTATTTCAAAAAATAAATATAAAAACAACAACCACAAAAATAAAAAAACACAAAAATAATTTTAAAAAATGCGAAAAAATACCAAGAAGTAGAAAGGAAAGTAAACAACATAATAAATAATATCTCAGTATTGGGTAGTGGAAGCTATGATATGTTTATGCGTGGTGAACAGTAACAGCTATAGTCATACAAGAAGTCATGAAAATAATATTTAAGAATGTTTATCGGCAAGATGATCAGTTAATTTGATTGAACAACACTAAAGAACCATAAAATAAACATTTCAGTTTTTTTTGTCAACACTAATGCAGTGTTTGTAGTGGTAGTGTGAGTAATCCTGCATAATACAAAATTTTAAGATAGTAATAATGGCGTTCACAACCAAGATTGTCAGTTAATATTGCCGAACAAAAACAACCACAAAACGAATATTACATGCAGGTTAATGACAGGACGATTTTGTAATACTCATAGTGCTAATATAGTCGGAACCAGTAGATACACAAAAGAGGGAATAGAGTAAAGTACAAAAGAAGTAAGCCAATGTTAATAATTTAGGTAGCTAACTATATTTAAGAAAGCGTTTACTACAGAATACAAATAAGAGAGAAATAAAAGAGCCAAAATTATGTTATTTACAACAAAGCAAGTCATAGGTTTCGCGCCTAACATTGTCTCTGTCACTTAGAACACGGGCCAAATATGGTATCGTTGAGTTCCTATACTTGGTTGTACGAGCATATTTTTTTTTGTACTGGTTTCTGGTTCTACCTGAAGAGATGCAAGGACAGATTTGGGAATAGAGGTGGTGTTGGGGGTCGGAGAGTATGGTTTTAGACCATTTTTCCCATGTATTCAGATGTCTTTCTACTAATGTAGTGACGAGCTGACTGAGTTCTACACCACTAGTCCTACTAACTACCTTCAACATCCTTCTCAGGATGGTGTAGTCCTTTTCAGTAACCCAGGAAAGACTAATGGGGGGGGGGCAGTAAAGTAGAATAGGTAGGATACGAGAGTTGACAAATTGTGAAAGCAGAGGTTGGGTGTCTCGTCTCCTCCATTTCACCTAACTCGAAGCTTCGCATTCGGGATTCCACTCAAGCAGTGACGTGACGCGCGATTTCATCTGACGGCCTCCGCATCGAGTGTGTCTCTGATCCATCTTCATTTTTTTTTGGAATATTTATTTAGCAATACGTTATTCGTTTAATCGTTTCCAAAGTTTATTCATTATTATTATTATGATATTATAAACAGTAATTGTTCTTCAATGAAAAATTCATTCATCTTCATTATTTTTAGATGATATGCTATATTTCACAATTTATATTCGGTAATGGGGAAAAGAAAATGTCATCAAATGACCTGATCATGACATCAAGTATTTTAGCTTTATTTATCAATGGATTATGTTTTGCTGTCTTATTAATGTGTCTTAAAGTCACTAAAAAGAAATGAATTATGTGTGTTAACGTATATGTATACAGATTTAATCGTTATTCAGTAGTATAACTAACTATTTGGGTTAACTGAATTGTTGTAATATGACATTCATTATAAAAAAGAAGTAATCAACGATTCTATATATTTTATTAATGATAAAAAGCTTTTGTTTGTTAAAAAAAATAAATCATTTTTCGTGTTTATCAATAATAACAATATTATTAATACTCACTTGGGTTCCGTGTAGAATACAGAGAAGCTTCACAATTACATGTCCGTTTCATTCTGTTTTCTGCAGTTTTCGTTTAGCTGACTTCATGATTTCCAGTTGTTTCTCATTTCTTCCACATTCAATCTCTTCCATGTCACCTTTGAACATCAACCTCATCGTTTCCAAGTATTGGTTTGTAGGAATTTCATTGATTGGTTACATGATTTCATCATGAACCATTGGAAAGCCAGTAGGGAGTACTGAACAGCTGTTTCGCCAGCCCACTTTGGGACTATTCAGAAGCACGCACCCGCCATCACGGTTTGAACTCAGGACCTTCTGGTTACAAAGCGAGCTAGCTCTCAGACCATTAAGCCACTGGGACCCTATCCAACGGTCAGCTCGTGAATTCTAACTTCTGACAATTCATGACATAGCGCGACCACTTTGCAGTGTCTTCTTCGATGAGTTGCCGTCCTACCTTCAACCTGCTGTACCCTAATCGTCACGGCTTCTCACTAGAACCCCATGTAACTACCTACCTGAATAGGGCCAGTCACTAGTGAACACCCATATTGAACCCTACCAGCGGGCGCGTGCTACTGAAGAGTCCACAAACAGAACGAAACAGGTGTCTAATGCTCCCAGGTTTTCCAGTCGTTCTCTAACAGATGTCGGCTCATGATGAAATCATGTAATTCAGCATTTTCAATTCAACTTTCAGTCGAGGGATTGACCATCGCATGATGCCACTCAACTGTCTTCTCAGAGTGTGTCCGATCCATCTCCAATCTCCAAGGCATATTTCTTGGGTGATTGGTTTTTGATTGGTCCATCCCTAGAGTTCCCTTTTGTTTTTCTTTTCGGTTCAGCCATCTGAACTTCAGTATGGATCAAAGGTAACTGTTGATTAAAGTATGCAGCAGCCGGTTGCAAATGCTTTTGGTGACACGTCAAGTTTCTAAACTATAGAATCACTGACTGATTTGACATTAGTGTTGAGATCAGAAGCTTGTTCTTCTGTTCTGATGAATGCAGTAGATATCCACACTGATTCCAGATTAATGAAGGTTTATATTGCCTTTCGAATGCTTGCTTTGATGCCTACATCTGCAACATCAGTAGTTGAAATGATTCTCCCTAGATAAGTGAATGAGTTAGTTTCCTTCCAAATTTCTCCCGCCGATGGTAATCAGTGCTTGTTGTTGATTAGGTGTCTTCATCACCTCCGTCTTCTGTGTATTTACTTGGAGTTCTGTCTTCGCTGCCAGCCTCTTTTGCCAACTTTTTGTTTTTCGCCTAAATGACATTCCATGTCCTACTCGATGACGATGCGTAGATTTGCAATTTGATGAGCAAATGAGTTGCTTTCTCTGAATCCAGTTTTTCCGGAGTGCAGTTCTGCATCCAGTGCATTCCTTAGTCTCCCCAGGATGACACGACTAAACATTTGGTGCGTACTCATATAAATATTGAAATCCTTGTACTTACAGATTATTGAAGCCATTCTGATTTGGTCCGATGCTTACTGTTGACTGGCCTATTCAGGTAGGTAGTTACATGGGGTTCTAGTGAGAAGCCGTGACGATTAGGGTACAGCAGGTTGAAGGTAGGACGGCAACTCATCGAAGAAGACACTGCAAAGTGGTCGCGCTATGTCATGAATTGTCAGAAGTTAGAATTCACGAGCTGACCGTTGGATAGGGTCCCAGTGGCTTAATGGTCTGAGAGCTAGCTCGCTTTGTAACCAGAAGGTCCTGAGTTCAAACCGTGATGGCGGGTGCGTGCTTCTGAATAGTCCCAAAGTGGGCTGGCGAAACAGCTGTTCAGTACTCCCTACAGGCTTTCCAATGGTTGTTAAAAAAATATTGAAATCCCCCAACCATTCTCATTTACTTCATAAACTGATGTTTTCGATTTTTTGTTCTTCTCGTGGTTGTCAGACCATGGTTAGATGTAACAGCAGAAAGACCGAAACTAACTGAAAATTTGGAAAACATATTTTGCTTGTTAAATAAAGTAGTGTATGTCATAAAGAAATATTTCTCAGTTCATCCCTATATTTTCTCTTCAACGGCAGTGTCAAAGGCTTTCTGATCGTCTCTTCTTATCATTTAACATCAATTTAAAGTGCACTGCAATGGCTAGTCACAAAGTTTTGTGATAGCATTGTGAAAGTGACCAACAGAATTCAGTCGACATGACTTTAGTTACGCCCTGCTTATCAGTCCATGTACTGATTTATAAAATACTTTTCTATTTACACACCGCTGAAAACTGGATTCCTGATTACTGAAGATTTTTATTTATCTTTTTAAAATTTTTGATTACAGCTTAATTCCACACCGTATTTTTGGTACAAGTATGGAATTTTCAGCATGGATATCGGTAGCCGAAATTTTGCAGGCCGACCATAGATATCAAGATGTGCATCGGCGTGGGCTCGAACCCCGGATCATTTGTATGGTTGGCGAGAGTCCTAACCACTGTGCCACCGATGCTATGCGTGCTTTTTATGCTTGGAATTATTTACTTATGACAGTTCTGTCTAGTATGAAATAGCTTATATTTCAAATAGATTTGACTTCGTAAATTCTTGACATCAATAAAAAAAAGACTTTTCGAAACCAGTTGAATCACAGACTTCAGAAACAAAATAATAGAGAATTTAGTTAGCAATTGAAGGACAGTGACGATAAGGTATCCGACTGAAGAATATGTGCTGTTATTTGTAATCATTAAAGAGAAAGCACCTAGAAGAATTCAACTTACTTGCAAAAGAATAAAGCATACTATTCAGTAGTAGTGAGACTGTCTTCAGGGACTCAATATACTGCAGTTTCCAAATAGCAATTACTTTTGTTCCTTGAATGTGTCCAATGGTGTTTTCATTCGAAATATATACAGGAAAAATTAAAATAAATGTGAAGCTGGCAAGAAGAGTGGTTACTGTTCAAGATATATTGGAATTTCATTTGAGGTATGTATAATCGGGGATAAACATTTGAGGATAGGAAACTATTGACATTAATCAAAAAACAAATGGAATGAGACAGAATAAATTTTAATAAGCTGCAAGAGAATAAGACCACGAAAGATTTAAGGGGATTGAATAAGACCTTTTTTATCTAGAACTACAGTTTCTCTATTTCAAAATAAGCAACAAAGGTTAATAAAGCAGGATGACTTAATGAATTCATCAAATTTCGGTAGAACTCATCAGCTGAATACTCTACATACACAGACATATATATATATATACTCTTGAAATTACACTGGAAGATATAAGACTGATAAGCAAATAAACTGCATTGAATTATTCATGGAGAAACACAGGTGAGAATGTTTTCCAGGTCATGTTCAAATAGATAAGAGGAGAGATTAAAATTAAGATAAAATGCATTACGCTTCAATTACATCACTTAGATAAACAATTAGTCATTAGAAAATATAACAGGAATTTTAAACAGGGTGATGTCAATAGTAATAGTTATAATAATAATAATTTAGACAAAGCAATGAGAAGACGTAATTTGTCTGAATCGTGTAATGTATTTGCCCAACACATTTCGAACAGTTTGATCACATACGGACTTGTCATAGGAATATATATATGAACTTAATAAAGAGTTAAGAGGTGAGAAAATAATTGTAGGCCATGTTGAAACGACATATTGAGAGTCAAAATAACAATGAAGATCACGGTGGTTAGGACTGTCGCCGGCCATGCACATGGTCCGAGGTTCGATCCCCTGCCAACGCCCACCTGATATCTATGGTCGGCCTGCAAAATTTGGGCTACCGATATCACATGCTGAAAATTCCATACTTGTACCAAAAATACAGTGTGGAATCAAGCTGTAATCAAAAATAAAAAAAATAAAGATAAACCAAATAACAGAGGTAATAGTACATCTACTATGGCATCAAAACCAAGTTTACCACAGAAGGTATAGTGTGATGGCGAATTGCTTTTGAAGCCATAATAACAATAATAATAATATTGAAGTGAGCTAAGATAATGCTACTGATATGAGATAGTTTTAAATGAATAAATAATATTAAAAATAATGATAATAATTATAATTATTAGAGGTAGAATGATAAGTAAAACGTAATGTTATCTACTTGAACATGGTCTGGAAAACATTCTCACCTGTGTTTCTCCATGAATAATTCAATGCAGTTTATTTGCTTATCAGTCTTATATCTTCCAGTGTAATTTCAAGAGTATATATATATATATGTCTGTGTATGTAGAGTATTCAGCTGACGAGTTCTACCGAAATTTGATGAATTCATTAAGTCATCCTGCTTTATTAACCTTTGTTGCTTGTTTTAATTTCGTATCGGGAAATAAATGTTTCCAGTTCTCTATTTCGCTTGGTAAAGTTCCAGCAATTTAGAAGTAGTTAGTCTTGCTTTGTAAGTAATTCTGAAAGACAAGTTTACTGTTATTAAATGACTTTCACTAACCATATATACAACTATCAGGGTTCTTAAATATCCACTTTCATGTGTTAATAATCACTAAGGCCAGTGTTCTTGAACGCTTGTTGATACTTGCCGTGTCTGATTACCGAAATACCTAACTCCGCAAAATTAAGTGGACCAGTATACACATATAAAATCTTTTTAATCTGAAATCCTATCCTTCAGACTGCTCAAAAATGAGTATCCCACTGGGGGCAACTACTTTCCGTGATGCTACAACTGTGCTGTTATCACAGAGTTCAAAATTCTCCCATTTAGAATATCAACAGTTACATTTAGATCAATAAAATACAACATTTTCTGAGTGTTAAAAATAGTTTGTATACCAACGGCTTCCATTTGATTTTTCTACCTATGAACCAAGGCGAATACAAATTTGCCATTTAGAATCTTCCTATGAGATTTGTGCCCTCTTACAAACCATCACGGTTGCTTATATATGTATAATGAAAGTAGTAGGCACTCAGAAATAGGAATTTATTTGTTGGGGGATTTCATCATGAGCTGACACCAACTAGGGGACCATCGGAAAACCTGGGAGTACTGGACGGCTGTTAGGGACTCTCTGGCGGTACGTACGCAGAAGTTAGAATTTATGGACCACTGGATCGCTTCTCAGTGGCTAAATTTTGTGCGAGCTCACTAGTCTTGTAGCCATAAGGTCCTGGGTTCGAACAGTGGAGGTGGATGCGTACTTCTGAAGAGTCCCAAACTGGGATGAAACGGCTACCCAATACTGTCCAATGGTTCTTTAACCGATGCCAGCTCATGATGAAATCCTCCAAACACTCAAATCAAATTCCCTACAAAACGAATGCTGAGAATATATATTAATTGAGAACTACTGGCAAACTGACTATTAGTCTGTCTCAAGAAGTTTCTATCATATATCAAAGAAAACTTTATGATAGGGAGGCGGGATTCTCAGATTGATTGCAGACTATTTTACGATCAGGCTGCAAAACAGTCTGTTGAGATCAAAAATCAAAGATTTTCAGTTGAATGAAATGCATATGGAAAAATATTCTCTTTCTAGTGACATGAAACGTACTCAGTATATTTTTCATGCGATCATTCTCTCTAAGCTTGGTGATTTCGTTAAGAAGCTTTTATTGCCCTTCTAGACAATATTTTCAATACAAGTTGCAATATATCAGCCAGCTACATAGTTCACTCTTGCAATATATAAAGTGCCTATGAAATTCCCTCTCTCGATTTAAAGCTATCAGAAAATATTAGCGGAAGCTTGAAGCAAACAAACCACAGAAAGCCAATGTAAAACGGTCAAAGGAAGTTGTTTGCAAAGATTTCGGGATGGGATTTCTCATGAGAGAATAATTGTGGTGATTGAAAATTTCTATTACTGTGGTCCATTCTTAAATTCATATTATGCCTTAATTATTTTGGATTTTTATTCTAGATGTTCAGAAGTCATCATTACAGACAGTCTTAACGCAAAATTCATACAAAAAGCTTTGAGGAAGATTTTTAGTCGAGAAGGAATTCCAGGTGTCTTAGTTATCGATAATAGTACTCATTTCGCTGAGCAGAACTTCAATGATTGGCTTAAACATATAGATTGTTGTCATCTGTACACAGCACCATGTCATCCTAAGTCTGACGAGTTGGCGTAAAATTTCGTACGAACATTAAAGAGTGCCATAGCATCAATGAGTCATAAGAATTTCAGTGAGTTGGAGAGATGTGTAGATAACTTCCTATTTCAATATCGCAATGCGCAGCATACAAGTACCCATGAAAGTCCTGTAAAACTATTCAGATCTCGAATTCCCGAAGGCATCTGATGTTCCCGACTTTTGATGTACATTATTATAGAGGGAATGACTATGAACCTTCTGTTGGAATCATACTTTAAAAAATGAGAAATCGAATGATGAAGCTATTAGACATCAGAGATCATTCAGTTCACAACCGACACCTGCATCAAGTGACCTTTTTTTGATTACAGCTTGATTCAACACCATATTTTTTGGTACAGGTATGGAATTTTCAGCATGTGATATCGGTAGCCCAAATTTTTCAGGCCGATCATAGGTATCAGGTGTGCGTCGGCAGGGGATCGAACCCCCGACCATGTGCGTGGTGGCCAAGAGTTGTAACCACTGTGCCACCGACGCAGTCGGTGGTAGGTCGTTCCAATTATAATTTAAATGATTCTGCTACTAATCCTGATTCTGTAGATAATTTAAAGATAAGTCCAGATGATACTGATGAAAATAATACCACAGAATCAGTTAGAAGATCACAGCGACTTGCAAGCAAACCGAGACCTCATTATAAACACGCAAGGAGATATCCGACATGTGACGGATGTAGTGATTGACAATATCTATCACTGTATTGTTTAAATACTTACTGTTGTTTGTTAATATATTTATTATGTGAATTGCAATAAATTCTGCCAATTACAAATTCCTCATTCCATCCTTCTCTGTATTGTTGGTTGATTTTCTGTGATTCAGTCATTGAGAAATACTACTACTATCACAAAATAACTATTACAATTATCTTTCAAATAATCACTATGAAAAGATTAGACAAGCTTTCATTTGGCAGATTTGTCACTGCAATAACAGTTTTTAGCAGTCAATTAAGTAAACCGGTGAAATGAAATCCGACTGAGTGATCTGGGAGACAACAATCGCAAATAATGAGCTGTAATCATCTTACATGTGGGCAGTTAAATTATCGAAGAGCAAATATAAATTAACAAATATTAGTTGTATGACTAATAGCAGTGATGAATATTCAGATTTAGTGTGATAATTTCTCGTTCGCTTAAACTAGATAAATAAGGAAGACACGTAAATGAAGAAAGTAGCCTACATTGCATTACTAACTAGAAAAGCAGCAGTTTTTCCGTAAAAATCTGGTAAATTTATCAACAAATTACCTAACTGCAGCATTTATTATTTTATTATTATTGTTCCCTTGGGTTCCAAATGGAACATAGGGCTTCAACTGCACGTCTCCACTTGCTTCTGTCTTCCTTCTGGTGTGCTTTTCACCAGCATCCATGTTAGTCCATACTCTTTCAACTCCTCTTCACACAATCTCCTCCATGTCACCCTTGCACTAACGTCTCACCCGCCACTTCCCTCTCGGCCTGGTTCCACTCGATCAATGGCCTGACGAACACGATGTCACCCAGCGGCCTCCTCAGCCGCGAGTGTCCAATCCATCCATCTCCACTTTCTACTGCATATTTGTTGGTTGGCGATTGGTTCGTGTTTTGTTGTTCCCAGCCATAGTTTCTTGTTGGTGATTCTTTCCGGCCCGGCCATCTGATCTTCATTATAGAGCCAGAAAAGACAGTTGTTGGTTGATAAAGGTCTGCAACAGGCTGTTGGAAATATTCTTTGTGACCCGTCAGCCAAGTTTCTAATCCGTCCGTATAGAAGAACTGACTGACTTCACGTTGTTTGTATTGAAACTCCGACCGAATTTTGTTGTTGACGCTGGCTGAGTGACGAAGATTTCCTTCCAGATTGGTTTCAGGTTGATGAATGAATGTGTTTCTCACCTTCCCGATTCTCGCTCGATTTGACATCCTCGTCCGTTCCGCCTTCCTGTAGTTGAGATAATGCTCCCTAGATAAGTGAGTGAATGAAGTAACTAGCCTCTTTCAAATCCCTCCTGTTGATGGTGATAGGCGCTGGATGTTGCCGTTCTTGTTGTTGTTCTTGTTGGCTGGTTATTTTCATCACCTCCTGGCTTGTCTATGTTCACTTGGAGTCCTGTCTACGCCGACTGCTTCTTCGACCAGTTTGTCGGTTTTCGCTTGTAAGTCTTCGATTTTGTGACAGTGACATCAAACATAATTCATCCACGCGCGAAATCCGGGTCTTCTAGGTTCTTCACGTCGGTCCAGGATATCCCTGTCTGCTCGTTTCCCACTCACTGTCTGACGCATAATCCAGTCCATCACAATTAGGAATATCATTGGTGATAATAAGCCAGCACCTTGTCTGACTCGTGTGTTTACTCCGAACGCCTGGCTGAGTTTTCCGATGTGGATCACTTTGAGATGTGCCGTTGTCGTGCAGCCGTTGAATAAAGTTGTACATCAACAAATAGGGAAGTTTTTCAGCAAATATACAATTACATTATTAAATACTACAGATTATAATACCTAAGACCAGAGATGAAACTGTTAAACATTAAACTTAAATACTTTTCACTCTATACTTCGTTGATCACGTGATATAGATAACTGACAAACTAGATATTTGGATTCAATGAAATGACTGTCACAAAGTCAATGAATTTGACGGAGTTCAAAGTTTAATCATGAGTGATATTGATCAGGAGCTAGTGATTGACACAACACAATGCTTGCCATCAGCATGACACCACACGTGATAATTATTAGTCCGTGTTGCATGTGATTCACTACGATCTCCTGCATAAATACACCTTCGTCGTATCCACAAGAAATAGTTGTGTTGAAGATTGCAGATGAAGACTGCGCTTACATTCTGTCTACTACTTCTCATCGCCTTATTCTACACTGATGCGCAGTTATCTGAGGAACAGAAGAAAATCTACAGGTTTCATAAGAGGGTTCGTGAGGGCGCATTAACTTGTCAGATTCCTGGTCAACCACCAGCTAAAAAACTGGAAAGACTGGTGAGTTTGGATTGTATATCGCATTATAAATTGTGTTTACTAGAGTAGCTGTGTAATAAGAATGAAACAGTCTGACTTATGTATATTTAGCAGGGTGTTAATTGCAAAATGGTGCGTGTGTGTGGATTGGCTAACCACTGGAGAATGACCACTGAGGAATACTCTGCTCTCATCTTTCGGAGGTTATCACTGTTCTACAATTCGGTTTTTCACAGTCTACAGATGAGACTCAGATGGTTCCTATACATTTGGATCACTCAGTTCATCATATTTAAGTCAGCTATCATTTTTATTATTGAGCCAGACTAATGCTACATTCTCTTTCGGGATTACCTCGGCTCATATTCATCAGAGGCAAATTTTCCACATCTATTTGTCACGCTTAATCAAGTTCTACAAATTGAATTACACTAATCGTTTATCAAAACCGTTCATTTACTTCTTTATATAGAAGTGGAGCAAAAAATTAGCGAGAAAAGCACACGAGCAAGCCAAAAGATGCGATTTTTATTCCGATGATCCAAATGATTTAATCATTGGTAAATTTAATTCAGTTGGGCAGAATATTGCAGAGTTTCCATCGATTTCGGGGTAAGTTTATGCATCTATTAGTGAGTAATTTATGCTTATCTTAAAGTGCACTGAAAGGCTGGTTTAAAGAGCATAAAAATTACGATTTCGAGAAGAATGAGTGTAGAGGTGATTGCAAAAATTACAAACAGGTATGTACTATCACGATAAACATTTCCTTCAAATTTTCTAAAATATTCATGTATTGTGCAACTATTATCTTAGGATGTATAATTACGTAAATAATTGATCAGTACGACCCACAGATTTTTCCTCTTGAGGACTGCTTCATTATTTTTGAACATTTGCCGCTGATTCATCCAGTTCGAAGTTGGATATAAACCATTCGACGGACACACAGTGTAATGTAATGAACAAGAAGCATTTTCGCCAAGATTATGTTTTCTACTTCACACAATTGACTTATGCCCATCAAATTGTAATCATCAACCTTATAAGTTAATTGATTTTCTGCAAGTTAAATAATGTCGCCTTTTGACTTCTCAAGAAGTCATAAGGTGTCAAACACAATGCAAGATCGTTTGCATGCATATCAGTCATTGAAGAAATGAGGAGTGAAAACCTTTAGTTCACTTGCTGAAATCCCTTTTACAATAGATTTCTATCTTAAAAGATATAGAAGAGGTTAACAGAGTTCTAACATCACCAAAAATAGCCAATGAGTCGTAAAGAAAATAAAAGACAATTCGGCGAAGAAAATTTTCTTTTCGACAAAGTCATCAACAAGGCTGTACATTCGTGTGATTATATTAAATGGGTGAGAAAGTTCCAGAATTATTTCCAGTCTGTGGCACAGCGGTTAGGAATCCCGCCAACCAGGCACATCGTCCGGGGTTCGATCCCCTCCCGACGCGCACTCGATATCAATGGTCGGCCAGCAAAATTTGGGCTATCGATATCACATGCTGAAAATTCCATACTTGTACCAAAAATACGGTGTGGAATCAAACTTTAATAGCAAAAAAATAAAAAAATAGAATAAAAAAATGATTAAAATTACGATGTATAATAGAATGGAAGGTCGGTTAGGGAAGACATAATAAGATATAATTACTTAGACGTGGCTTTATAAGTCAGAATAAAAGCTGTAAATTACGTAGTACTCGATGATACGAAGGAAGAATGGGTTAAAAATTTTATAAGGTTAAATGTAGTTGAGTGCCAGTTTAACAATTGTGAAAATGCACAAAAGGATCATATGAAAGTGATACTGGTGAATTAATTATTAAAGTAAAAGCAAACTAAAAACTGGAATTAAAAATTAATAAGAAATGAAAATTAATAAATAATTTTCTACAGGAGCGACCACTGAAAAGGTTAAGATCATGGTGGAATAATAGACTGGACAAACGATTTTGTATGCAGAGATCGGGGTTGTATTGACGAATTGCTGACGCCTCCACCATAAACAAAAGCCTGAAACCTAACGCCCTTTATACTATCTGGTCACACCCTGTAGATGATCTTGAAAGATGACACTGGTGGAGCTATGTGGCTTCAGTTCACTTAGTTCTCGAGGGTTCAGCTAGTAACTGTCTTGCATTATCCTTTTGTTAACCATGTCGGATAATGTCCAGAGATGCGTTCAGAAAGTAAGCACTATGTGTAGCCAATATAACTAGCTCCACAGGAGCAGGTGAATTTATAAACACACACTGAGGTGGCCCAAAGCAATAGTTTATCCTTCACATAACCACTGATCATTTGTCGGCTATAGAAATTGATCCATAGCTTAGCCGCAAAGAAAGCTTTTCTCAGTGATCTGTATAAGCGATTCTTCACAAGTGATACCGCAGCTGAGATCCTGATGTTCGGTGTCTGTTAATCTGTCGACTCCTAGTCAAGACACTTCAACAATGTTTAAAGATATACAACATACACACAAACACACACAGTGAATTCTGAAAATCTCTCAGACACTTGACATAACTGAATTTGTAGATAACATCACTTTACATTTTTTATTTGCAGATGGTTTGGAATACTACCAAAGCAGTTGGATGTGGTGTACACAAATGTGATAAGAATTATCTCGTCGTTTGCAACTATACGCCATCGTAAGTCACATTTGATTCATTTCATTCGAGATAAAATCTATACACATGAGTGAGTATCTGACTGCAGCCGATAGTGAAGAAACGGAGTCAGTTTCACGACCTGATCTATGTATATATTTTCTTTTCATAGTTGGATGCATTGACGTTTATTTACTTCTCAGCATAATGACTGATTAACTCTTTACTTTGTTAACGATTTTAGAGATTCTGATCGTAGACCATATGAAGTGGGTTCAAAAAGTCAATGCAAGGAATGATGAACGTGATCGCTAATATTATTTGCACTGCTATATAAAAAAAAATTGAAAAAAAGAAATACAAAACAAATAGTTTATATTTACGCTTCTTTATCTCGCTTATTGTGGCGGAATGACAATAATTCACGCGACATAATATTCATTTTGAGATAGCGAATTTATTAAATGTCTTTGATGTAAAAGGACTTCGTAACTAGCTAGTTACGATGTTGGCGTAGTGGTCATGTAAGCTAAGAAAATAATAATAATAATTTGCTTTATTCGAAAACAGTACTTGTGATACAGAATGGAATTCTCAGCATTTTATTACAGTATTACATCCAGTTAGTACATTAACAATAAATTAAATTCTACATAGATTAAGGTAATCTCAGTAAGTTTTGACAACAACATATTGGCATGTTGGTAGCAATGCCAAAATTAAACAGAGTGTTTGAATACGCAGACATCGTCGAAGCATCTGCACAAGAAGCCGATATGTCAACCTGAGACCGAGCACTTCGGTCCAATCAATCGATGGGAAAATCAAAAATTCATTTCAGTGTTTGAAGGTGTTCGAAAAGTAGATGGTAGCATATTTACTGGCGTTAGCGGTAATAAAATGTCGAGATATATGGAGTGTGTAAAAACGAAGAAGAATGTTTTAAATAGAGTTTGTAAGGAAAAAAGAAACACGGCAGCACATAACAAGAAGAAAGAGAAAAGGAAAAGAAAGAGAACGTTGTACCTATGAGTTGGAAAGACGAGATCCAGTTTTAAAATGGAAAAAAACGTATCTATGTAAAAATTATATCTGTAAAATCTCAGAGCGTTTCAAACAAACTACAGACCTTCATTAACAGTTGTCTTCGCTCACTACTCAAGATCAGATGGTCGGCCAGAAAAGATCAGCAACAGGGATCTCCGGGAGCGAACCAACCAGGAACCGATTGTGAAACAAATAGGCAGGAAGAAATGGAGATGGATTGGCCATACTCTGAGAAAATAAACCATCAAGTGACATCACTAGACAAGCCACTGCTCGACTGAAACCCGAAAAGGAAGCGGTGAGTTGGTCGTCAGTGCAAGGGTGACTTGGAGAAGGTCATGTGAAAAGGATGTGGGCAGACTTGGAGCGGGGTGAAAAAATTGGCAGAGAACCGAAGGAAATGGAGACGCGCGGCTGAAGCCCTATATTCCTCTAAGAATTAAAGGATATAATAATAATAATAAAATCTAAGAGAAAGTCGAATGAGTAATTCCAAATTTTCGTTTGGCAAAACTTGTCCAAACTTCTTCAGGAAAATTAATCGAAATTAAAATAACAAAGGTTTACATATAAAAAAGGCATATCTTATCTTAAAAATCTTTATCCAATCATAAGAGTCATCAAACAGGCATCAATATATATTCGACAAAATTACATGAACTCTAATCAAAATTTGATGAAAGGCCTAGTTTATCCGAAGAAGTTCAGACCAATTCACCAAACGAAACGTTGGAATTAATCACTTCAATTTTGCTGAGATTTTACAAATATAATTTTTATATATGTCTACTTCTCACTGGGTGCGCAGTTATTTTGGAACTGCTCGGTCAAATCTTGATTACAGTTCATATGAGTGTGTACTTCTGCACCAGAATTTTAGTGATTACGTTTGACTAAAGGTTCATGGTCATAGATAGCTGAATATGAAAAAATATATGTGTATATGGTGTGTACAACGGTGTGTGTGTGTGTGTATGCAGAAACAATTGTAAATCATTTGTTAACCTCTCTATAGTAATTCAATTCAACTCTCTATAGTAAGATATAGACAATCGGGAATCCAGATTAAGTATGATTAATTAGTGATACATATCCAGTTTTATTTATTAATCAGGATTTGCCATGCATTAGTTAACATCACACCTTCACAACTGTTCAAACTGTTGGGATTCACCCATATATGTAAGGCCTCTGAAGTCAGTTTTCCTGTATACGAACCACGATCTCTCTGTAAAACTTTAGTCCTATCAAAGTTGACCTTGTGTCCCCTTCCATTGAATGCAGTGCAATCGCCAATCTGTTTTCCAGCCTCTTCAAGTTTGTAGATGTCTTTGGAACCACCTTAAGATATTGTTAATACTCCTTCGCTTTCATATTTGACTATCTGGAAGTTTCTCTTACACGTATGGCTTCATAATTTCCACAACAGATCTGGTACACCCAATTGCGTTGGTTTTCTTCTTCTATTTTATCCTTAACCTTAGCCAGTCATGAGCACAGTGTGTTAGTGTCATGAAAATACACTCTTATAGCATAATTGTTAAGGAATTGCTTTATATTATCAGATGTTTGTTTGCGGTAAGGAATCACTATTGTGCTAACCAGATTCCTAGCAACAGGTTTCCATTCATCCTTATCTTCACATTTTAAATATCTCTGTATAAAGTCTTCAGGATAAATTTTTGATTGAAGAGTGGACTGAACCAATTCTATTTGCCTGTTGATCTCTTCCTCTTCAGTAAATAGACGTTTTGCTCTGTTAATCAGATTCTTGGCTACAGTCACTTCATTGGTAAAGGGATGCGCTGAATAGTAGTCTAGGTATCTGTCCAAATGTGTCGGCCTTCTAAAAAAGGTCTGTTTTAAGTTTATCGTCTGCTTGCATTTTTACTAAACAGCCCAAGAATGCAAATCATTCTCGTCGGATTCAACCATTTGGGAAAAATTATTGGTTTCTGACATATCATTTATTAAATGAAAAAGTTCACTCATTATGCTGCGCCTGATGTTAACCACATTGTTGGTGGACTAGAGCATCTCATAATTGTATTTATTTCTAATGAGTGCATAAACAAACTGGCAGTTAACGGAGACGCCGATGATCTCATAGGAAAGCCTTGTTTAACGGCAAAGAACCCCTCTAAAGGTAGATAACGTGGAGCTCAGACAATTCCTATGCTTTCATAGTTTCATCTGGATTTAAAGAATAATGAGCATTGAATATGTCGTCAGAACAAAGTAAATTATAAATAATACTTAAAGAATCATTAACGGGAACATTCGTGAATAATTAATAAACACCAAAACTTGTCATTACTTCATCTTCATCAATATAAGTCGTGTTGATTTTTTTCTTAAATTCATACGAATTCTTCACTGCATATCCCACTTTCATTTCATATCGACTTAGTATTCAATAAATGTATTTAGAGAGTTTGTAGGTTGGGGAATTCGCAAAATCCATAACTGGATGCAATGGAACATATGATGTGTGTATTTCTGGCAATCCATAAAATCCACAGGGGCTGGAATATTTTGCAGTCAGAGTAAACCAAAGTGATACATCGAGCTTCTCTTTTTTATTGACTGCAACATTTTGCTTGTTTCAGCCTTCAGTTTATTCACTGTTGTCCTTAACTTTATCATGTCGACTTTTTCATAGGTTCCAATACAAATTTGGTCAATAGCTTCTTTTTCATAATCTACAGTGGTGATAACAACCGTATTACCTTTATCTGTTCTGGTTATGACTATCGATTTATCTCTCTGTAGTTGTTCTAATGCAAGCTGCTCGCTTTTGCCTATATTCGGCTTATTTGGCTTCTGATTTAGTAGTAAAGCCGTAATTTTGTGTCTTATGATGTCTACCTCTTCGGTTATCACACACTCTAACTACCGTTCATTGGATGGAACCATTTCGAAGGCCAATAAAAGTGAGTATCTATGTTTTAACGTAGACTGAATGCTTCTGACTACGATTAGACTAGTTGTAGGTGCGATATCAGTACAGTTGACAGCACTACATGGATTTGAGCTCAGAACAAATCATCAAGTCTCACCAAATGATGAATAGTTTGGTGACAGAAGCAAACTCAACACAGAGTAAACAATTCGCCCTGCCTAGCCTCAGCAGTCTGATATATCTATGATCTATATTTTCTGGTCTACGCATAAGAATCGTTGGACAGATTACTCCTTTTTTACAACGTAACACGGCAAAAGTAATTTCTAGTTTCTTGATTGTTATAACGGTAGGGAATTAAATGAGGACGTTGTCGTTTTGTTCTGTCTGCGCCTGACTAATATGCCCATCTGCTTGTGGTACCTTCCGATTCAGTGAACCAAGCAAATATCAAAAGACAAAAGCTGGCCTGTGACTGTATATTGTAGTACAACAACCACGACAAAGAAACTTATGTGTGGTGATTGACAGTTTCTATCTCTGTATTGTTTAAATACTTACTGATGACTGTTGATATGTTTCTTATATGAATTGCATAATAATTCCGCTAAATACAAATTCCTGAGTTCTGCCCTCTCTGTGTTTTGGTTGGATTGTCGTAATTCGGTCATCTTGAAACTCAAATACTTCGATTACAATAAATTACTACAAATTGGCGTCGCGATGGAACTAAATAACCTGGGAAAATTTTCCATTAATGGGTCTCCGCGGGAGATTGCTGATTATCCAGAATGCTTCGATGCGTGGTGCATTTCAAAGAATGTTCGGGATGACAAAATACCAGCACATTTCATCACTGCTATTGGGCTAGATTCATATAGCCTAGTAAAGACTCTGTCATTTTCAGATAAACCTATTTCTCTGCCATATTATAAACTCCGTGAACTCCTGATAGATCACTTCTATATAACTACTTTTGAGACGCGAGAGAGGGCTCACTTCAACAAACTGGTTCGCGCTCCCAACCAGAAGATTCGAGAGTTCATTCTTCAACTTCAAATTCAAGCTTCAAAGTGTAACTTTGGAGATCAGCTGCATACTCAACTACGTGATCGTCTAATTGCTGGAATCAATATTCCTCAGTTAGAGAAAGAGTTAATTCAGATTCCTTCTTGTACCTTTCAAACTGCTAAAGATTTTTGTATTACATATGAAGATGTCAATAATGAATACTCTGCTCCTACTACGTCAGTATCTGATGTCATGTTGTCCAAAGTCGAAAATACAAGTGGTCATGGAAAGAAATCCAAACTGCCGTCCACAGGTAACAGAATGCAGCGAGAGATCAAAAACATTAAACCGTGTTTTTCCTGTGGAAAGTTACATCTATGAAGCACTTGCCGTTTTCGGGGTGCTAAGTGTCACAAATGTGGTAAAGTTGGACACATCAAGACGGTTTGCAGAAGTTCGAATACTTATGTTGCTCAACACTCTTATAATTCTCCCAATCTCTCTAGTAAAATGTAGTCAATGTGTTTTTCAGCTTTTCAAAATACTCAAGCTAATCCAATGAAAACCTCCACTACAAGTTCGGCAACTCAAGCGTCAACAGTTTTCAAAGATGAGGTAGCTGAGTTACAGTGTGAACTGTCGAAAACACGGAAAAAACTGAATGAGATGAGAGAGCAACTGATTAAAATGGAGGAATTGCTGCATATGCATAGACTGCGTCTGTTGAATGCAGATCATACAAGTACTCATGAAAGTCCTGCAAAACTGTTCAAATCTCGAATTCTCAAAGAGCATCTGATATCCACGACTTCTGATGTACATTATTACAAAGGGAATAACTATAGACCTTCTGTTGGAATTATACTACAAAAAATTGGAAATCGAGTGGTGAAGATATTAGACATCGAAGACAATTCAGTTCATAACAGACACCTGAACAAAGTGACAATAAATGAAGTAGGTCGTTCCAATTATAATATTATGGATTCTGCTAATAATCCTGATTTTGTAGATACTTCAGAAATAGGTCCAGATAATACTGATGAAAATAATATCACAGAATCAGTTAGGTCGCAGCTACTTTCAAGCAAACCGAGATATCGTATTAAGTACGCAAGGAGACATTCGACGTGTGGCGGATGTGGTGATTGACAATTTCTATCTCTGTATTGTTTAAATACTTACTGTTGACTGTTGATATATTTCTTATATGAATTGCAGAATAATTCCGCTAAATACAAATTCCTGAGTTCTGCCCTCTCTGTGTTTTCTTTGGATTGTCGTAATTCTGTCATCTTGAAATACTAATATTTCGATTACAATAAATTACTACATTATGGTATTTATACATTTTTACAACAATATAGACAGCTAACAGTATTTGAAATAATTGATCGTAATAGTCAATAACAAAGTGCGTGAGAAATGATGATATACCATTTATGCGAGATTAACAGCCTAAATAACTGATCAGTAACAAAGTGCGTGAGATCCTATCATTGATTCAAAATGGAATTGGGATAATAAACTATGATCCCAGTGAATTCTGAATTATTCTTGATGTCTCTATTATCTTGACTCCTACTTTCCTTTGGCGTTTATTCATTAGTTTTATTTTCTCTGGTCAAACAAACTACGAAAAGCATACGGTGTGATGTTGTGGTATATACAGAGTTTGTTCCTACACATCTGTAACTGCGGTGGTAGTAACATATTGCGAACTGTGAATGCTGAACATGGATAATTTCCTGAGAATTACTTATCATGACTGTTTGTGAAGGTGATGTAAATAATTAAGTATCTAATGAATGCAGACACAGCCGAGATTTAATACCAATTAAACAATAACAAACCATTGGAAATTAACTGGCGCCGATTATCTAATCATCCAAATGAACTAGGATTTCATTGACTCTACCCAGCATAAACAGGTTCCACTCATTCTTACAAAAGAAACTTTCATAGAATACATGTCCAAACAACCAACCTTCGTCTTGTTAATATATGTGGAAACTTTGGCTCTGTGGTAGTAAGTGACTCCATATTAGTTTGTTTACTAGATATATCACACAGTGAAACAGCATTATTTACTGGATGACGTTTCGAACAAAATTTATTGTTCATAATCATGTCAATTGTCATCACACGACTTTGAAACTTGAGTTTTATAGTTTTCTTTGTCTTCTCCTATTTGTGGTCGTTGGGATAGTAGAATTCTCCAGATATCAGGGACAGGTGATGAATCATTACATGTATTTGCAGTTGATCGATTCCTATGTCAGTAAAAATAGGATTAGTGAAATGTTTAGGTGACAGAGCACAAAAACTAAGTGGTACCAAGGAATATTTAAGATAGGAAGTGATACACATAAAAGAAGCCTTGAAATTTAATAATTACCCGGATAAATTAGTCAGGAAGTATGTAAGTAAATGTAAAAATAAAATAAATAATGATATTAGCGATAGTGATAATAATAATACTAATAGTTATAATAATAATATTAATATTAATGACGACACCAACAATAAGGAATCTAAATCATCAGTAGTAATCCCATACAAGGAAGAAACTTCGGAAGCCTTACGCAGAATTCTTAACAAGGCAGGAATAAAAGTGGCATTCAAACCCACAAACTCAATTAGAAACAAGCTTTGTCGGTTAAAGGATCCTGTAGAGCCATTAAAACAAAACAATTTAGTTTATCTAATACCCTGCAATGATTGTGAGGTCAAATACATAGGTCAAACTAGTAGAACAGGGGCAGTCAGACTAGCCGAACATAAAAACCTAGCTAAATCTAGATTGGTTGACCCGAATAAGATAAGAAATCTAGAGAGTAGTTCAGCTATAGCATTACATGCAGTTACACACGAACATACAATAGGATGGGATAGGATGACAGTTTTAAAATCTAATGTCACAGCTGGGTTGAGGCAGAGATTGATAACAGAAGCTTTGTTTATCGAATCAACTGCAAATACATGTAATGATTCATCACCTGTCCCTGATATCTGGAGAATTCTACTATCCCAACGACCACAAATAGGAGAAGACAAAGAAAACTATAAAACTCAAGTTTCAAAGTCGTGTGATGACAATTGACATGATTATGAACAATAAATTTTGTTCGAAACGTCATCCAGTAAATAATGCTGTTTCACTGTGTGATATATCTAGTAAACAAACTAATATGGAATAACCTTCATCTTATTTTCCAATTTCTCGTCCCCTCCAGTATTCACCGTAATCATCCACTGATCACATTTTAACACTTGATGAACGAATTGATATTTTTTTCTTCTAATCACTAAACCAAATGACGATTTGTTAGTAATCTTTGCTCTGATACTTATATTACCGGATACCCGAATATACTGAGGGATAAAATTTAATAATACCGTACATCATACGGTCACGGATTTATAAATCCATTTTTACCAGGTGAAAAACTATGGAATATAGAAAAGGGATAAGAATGGTAATATTGTTTCAACCGCCGACGTATTCCGGACTTAACACATTTATTTTAACTGCATATAACAACTCATACAATGACGCATAAAACATGTTCCACGAAGAATAAACCACGAAGCTGTGAGCTGTCATATGGATAAATGGAAACCTGATGAAACTTGAAAGCACAGTTGAAATGTATTCATTGTTTGCTGTTCACTACGATTTATGATTCACGAATGCTCTCGTCAAACATTTCGACACTTCTATTATTAATTATGGTATACGAATAAAGCTAGCTGAGAATAATGTGTGTAAACAGTTGTACAGAAGTATTCAAATTCATAACGAGAATTGGTACGGTATTTTGCTATGAACTTATTCTTTTTACGAGTGAATGATGAACCTTAACAAAGATACCACCACATCCATTTGAGCAGTAAAGAATCTTTCATCCACATGCAAGCCAATGTGTGGTCCCATGATTTCAGGTTACATTTAGTTGACATTCAGTTCAAACCTAACTTCACCTACAATAACCCGAAACTAATCCTGCTACAACACACTGAGTGTTACTCAATGTTAAGTGAATAAACATGAAACCTTAAACCATCTTTTATAATCGTATCAATGTACACCAAGATGGTGAGCCACCTAGAATGGTGGCCACATTGCAAACCTGACTGTTAGAATTCAATCTGTCACAAAGAAAGAACTAGGCGAATCAAACTAGTTACTAGTGCCCAATCAAAGTATCTACTACAGTCCTACAGGAGGTCAGTTGCGAGCTTGAATAGCTCAGTAGTAACGTCTTTGACTGAAGCATTGGGTGATGCGGGTTGGAATCTTAGAAGGGACATGAGTTCCTTCAAGGTTGCAGATGCGCCTTGCTGATGGGTGCCAACTAACAGGAAACCTATGTCCAAGGCTTCCAGTCCATTGCCTCCAACCACCTAATGTCATCAAAACATGAAGCATGTTAATAATTTCTACTAGCATCTAATAATACCATCAAGTGCTTTGCTTAACCTAACCGTTATTCAATTTCATTAGAAGATATTTGTGAAGAAAATGCTATTTTTCTACTTCATGAATGGTATTTCACTGTCTCAGATGAATCACTGTATAGTTTGAAGTCAAATAGACTACCTTTGGTTTCTATGGTCACTTTAAGTATTCCAGATCTCTTTTCACAATTTGCGAAAGACTTCCGTGAATTTTCTCATTTTACTTGAAAAGATACTTATCAAGATTGCCATGCCTAGTAAGCTGCCTGAATATCACGTCCTGAACAATTATGTGGAAGAGAGAAGCATCTCAAATATATAAGCCAAACAGCTTCGAACGATTATGCCAATGAGAAGTTGGTCATAGGAATTATTAAAAAGGCGGTTACAGCGAAGAAAACGTTTTTTCTACGAAGTCATCAACTAGGCTGTACATTTGTGCATTTATAGTGAACAGGTGAGAAAGTTCCAGAATTATTTCCAGTCAAAGGTCAAATTAATAAAATTACTAAGTGTAATAAACAGAAGATATGTAGTGGTACTATTCTGAACTATTTCAAGTCAAAAGCTGAATTAATAAAATTATAAAGTGTAGAAATCAGAAAGATCGGGTAGAAAAGAAATAATAAGGTTGTAACTATTGCAAAACTTGATCATATCTAGAAGTTACGGATTAAGGACGTAGTAATAACAAAATAGGTAGGAAGATCGGACACATAAAATTAATTACAAAACAGCAACTTAATCTAGTAATGCAGAAAGGAATTAAAAATATTAAAAAAAAACAGGAATAAAAGGAAACGTTGCATAAGAAAGGTAACAGGGTAATCACTGCTATTAGGACTAATTTTCCATGATAGCCACGGTAGGGACAACGGTTTGACGTATTTCTTTTGAACACATTGAGTGGGCTTGAGTTTTGGATCACTGGTGCCTCAGCTATTCCTATATGCTTTGATTCGTTTGATCGGATTTGTATATGACTTTGAAAGACTTATTAAATGGATTTGAATGTCCTGAACTTACCAGATGTTCTGCTACCAAACTGTGCGTTCTTTGTTTGCTAACCATGCTGGATAGTGTTCCCGAGCGCGTTTTACAAGCGGACTCATGGTACCGCCAATGTACTCGACTTCACACGAGTAAATCAACTGATATTTTCATGCGACGGCTTGTGTTTCACGTGGTGGTTGAGCAGTTTCTTTCTCTCCACTTACCTACGAGTTAGGCTTTCTTCATCAGCTTATGTGCAACTGAAGTGTATAACTTGGTAACATCAAATGATGTCACAGAATCCCTCATCACCCTGGCAGACAATCCTGATTGTTGCAGATTCCTTCAAATATGTTATACATGAGGTTGTTGTGCGTGGAATGAATGATTGGAAGTGGAATATCTGATTTGTGTAATTTAGATGTGCCATATAATCGACAATAAACACTTACGTAAATCTATTTCGTCATTGATTTTATCACACGTTGCCAACTGAGTTTTATTAAACTGGGATATCTGTCATTCCACACTATAGTGAAGATTGCTTTTCCATATCTTGAGTGTCATTAGTCGATGAATCATTTTTCTATGCCTGTCGACATGACATTGAGAGTAATTGGAAAGTTGTTGTGAAATGGATTTCTCAAGTGTGTGATTTAGTATATAAGCTCAAATGTGGAGAGTGTACTCAGAGATCAATTAGAGCAAAGCAAAGCAACTCAAAGAAATGCACAAAGCCATCTTGATATCCTGCTTAATTCTTCAACTGACTGCACTGTTTACCAATGCTCAGGACACTGATGAATTGAAAAAGATTTTCGAATTTCACAATAAAGTAAGACGTTCTGCTCTGAATGGTGAAATACCGAATCAACCTAAAGCAAAGCAGATGCCTGAGTTGGTAAGTCAGACTATTCACCACATGACTTTTCAAATTCATGCGCCACTAATATGGACGTGTTGTTCACTGTTTATTTATTCAATCTAATCTCGTTCGATGTAACAGGGTTGTTGGCTTAGTAGAGACAGAGCTATTCGAAATGTAATTCTTTCACATGACGTTTCTCGAGATTCTCCAGTCTACAGAATTAACAAATAGCAGAGTTGAATTGAAAGTGAAGAAGCAAGTCCCCACCATCGGACTTACTTAGAACTTCGACAAAATATCTAATTTACATAAACGACGGTATCGTTCATATTACCCAACCAAGTCAATTGCTGTTATTTTGTTGACTGTTATTTAAAGCTGTATTTTATTAATGGGTTTAAAAGTGATTAGTAATTGACAGTCATTCACTGATCATCTTCCTGGATGAAAGATATAGGATAATCATGACATACTGGTGATTGATGTTTTGAAAAGAGCAGCACTGTTTTAACTCCTTTTTTTGCATATTCTGTCTAGAAATGGAGTGTAAATTTGGCTGATATAGCTCAAGAACACGTTGATAAATGTGTGCTGGAAAAAAGCAAACTTGAAGAGATATTCATTGAAAATTATGACAAAGTGGGTCAAGCTGTAGCAGAACATGAATCAATTCAAAAGTATGTACATTTTGCTGTCAGTAAAACGTTTGAACATTGTGGAATAGATCAAACTTGTTATAATTTTATTCCAATAGTTTACACATAGTGATATGTTTTTTGTTTTTAGTAACATTTTAGCAAATACTGCCTATGGTCAAACCAGCTGTTGGAATTGTTTTGTTTTTAATTAACACTTTTATGATTTGTACTCATATATATTAGGTTCATTCTATGTTCGTCCATTTTTGTGTATCTAGAATTATATACCAGGATGTTGACAGTTCTGCTGAGTCATCCTTGTTACATTTATTCGGTGGGACTTATTGACTCTACATGTATACAAAAAAATTTGCTTGCTTATTTGCTTGGTTACGATTTATCGTAACAAGCAGATCACATATTGTGGTTGGAATAACTTGGTCTCCGAAAAGAAACTACAGTGAAATGTCATCATTCAAACTGTGTAGATTGCGAATCGCTAGCCAGTTTGGGAATTGTGAATTTAATATAGATCCTGTTATTAGTCCTTCTTTCCATTTGTTCATATTCGATTTCAGAATACAAATACAATTCCTTAGGTCAACCTCTGATGATAAAACTTGAATTAATACAAGGTCTTGCAGGCAGAATACTCAGACTTACAACAACACCAGATGACTAACGAAAAGAAATAAACGTCTTACTCAAAATGTTATTTGGTGAAAATTACCAAAAAAGAATATATCGGAGATAATATAAAGAAGAGGGTAAAACCAGAGAATGACAAGAAAGAGGCCTGCAAACAGTCACAAACTTGATCCATCAGAGGCAATTCGAAGAAACCTTAAAAATATTAGGATTCGCACCATATTCAAAGCAACAAATCCAATTAGAAATGGAATAAACCAACTAAAGAATTCAATAAAAATGATGAATGAGAGTAATGTAATTTACAAAATATCTTGTGCTAATTGTCTGACTAAATATGCATGTCAAACGTCTAGATTACTCGAAATCAGAGTGAACGAACATAATTTTTTAAGCGCCAACCCATAGGAACACAAGCGTCCACTAATTCAGAAAGAAGTTCATCTATAGCTGCACAAAACAATTCCAACAGATGGTGTGATCACGATTAGTAATTTTACTCATAAAATTATCAAAATAAAAAACTTATCATTGTGTGTAAACTCTTGAAATATAATTATGATCATTATTTTACGAGATGATCACAGAATGATATCGGTTAGAGAACCATTGAAAACCAGCACCGGAATACTGGACAGCTGTTTCATCCTAGTCTGGGAATCATCAGGAGTACGCACCCACTGATGACTTTGCTACAGTGTGGAGTTTCCTGGAGTTCTAGTGAGAAGTCGTGACCGGTGATGTCCATCCAGATGTCCAGTGTGAGGATGGATGTCCCACCTACGACATTGATTGGGGTCGTGCTGAATCATGAATTGGTAAAATTTAGAATTCATGCACTGGCCATTCAGTTGGGTCCCAGTGGCTGAATGTTATACGAACTTGCCTTGTAACTGGAAGGTCCTGGATTCAAACCTCAGATGGGGTGGGTGAGTACTGCCGATGATTACCAAACTAGAATGAAACAGCAGCTGTCCAGTACTTCCTGGTTTTCAATGGTTCTCTAACTGATATCAATCCGTCATCATCTTGTAAAAACAAAACTAATCTTTACAATTAAAACAATTAGTCCCTTTGATAAATTTGAACAAGACATTAGGAAGACAAATTTCGCGAGATGATATCATTTCGTAGTTTCTTCATTGTTAACCATGTTGGTTGTAAAGCGGTTGTAAAGAAACTACGAAATGATATCATCTCGCGAAATTTGTAATCTTTACAAACCAACTATAGAAAATATAATCAGTGTGCATAATTTCACTTGTTCTAATTCTACCATCTCTATGTTTTAGAATACTAGATACCTGGTATGATGAGCACAAAGGATACAAGTTTGATGAAAATAAATGTTCTTCAGAATGTGGCGCTTACAAGCAGGTATGTCTAGTTTTTCCATGATACACAATCTCTAATACACAATCACTGCAACACGGAAAGTTTAAGCGAGTTATATTTTAGACTTGTTACATATTTCAGTTGCATATTAAGTGAGTATGAGTTTTATATATCCAAACCAAGTTCACTTTTGACGGTTTGAAAAAATTTGGGCATTGGGTATGTGATATTCATTCTAATAAAGGTTTTTGTATTTCCCAATGAATGAAAAACAAAACGATATTGTCATTGTTACTGACTTTTATCTATTTGATGGTAACGGCTTTATCAAAGTATTATCAAACTGGAATTTACAAATTCTCAGCATATATATATATATATAACAAAGAGTTAAGGGCTGAGAAAATAGACTTAGGGCACTGGGTTCGAGCCTCGGTGGAAACATCATCACTCACTGAGAAATGCAGGTACATCCAGTTGACGAGTCCCAAATAGGACGAAATGCGCATCCTGGATTCCACTGCTAGCCACCATCCACCAATTGTATACAAATCAAATTCCCAGACATCGTCGAAGCATCTGCACAAGAAGACGACATGTCAACCTGAGACCGAGCACTTCGGTCCAATCAATCGACGGGAAAATCAAGAATTCAATTCAATAAGACTTAGGTCAAGTTAAAGGGACATACTGAAAGTCAAAATAAAATGAAAATCAATCACTAAACCAAGTAACTAAGGTAATAGTACATCTGTAATGATATCAAAATAAAGTTTACTAACTTGATCATCGTTCGTCTGTCTGGGGTCGTTTTCTGTTGTCAAGTTGGTCAATTGGTAAAGATAACAAAATCAAGTGTAGATTGTTGGATTATAATTTTACACACTGATCAAATCGGTGCTCAATTATTTTGCAACCATCCGGGCAAATCTTGATCACAGTTCATATGAAGTATGAGTTTTAGTTATTTTATTTCGATGGGATAAAGAATTTGAATAAGGCCTTAAGAAGACAGATTTCCCGAGATGATACCATTTGGTAGTTTCTCTACAACCGCTTTACAACTAACATGGTTAACAATAATAAAATAAAGATCATGACAATTACTCAGTTATGTAAAAAAAAAACAAAAGTACATACTAATGACCAGTTATATTTAAGTTGGACAAGTAGTCCATGGTAGGTGAAGATTGAAGTCTATTGATTTTTGCACACACAGTGTAGGCTGTATGTGATTAATCCAAAGTGCTTCCATCACCTTCAGTAACCAACCTTGAATTATAGTTATGTGAAATAATTGTGAAACAGTTATTAATTAATATTGATTTTGTGACCTGACATCGATAAGTGTTTTGCAATGGATGATGCTGGATTTATACTCAGATTAATCGCATTGGGATTTTCTGTATGAATTGGCAATCTTCAGATGATCTTGTCACAAATGCACTCATCATTCCAGACATGTTAGTCGGTTATCCTCATAACGACTTGCCCATAATCAAAAATAATTACAAACTGTCTCTGTCAGCTGTGTTCGGAAATATAAATTTTTGATGAACTGGTAGATAAGAGTTTCAAACTCACATGGTTATAATTCAGCCATAAAATAACTTTTCTCGCTTTGCACTAAACTAAATTTCGGTCTTTACCATCCGGTCAGAATACATAGACATATATTCCAAGTCATATTACAAAATATCAGCCAGACGAACAGTTGGAAACAAAGGAATTTTAACCAATTGAGTACTCACTCACCTGTGGTATTTACTCATTAGATAATTGGAGACAATATGTATTCATTTATATGACAAAATGTAAATTTCACATCATTTGTATTTCATGTCATACTCATAACTCTTTCAAATCTATGCAGATCGTCTGGGCTGCCACGAAGGAAATTGGCTGTGGTTACAAACTATGCGGAAAGAAACACATAGTTGTGTGCAACTATGGACCAGGGTGAGTTAGAGTCTTCGTCAAGGCAGTTTTCAAATGATAAAGTAACAGTGAACGGAAGTGAATCAAATCAGCACACCAACAAAATTATGAGGACCATTAGTTATCAACTGATTATTATGTGATTATTGTCTCCTTTAGTTCTTAGAGGAACACGTCTCCATTGCATTCGATTCTCTGACAACGTTTTCACCTGACTCGGCGTCTGCCTAACCCTTCCACCTCCTATTCCCATGACCTCCTCCATGTAACCCTCGCACCAATGCCCAAATCTCCGCTTCCCATTCGGATTCCACTAAAGGGCTTGTCTAGCAATGTCACTTGATGGTTTCCTCAGAGTATGGCCAATCCATCTCCATTTCTTCCTGCCTATTTGTTTCACAATCGGTTCCTGCTGGGTTGGTTCGCTCATTTCCAGAGATCCCTGTTGCTGATCTTTTCTGGCCGGCCATGTGATCTTGAGTATTGAGCGAAGACAGCTGTTAATGAAGGTCTGAAGTTTGTTTGAGGTGTTCTTTATGACGCGCTAAGTCTCTGATCTGTATAGTAAGTAGCACTGACTGACTTCACATTGGAGTTGAAAGTCCGATTGTTGTTGTTGTTGAGTGCTGTTGACCTCCACACAGACCAGAGAGAAATGAAAGTTTGCATAGCTTTCTTGCTCTTCGCTTTGATGTTCTCCTCAGTTCCGTTCGCCTGTAGTTGAAACAACGCTTCAACTGAAGCAGTAGATAATTGGGTGTCAGTTAAGGTCAATGGAAGTAACTCAAATATAAAAGTAGTGTAAAATACGCAATGCAGGCAGTATTCGCTATTCTCGAGTGGAAGGTAATTTGATCCAATATGTTTTGTGTTGTGCAAACCTTGATTTGTACCGGAAAATGATAAGATTTCCATCATTAATTGTCTATATCATCTCAGCAGTATTCAATCATAGTTTGGATATGAATTTTATCTACAGAATGAAGGGAATGATTTGTAATGAAACCCAATGATAAACTGAATATTGTCGTTCATTCTGATTTAGCAAATGCCGCTAACTACTAATTTTGACTCCGCAGATAATCACTCACAAGAGAAATCAATGTCGTGAAGTACTGAAATCTTCATGAAAGTTATTTTTCATTTATACTCGACTAAAATAAGTGAACTCTGATGACTTACTGGCTTCTCATCTAGATGGCTGGATGATTGTTGAAGGTTAATCTGATATTGTTCGTTTGATGATAGTGGCTTGCAGTGCAATTCAGTGCACGCGTTTCTTATTGCTCGTGACTATTCAGCTGGACGTACCTGAATCCTGATTGAGTCATTTTGTTCTCACTGAAAATCAGGCCCAATACCAACCGATTCATAAGTCGCACCATCATCCACCACAAATCGCTGCACAGCATGAGCCACATCTCGAACAACAGGTATTAGCTGATTATTGATGAAATTATTCAGTATATTCCGTCGATTAATGTTCATTCCACCGAAATGCTTACTTAATTCTAACGACTCCCTAAGATAAGAATCTACCAATGGCGATTTGGGTGCACACGGATGACAAGTATCAACCAGGAGGAGACGCGTTTCTTGGATTACATTTCTAGCCACTATCAATCAAATGGAATATGGGTGTGATTTCTGAAAATCAGGAGTAATTATTTCCTTACCTTATGTCTAACACGCTTATGCATTTGACTTTCTAATCTCCTTCTGAGCTCCAACAGAAATTCAATCTCCCCACTTTCGAAATTTTCCAACATTTCTAAATATGCACTTAAAAACAACATCATGATGCCCTTATTTATTCATTTATTTCAGAGCCGATGAAGGAAAACCTTATGAAAAGGCATAACAACGTAGTGAATGAGTCGAATATTAGAGTCAAATCACAGTTGAAAGTAGCCATGTAATACAACACTCGTGAACCAAATATCAGAACCTATAGATTTTATATGTCGTTTTTCCATCTCACTGAACTCACTATGTACTGTCATTAAACAATACAGGCTTTTGCTCTAAATAAATTTCGATTGACGAGAAATGTGCTTTTTATGCCTGGGAGTTGGGTAAATACATGCCATTATTTTTATGATGATTGCGAAATGTACTAAAAATGTGTTCGGTCAGTAGATTGTTTGTTGAATAGCCACATCAATGCATTCATCGACTTCGACATTTGATTCCTCTAGAATCACTAATAGACCTAAACAGAGCTTTCCTGCATAAAATCTACGCAAACCCCGTTCACATAACATTTGGACACCAGCACTTCGTGAAGCACATTCATATCAGGCACTTCTGTTGTTTTTCACCCGTTTTGAAGTTACACAGAAAGGTTGTTTACAGGAATATCAGAGTGATTTAGGATTTTAATGTAGGTGAACATCATCTTCTGAAGTTTATTACCTTCCTTGCTTGATTCTGTCGCGTTTGAATCGCAGACGAAATGACTGGAACGTACACATAATTTTCCATCATTAAGATTCCTTCACACTTTTACTAGGTCATATAAATAAGGCGAAAATCATTTTACGTCAAAGTAGAGGTCTGCCTGTTTGCGTCGGAATTACCAGAAATCTATGTGAATTAGCTAGTTAATCAGAATTTTGCAGTAAATCAAACTGTCAAAATAAGATGTGTCATTGCTCACAGGTTTGAACTAACTATCCATACAGATGGTCGGAATATATTAGCCCAAATATTTTAATATTATCGTCATGCCAGTAATGGGAAATTATTCTTGAACGTGACTACGCCTACATCTCGTATGATTTGGTGCTTGTAAGTGCAAAGATAATTTTTGAAGAAAGTCAAAATGAGAGGATGACGGACACTGAGCAAATGATATACCCAGGCTTGCTTCCTGTGTAACTACCTACTGTCAGATGAATCCCTCAGAGGTGAAGTTTAGTAGGAACCTCCATAGTTATTCAGTTGATTTGAATTCAAACGAAACACTATTCTGCTCAACAAATAAAAGTGTATAAATTAGCATAATTAAAGAATCAGACTGTTATTCCTTAAGTAACTACGCCTAGTTTGCTAGTTGGCCAATTTTATAGGCGTTCCTTAGCCCTGGAAAAGGAAAGGATGGGAGTAAAGCCAACTACCCTAACCGGGCAAGTCAAACCAATCGGTACATGACCTTCAATGCACAAGAAAATATACAAAAACAAACTCTTTTTCTTTCGATGGAAGCACGAATATGCATAGGCATGTAGAATGTTCATAAAATGTACGAAGCCGGACAGATTGCTCAGATTACCAAAGAAATGAGAAAATGTAGCATAGAAGTGCTAGGGATCTGCGAGAGTGGCTGGAATGAATATGGGCATTTCAAAATTGCTAACTGGTGAGCCAGTGATCTAGTCTGGACAACTTCGAAAACATTGAGGGTACAGCCATCATGGTTTCATCAAAAGCAAATAAATCTCTTTTGCATTGGTAATCAATCTTTCCATACAGGATTATTGCAGCTAGATTCAAGTCAAAAGTAAAGAAAGTTAAAATTATCCCATGCTATGCGCCTACAAACGACTCAGAACAAGACAAGAAGGAAGATGTCTATAGACTACAGCAACTGATAACTGATTATATCCTAGATGGTGACATCGAAATCCTAATTAGGACATATGAATGCCAATCGAGCTGGAAGCAGAGAATATGGGAAGAGAACTCATCAAGGGTCGAGTAGCTCTCTCTCACTGAAATGAGTGATAAAGTAGGACTACTGTCAAACTTCTGAGCCTTCATTGATTTGGAGACTATAGGTAGCGTATAGAAGCACAAAGATATACAAAAAGCGATATGGATTTCACCTGACAGAGGAACCAAAAGAGGAACCAACTCAATTCAAGAAAGTGAAGAAACAGTCTTCTAGACACGAAGTTGAGTAACCGGGCAAATTAACCTGAGATCATTATCTATTGAGAGAAACTTTCACGACCAAGCTGACAGCCTTCATAACAACTGGAGACAGAACGCAATTCAAGTTCAACTGAAAGAAGAAATTACAATGACAAATCCAATGCAGCCATCAATGTAAGGTTAGAGACACTAAGTAACATCAGTGATTCATGAATAATCCCTATGTGTGCATTAATGAAATCAAAACACGTAGTTCAACGAAGTGACGAGTTCGTTTTCATAGATATACAACCGCAAATATATATATATATATATGACATCAACGAAGAAACCTGGGTGGAATCACACTAATACTCTATGAAAGTGATGTTGAAATTGAGAAAGAGAAGGTAAGACGAAGAATACTTCAACACAGACACCTAGGATCAAATAGAAGAGAGGCGGATCGTAAACGGAAGGTGAACCAACGCAGAGATGGACAACAGTAGAAGAAGTTGAGTTCAACCTACAACGCACTGAATAGAGGATTGAAGAAAAGTACTATGAAGGACAAAATACACTTCTGAAACACATTGGCGACTGAAGCAGAACAGGCTGGCCGCAGTTGAAACAGACCTCAGGACATTTTATCAGATAACCATGTCTCTGTGCAGGGAGTGACCACACAGTTGAAAGCAGTATAACATGGTCAGAGGACACTAATCATCATGGAGGAGGAACATAGAAGACAGTTGGCTTACCACTTCAAAGGTCTCTCAGATAGACCATCACCTGCAGGTCATCCAGAAATACCACCAAGATGGTGTGCATAGAACTGTTATTGGACACCAATTCTGCAACAGGAACAAATGTTTTGAATGCAATAAAATTAATGAAAGCCACCCGGAAAGACCACAGGACGAGATGTGATCCCTCCTGAAGCAAAAAAACGAATCAGGAAACCTCGAGAGAAATTCTGGCGCTACTCCTACAGAAGGTTTCCAGGAAAGGAGAGATAAGTGCTGATTGGAAGAACGGCTATCTTGCCAAACTACCAAAGAAGGGGGACTTAGGTCTCCGCAAGAACTCTCTTCTCCACCCCAACTAAAATGCCAAGTCGCGTCATCCTGGAGAGACTAAGGTATGCAGTAGATTCAGAACTCTGCCCGTCGGAACAAGCTGGATTCTGGAAAGGCAAATCATGTGCTGATCAAATCGCAACTCTACGCATCATCATTGAGCGGAGCATGGAATGAGAATCAAATCTTCTCCTGTTTCATACACTTTGAAGAGGCCTTCGACAGCGTCGTCAGAGAAGTAATTTAGAAACTATTCCAACACTGCTGTATGCTCCAGATCTTTATCAAACTCATTCAGCAACTATATGAAAATGCTACATGTCAAGTGATCCACAACAAAAATCTCAGCAAAACGTTTGAAGTGAAGACTGGAGCAAGGAAAGACTGACTAATGTCACCGATGATATTCCTAAATGTGATTAAATGGATCATTTGTCAGACCGTGTATGAGAGCAAAAAGACAGGAATACGGTGTACCAATAATCGTGAGATTCGTCTCCTTAGGGATATAACAAGTTAGACCACTCAAGATTTATGGAAAAATTCTTTTTAGCATTGACAAGGTTTCATGTCTCTTGACATTCGGTTTGATATCTCTGCCAATAAATCTGAATTAATAAATCCATTTCTAATAAACATTTCCCTTAGAAGGTCTCATTTTCTAATTCATCAGGCTTGCAAGTACTTGGTGCGTGAGTCGTGCAGGATATAATTAAGTTGCATTTTTGTTCAATCGTTATTCAGCTGTCGAAATTTGTCAGTTGACCGTTTAATGTATGTTCTATAGCCTCATCTCGTTAGTAAGTTTAACATCAAGAAAGGGAATTTTCTATTGATTTTGTATGGACTAAGCAGTAAACTCAGAATTTATATGGAATATCGAAATAAAAGTCCAAATTACTCTATGCTCGGTAAAAACTATTGACAGAATTATGAATTATCATGATATATAAGAGAATTCGCTTACTCGCAAAAAAGATTAAATCCATTTCCACAAATTTAACTAACAATGCAGAGGTACGATTTGAGTTCATGTTTCAAAGGCGATTTCTCCACTAAGTGGTTGAATATTCTCTGAACAACTATGGGGGATTCCTAGAATTTGCAAAGTATCCAACTAGCGAATTAGTATGATGAGGAGACGGTTACGGAGAGGGAGAAGGCTAGGCGTGAAGAAAGGTGTGAATATTTCAAACTTTCAAAAAGGTTACGATTAAAGAGGGAATCCTAATTAAAGAGAAGCAACAATTTGTCCGTTTTTTAACTTTTAACAAGAGGTGTATAAAATCACCATTCTGGACTCTTTAGTGTGCCAATTCAGGGTGAATTGTGTCGCTGGATGGTAGTTATTCAATGCATGTAAAAAGGATTAATGTCATTATCATAATGACAGATAATGGAAATGTCGTCTATGCACTTTGTATATAACTGACAATCGACCATTTTCTAGGCTTACTTAGTAACAATCTGGTGACAATTGATCTAATGTGGACTCCATTGCCATCCGATTCCTTTGCCTGTTAACCATGTCACTCAATATGAACTATACGTTAACAGGGTATACCAGCAGTTGTCTTTTCAATTTCGTTTGTGGTATTCCGATGTTTAGCTGATTTCCATATATATACTTGCATATGAAATAGACGGCTTCCCTGAGTGGAACGATGCTCAACAGTCAGTCGATGTTTAGGGACAGCTCATATCTTGTAAGTGTTCAAAAAATTGAAGAGTATCGCAGAGCGAGTAGATGCAGATTGGTTTCCTAACGTTCTCTAGACCAGTAGCCAATCATTCTGCAAATGAATAATAAGACATCTGTATATATCCACAAATATACGGAGTGGGATACTAGCTTTGTGTATCTTTATCAAAGGACGAATCCTTGCCATCATTATGCCCTTTGGTCTGATCCAACACATTCGCGGTTGACAGAATGGTCGGTTTTCATTCTTCTCACGCTAAAAAAATTGTCAGAACGAGTTACTGGTAGATATCTGCTATTCCACAGGTGTTTAATTATTCTTAATGTGGCGCAGTTAGATTTCTAAAGACTTTGCATTTGTGTTAAGATTCTGATAGCAGCAATCAGTAATGTTCGATTCATTTCGCTGAAACTCCACGTCATAGACTTGGACTAGATCATCACTTTGTCCGATTACATTTTCATATTGTATGTGAGTACGAAGCTTGTTAACACTGAGAGCGATTTCACAGAATTTTGAATCCATGAATAAGGTATTCAAACTGCAAATCAGATAAAGACATTGAAGAGTAAATAAAGTCAAATTTTTTATGGCAATCGGGAGGTTTACTTCAAGGTTTGATAGATTTCAGGTAACTGGCTGGTAGCTTTGTTAACGTTTCCTGCGAGTCTCTGACGTTCATCGGAGATCAAACAGTGAAAAGTAGAAGATAATATGAGGAATGTTCCACTCGAATACTGGAATACGATAATGAACAAAGTCAGCATAGATCAATGCATAATGTCATTAGTGACTTCGCAATGGAATAAACGTGATTCGTAATGTCATAATGTCTTACATTACCACTCCTAAAACTCATAACTACTCACGCAAGCATTGAGGAAGGGGAGATTCACGCTCACTACAACACGCTACACAAAATATTGCAGAAATCCACGGTGTTCCTTGAATGTTGGCGGGCCATCCACAAACGGCTGCCATCTAAGCAAAAACATAAAAATAAGCAGTTCAGCGTAGAGGCTTTTTGAATCAACTTATGGTTAAAGAAAATGGGGTCGCTGAAATACTAATTCTGGTATAAAATAATGACAAAATTTGCTAATAGGTAAATTTCACGCCTGACTAAATGCTCATTTGTTTCTTTAAGGAAAACGAAAAGGCTTAGTGTAAGCATACCTCAGTGGTTGATGCTTTATAACATGAGGTGAAATTCCTATGGCTTTCTTCAATTTCACTTCTCTGTATTGTGTCAAGTTTTGTTTAGGAATGAGGCCTGTCCTGAAAGGAAGGAAAGCAGAGTGCGAGCTCCGAAAGAGTGTGAATTTTGTACAGTGTCAGAAATCAGAGTGCTCGGAACAAGCCCTCACTAACAAACAGTCTATTTATCATCGTTGATATCGAGTCCTGATAGAATATGTGACTCTTGAACCAAAAAATGGACACTTGGGTGGCTTGCTGCAAGGAAATAGAAGAAAAAAGTGCTAAATACTCTTTCTACAATAGTTTTCATTTTGCTACATATGTATATATACAAGAGGCATAACCAGTATCATTTAAGAGACTGAGATATGCACATTCACGGGTTGATGTGCTGAAAATAGGTAAAAAAACAAGAAATTCAAGGTGGGCTAACAACACAACGTCATGGAGCTTCTGAATATGTAATAAATACCCACACCCTATTACTCATCCTGGATGGAACAGTTGCGATTAACCAAACTCATCCAGTATGAGTTAAGCAACAATATTTGTGCATGACGAAACTTGAGGCTTCTTTTCTCTTGAGCTCCTTCTACTCAGTATTCTGTTAATATTACCTAGCAGTGATGTAAACTAAATAAGCGTATTATGACCATGATGAGTACGCATGGAGGAATAATAAGAGTCAATACTGTTTGTTTCTCAAACATCTAAGTTTACGATATCATCATAATAGGAATAGAGACTAGGGATTCAGCCAGATGATCATCTGTCATCACGATGCATAGAGATACCACTGTACCATATAAAATTGATTTCATTCTGAAACAAAGTAGAGGTTCTACGACACAAAATATGACTAAATCCACAGTATTTACACATGAGTGGGAGTGAGAAAATTCAATCTAACATCTGACTCTAGGAGATACATGTTGCCAGTCAACTTGTGTGTTCCTATTTAGTGAACCTTATTTTCAAGCTTCTTCTATGCATTTGAAGTGATGAACATTCAGTTTCACATGTCCAAGTGATAAAATGTTCTCAGGGTATTTCAGTTTTGTATACCACTGAAAAATGGGGCCACTTAATATCATGACAATATTTGAGTGGTGATGTGTTCGTAGGAAGATTTTTCCCACTTCAACTTGATTTCGTGTCAAGTAATAAATTCTTACTGCTGACGTTAAGACACTCTAAGTGGCTGTGTCACTTTTCACGAATTCAGTTTGGTTATACCCCTTTGATCTTTTGATGGAAAAAGACTTTTGAAGGTTATACACTCTTCAAGAAACCTCCCTCACGATTATTCAGCATACAAAACTGCACATCGCTGAAAAATATTCGCTGGTTTTGAATATCTCCTTTTAGGTTAAAAGGTGTAAAAGTTAGGGACAGAAGCATTATAATCAATCAGAAGTTAAATATTGCCCCACAGAATGGATACTGAGCTGAAGATTGGAGAAAATTCAGCCTTTACATTCCTATATGTAAGGTGTCACATCAACTCCCTGGCTTTGTACACCTTTGATTTGAAGCCAACCAATTTTTCATCTGATCAGTATATGACAATAGTTATTCTCCACTCAACCTCTCCAAGGTGATACATTCACAACGACTGACAGACTAGATTATACAAGCAACTCCATGAATTAATCATTACTATTATTATGATTGCTCCGAATATTACCCACTAATTCGTATTCATTTATTATTATTCCCATTCTCATGGGTTCCAAGAGAAATCCAGGCCTACAGATGCACATCTGCATTTTGTCCTAGTCTACGTAGTCCTTCTTAGCTGGCCATACGACCGCACAAACTCTTTTATCTCCACCTCACACCATCTCCTTCATATTACCTACAGACATAAGTTGCTTCCCACTCGGTTTACACTCGATGGCCTGACACGCAATGTCACTTCATGATCTCCTCAGCGTGTGTCCCATCCATCCTCCCTTTCTTTTCCATACTTATCGAGTGACAGGCTGTTGCTAGGTTCGTTCCTAGACTTTCTTGTTGCTAATTCATTCTGGCCATATAATCTTCATTATGGGACGAAAGTGGATGTTGATGAACGTCTGCAACCTGTTCAGAATCCTTTGTATGGCACAAGTATCATGTTCATGATCTACAAAGGAGAACTGACTGACTTAACACTGATGATCACAATCCAAATCTCGTTCTTCATGCAGCTGAATGCAGAAGATTTCCTAATCGATTTCAAAATTATGAAGGTATGTATTGACTTTCCAATTCTGGTTTTGACAACCTTATCCGTGCTGATTGCTGCAGTTTAAATGATGCTTCATAGATAAATGAAGGAGGTGATCACTTTCAAATTTCATTCTGCAGTAATTACGTGGTTTCACTACTTCTGCAGTCGACACGACTTCTTGATTCATGCAACTTTGACACTTTTCATTCCTAACCAACTGAAGGCACTCGGACTAATTAGTGTCTGACTGAACATTTGTCAGTATATCAGTTTCTAACTATAAGAATGTTATGGTCAATTTTCACTCAATCGTGATTACACGTTGTACTGTGCATGCAATTGGACAAAATCAAGAATGGAATCATTCAGAGCATATCCAGTTATTGCATGGCACAGTCACAGTTAATATAGTAAAACGTCTCGGCCTAAATGTCTTAAGCAAATATACATTGGAATCTTTAAAGCTATCAGAATGCGAATTCCCACATATGTGTGTGGTTTATCGAAAACACATAAACTCAGTTATCCTATACGTCCTATATCGTCCTATATCAATGGGATATTCTTGTAACCATTCTTTCATTATGCTTTTAAGAGAGCTGAGAAACAACAGAAGTGACTGGATTACACATGTTTGACACAATACTGAAGAACACATTTTAGGCGATCAGAGTTTGTGTAGATTTTGTGCAGGAAAACGCAGTTCCTGTCTATTAGTGATTCGAGAGGAATCAAGTTCCGAAGGCGATGGATGTATTTATGTGGCGAACTAACAAACAATATACTGGCTGAACAAATTTTGAGTGCATTTCACAATGATAGCTGTCAAACTCTTAGTTATAAAAGACACTTTTATCGTGAATCGAAATTTATTTAGAGCAAAAGCCTGTATTGTTTAATGACAGTACATAGTGAGTTCAGTGAGATGGAAAAACAACATATAAAATCTATAGGTTCTGATATTTGGTTCACGAGTGTTGTATTACATAGCTACCTTCAACTGTGATTTGGCGCTAATATTTGACTCATTCACTACGTTGTTATGCCTTTTCATAAGGTTTTCCTTCATCGGCTCTGAAATAAATGAATAAATAAGGGCGTCACAATGTTGTTTTAAAGTGCATATTTAGCAATGTTGAGAAATTTTGAAAGTGGGGAGATTGAATTTCTGTTGGAGCTCAGAAGAGAACTAGAAAGTCAAATCCACAACCATCTACGTGAAACACTATTATCTACTTCTAGAATTCACACCTGTATATTGTCCACTTGATAGTCGCTAGCAGTGTAATTCAAGATACGTCTCCCCCATCAGTTGATATCCGTCAGCCATGTGTACCCACGTGGTCATTTTTGGATTCGCAGCTCAGAGAGTGGTTAAAAGCGACTGAGCACTTCGATGTAATTAGAATTGATCAATAGAATATACTGAATAATTTCAGCAGAAATTAACTGACACCTGTTGCTCAAGATGTGGCTCATGCTGTGGAGTGTTATCACGTAGTTGACGCAGAGAATTTTAAATTTATGTGTAATGAGTCCCATTGTTTCATTGTAAATATACCATGATTCGCTTACATGCAGCTGAGTACTCACAAAATGCGTCTTACTTGAGTCCTGAATTGCACTGCTAGACACTATCATCTAACAAACTATGTCGTATTAAACAAACAAACATCATCGATCCATCCTGACGAGAAGCCGGCATGCTAACAGTATCCGATCGCTTTGTTCGAATATAAATCAGTTTGCCGGAAATGCATGGCAACTTCAAGAACTATTTCTATTTTGCGTGACATTGACGTCTCTAGTAACGAGATGTCTGAAGCCTCACTATGAGTAGTCAAAGGCGTTCAGTTAATACGCAGTTATTCACTGGGTTTTATCACAAATCATTCGGCCTTTTTCACGGGCTTCTGTACATAAAAATTAACAAGCATACTGTATTGGAATGCAGCTTAGATGCTATCGACAGTTAAAGAGCGGATTTTGATGATTCTGAGGTAAAACTCAGGCATTGCAGAACATAAACCAACATATTTGCTTCAAATAAGCTTCCACTTAAGAGTCGGCGATTCAGTGTGCTTCAAATATTTTACAACAAGTCCGTCATTCAATGACTTCTGTCGACCATGATTTGTCACCGGTTAATTCTGTTTCCCTCGATAACTACTAGCGCTCGTAATTTGGCGAGAGTGTCGATTCGATTCAGTTTCTATTCACTGTTACTCAGTTATGCGAAAATTGCCTTCATGAAGGCTGTAACTCACCCTGGTCCATAGTTACATACAACTGTCTGTTTCTTCCCACATAGTTTAGAACCACAGCCGATGTCCTTTGTGGCAGCCCAAACGATCTGTGTAGATTTGAAAGAGTTGTGTATATGATATGAAATACAAATGATATGAAGTTTACATTTTGTGAAATAAATAATTTGGAGGTGGTGGTGTTTCAAGTGACCTAGTGACATTCGTTTTATGACTTCAATCTGCAGATTTTGACAGATGTTTTATACATGGAACTGATAAATGAGATGTTTTGTTGTGAATTAACAGAAGTTCTGGTTCATAGACCATTGGATTGGCTTGCACTGGCTGACTGTGCAACGGACATGACTTTTAACCTGAATGTTTTTTTTGTTGGATCATCGATGGGTTGATCAATACGTACTGCTGATAAGTACATAACTAGAAGGAAATAGCTCTCCAATACGCCACGGTTTTCTATGGTTCGCTGATTGATGTCATTTTGTGGTGTGTGTGTGTGTGTCTATCTATTCTAACAGTACTGTGAAGAGTGTATCTGGGTTTCGTGCAAAGCAATGGAGGTTAATCATTGTCCGGATTCTGGTCGTCTGAGTGTGTATCGCGAACTTCTTGATTTCTCAGAACCTCTCTGATTATGAACACGGAATTCAGTAAAAGCCTATTATAAGCTTTGGCTGCATGGACCTCCTTACGCTGAAAACTGTCCAACTTATCTGAACAATTGTTGTATTTGTGACAAGTTCAGCAGGAGTTGTTCAATTCATTAACTCACTGAAATAAACTAACTATAACTCATACCCCCCTAATGTGCATATGAGGCAAATCGCGATGACACAACAGGTTCAACAGGTTACTTGCTTCAGTCTTCCTTGTTCCAGTGATTACAGTAGAGATTGTGTGTCGTGGAAAAATGAAACATACCTGTTTGTAAGTGCCACATTCTGAAGCACATTCATTTTGATCAAACTTGTATTCTTTGTGTTCATCATACCAGGTATCTAATATTCTAAAACATAGAGATGTGGTGTTACAACAGGGGAAATCGCACATACTTTTGAATTGATTGATGTTCTGCTACAGCTTGACCAACTTTGTCATATTTGCCAACGAATAGTTCATCAAGATTGCTCTTTTCAAGCACACATTTTCAACGTGTTGTTGAGCTAACTCTGCCAACTTGTCATTCCATGTCTAGATAGAATATAAAAACAGAATAAAAACAGGTTTTGTATTTCTAAAGCACTAATCAACAGTATTTCATGACCATCCTATGATCTGAGTCTATGAGGGTGATCAGAGACAGTCCAACATTCACTATTCCCTTGATACTCAATAAAACTGCATAGGTATATAAGTATGCGAGCTCAATGAATAATTATTGGATTAACATTTAGGGACATGGTTCGGTATGTTTCACGATACCCTGGTCTATGTAGATTTGATATTTCATCGAGACTTCAACTTGGTCAGATGATGGAGGCTCTCATCTTCACTTTCAAATCAACTCTGTTGTCACTTAATTTTATAGACTGGGGAATTAGTAGAATCTTCATGCGAAAGAACTCCATGCTCAAATAGCTCTATCTATACTAAGAAAACGAGCCTGTTACGTCTAACGAGATTAGAATGAGTGTATGAACAGCGAAAAACACGTTCATGTTAGTTGCGCATAAATGTGAAATGTCATGTGGTGAATAGTCTGACTTACCAACTCAGGCATCTGCTTCGCTTTAGGTTGATTCGGTATTTCACCATTCAGAGCAGAAAGTCTCACTTTGTTGTGAAATTCGAAAATCGTCTTCAATTCATCAGTGTCCTGTGCATTGGTGAACAGTGTGTTCAGCTGAAGTATTAAGCAGGATATCAAGATGGCGTTTTGCATGTCTATGTGTTGCTTTGCTTTGCTCTGATTGACCTCTGAGTACACTCTCCACATTTGAGCTTATATACTAAATCACACACTTGAGAAATCCATTTCACAACAACTTTCCAAATACTCTCAATGTCATGTTGACAGGCATAGAAAAATGATTCATCGACTAATGACACTCAAGATAAGGGAAAGCAATCTTCACTATAGTGTGGAATGACAGATATCTCAGTTAATCAACTTGAGTTGTCTACGTGTAATAAAGTCAATGGCGAATTAGTTTTTCCGTAGGTGTGTTTATTATCGACTATATGACAGGTGTAATTTGGACAAATCAAATATACCTCTTCCAATCATTTATTTCACTCACAACAACCTCAATGTACAACATATTTGAAGGAATCTACGGTAAATAGAGTTGTCAGTCAGTATAATGAATATAATCTATGAAACAAGCAACTCATTTCTTTTGGAAAGCCAAAATATTCAACTGAACAATAACCGGATTTTAGAATCGTTTGATGTTATGGATTTATACAGCTTGGATTGGTTAAATTTTGAAAAAATCACAATTACAGATCTTTTTATCAGTGATGAGTGCATCTGACAATTGAAATGTATGAATGTGTGGTACTATTCAAATACATAAACCAGGTTACCCCATATGACCAATAGTAGATTTTAGAAATACCCCTACTTATGAATTATCAAAACACTTAGCTCTAATATCACGCCCCATCATAAATCGTTCCAACTCTAGACTAACTAATTCATATGAGATAAAAAATAAACTAAATAACATTCAACTGGAAAATGATGAAACAGTGGTTAGTTTTGATATAACTAGTCTTTATACTAATATACCAGTCAATATGGCCTTAGAAGCAGTTAAAAAGAACTAACTGCGGATCCTGAACTCAGTCATAGGACAAAGCTGCCAACTGAATAAATTATTTCAGGAATTCAGTTATGCCTCACATCTACTATCTTTAAATTCCAAGGCAAATATATATAGACAAACTGAGGGTGTAGCGATGGGATCACCAATATCCCCTATTGTAGCCGACATACTTATGGAAAGCTGCGAAAATATGGCTCTTAATACGTTTAATCCTACTCCAAAAATATGGTGGAGATATGTGGATGACACTTTCACAGTGTTAAAAACAGAACACATCTCTAGCTTCTTGACACATATAAACTCACTTGTGGAGGGAATAAAATTCACATTGGAAGCGGAAAATGAACAAGGAGAATTAGCTATGGTAGATTGTAAAATAAAACGGATGGAAGAAGGCAAACTGCACACTATTGTGTACAGAAAACCAAGTCATTCGAGTAGATATTTAGGCTTTAATTCACCTCCTCCGTTAACTGTTAAGGCAGGCTTATTTAAGTGTTTAACAGACCGAGCAATGGCACTTAGTAGCACAAAAAGACCTAAATGATGAAATAAAACAGGCGGAAGAGGCGTTGGTGGTAAACAACTATCCTTTAAAATTCATTAAGAAGATTGAAAAAGGCCAAAAGAAAAAGAAAAATAATTGTGAAACTAGTAACAATAACATAAATAAGAGAGAATATAAGTCATCTACAGTTAAAGCATATAAAGAGGGGACATCTGATACCCTACGTAGGATTCTAAATAAAACAGGAATTAGGATGCCATTTAAACCTACAAACCCACTCAGGGACAAGCTCTGTAGGTTAAAGGGCATTGTAAGTTGACTGGATTTGTCAAAACAATATAATTTACAAAATACCCTGCAATGACTGTGAGTAAGATCAACTACATAGGTCAAACTAGTAAGTCAGGGGTAGTCAGATTGTCGGAACATAAGAATTTAGCTAAGGTAAGGATGACTGACCCCGAGAAGATAAGTAATTTAGAAAAAAGCTCAGCTATTGCAATGCATGCATTAACACACAACCACACAATAGGGTGGGAGAGGGTTAAAATTCTAAAAAGTAATCTAGATAGGTGGAGAGAGAGGTTGATTACTGAATCCTTGTTCATCAAGTCTACATCAAACACATGCAATAGGATGGATTCGTCACTCATACCCGAAATATGGAAAATACTACTACCAATCAAATCAAGTGAAAATCAATTGAAATTAATGGAACTATGTAAATGAAGTTAGGAAGTCGTGTGATTACCTTGATATGATTATGAGCAAAACATTGTGCTCGAAACATCATCAGTAAACACTACCGTATAACACTGTGAGACTTTATCAAAACAAAAACTTACCCATAATGGAATTACACTCTACCACAGTGCACAAGTTTTATTCTTATATCAATGAAATAATATACTTTGTTGAATTCAGATGGAGCTGATAATGTGACAATATATGAATATATAATAAGGTACTAATGAATCATCTATATGAAGACTAGCACCTAAAGGGATTTATCCTAAAGTAGAACAAAGAAAATGACAAAAAAGCGGAGTATCCAACAGTTGAAAAGAAGAAAGTGTTCATTTGTCTCCCAGTTAAACGAGAAACAGTATTGCAAAAGATTGACAAGAGTACGAAAGGAATAATAAGAAGATGTTTCGGTGCAGCTAAGCTGGTGAGGCTAAAAAGTAATACATTCTGTCTAAGTCAATCGAAACTAGGTAAGTATCGTTCTGAAGTTACCCCCAAATGCATTAATAAATTTTTATGCACCCTCAGAGGCAAGTACATTAGAAGAACAGAAAGAAGTGCTTCAATCCCGTTTTCAGAGCATATTCCAAGAAACTTATGCTTAAAAGGAGGCGGATATTTACAAGGTGAAATTACCAGAAACACCTGGTGGATACAGGTCATTTCATCGAAATTTCCAAATCCCTTCGATTATTAAACATACAGAGGACAGTGAAGTTACTATGATTTGCCGAATCTAGCGTTTCAGACCAAACTTATGCACACAGAAAAAAGATTGTAGTCAGTCACACACTCCATTGGTAACACAATTACTCTGACTATACTGATTAGTCATATACATCAGTGAGCTTAGGTCAATGAGCAAGTTTCCAGTTTGATGAGCTTTAATCTTCTTCAGTTGCTATGTAGACGTACAAGCTAATACTGTTTATTTAAGTTTTTCGTTTTCTGTCTTCTCTCAAGTCCCTTCACTTTTTTCATTATAGTTTCAAAGCATATAATTTGATGCTTTTTTAAATTAACAATTGTAGTGCCATTATTCTGGATGTGCTCATTTTATAAGGTTTTGTCTATTACCTCACAAACACTGAAGTATGAAATGTTATTATTTATAACCATTGTAATCCCATGTAGTTTGCAGGTGATGTGACCCTATGAAATTGAATGATGACATCATTTTATACTGCAAATCTGATCTTTCTTTCTGCATTGACATTCGTGATAATTTGAAGAGATAAATTTGAAAATACTGATGGCTTAATCAACCCGTTTTCCGAATTTATCAAATTTATAATAGAAGAAAATGTGGAGGACAAAGAGAACACGCTTGGAAAAGTTTCAATCTCAAAATAAAAACACAAACTTGATTCATTTTACATTTAATAATGAATTACACCTGAGTCAGACCAACAGAACTTGAACTAACCTGTCAGACTATTAAAATGTCTTAGAATATATTTCATTTGCAAACTGAGACATTCCCTTCACTCCATATGATACAGTCTAGAAGATTTAAAGATGTCAACTGCGAGAAACAGTAAATGGGCGGAATATGACTTCCCCTTCATTCCTCCATTTATAAACATCAACCAGTAATTCAAAGACATCACACACATTCCTAATAAAAATAATGTAAAATAATGTCTTCTCACTGACATTCCTGTTGGAAGCTGTTCAGGTTATATTTATCAGAAGCTTTCCTCTTCAGAAGAATAGGTTCAACTGTGACCTTCAGGGAGCTATCGGTCAATGCGACCTCTGAAACCAAGTCTTCTCGTTGCATCTCGATGAATATCATTCCAAAACTTGCAAATCAATCTATTATTCATTGTTTGTTGACTACAGGATTGTCCTGGTTGTGTAATTACTCACAGTTCATTCTACTATTTTGAGCAGAGTAGAAAAAATTAGTTAATATTTACCTTCTAGGAGCTCTGATCAGACCACTGGGTATATCAATCAATACTTCTTACATCAAATGATCATAAATAATTGTGGCCAAGTGGTTAGTATTCGCGTTTTCGGTCACCGATGCTGCGCATAGTCTGAGTGAGTGAGGAAAACAAACTCACTTGTACCGAGCGTGTCAGATTTCATGTAAAACAAGGCTTCAAGCGAAAGCGATCAGTGATCTGAATAACATGTCGGCCAAGCAAGATTTGCCAGAAAATATTTTGAACGCTTACAAATTGATTTAAACATTTCCATTATAATAATTATACAAGATAATTTAATCGAATACTTATTTTTAGTAGAGTCTCTTCAGGCTTCACAACCACATATTAGACTACTACTTAAATATATTTAAAAACCAAAAGTCGCATAATCCTCATTTCAACTTCAAGAAAGGAGAGAAAGTGTTTTCTGAACAGATAGTGGACAAAGCGAGCAGATTTGGCCTCAAAAAATTAACTAGTGCAACTAACATTCAAAGTCAAGCTGACAGCCTTCACAGCAACTGGAGACAGACCACAATTCAAGTTCAACACTGAGGAATTGAAAGAAGAAACTACAAATGACAAATCCAACTCAGACATAAATTTAAAGTCAGAGACACTGAGTAACATCAGTGATTCATGAATAATCCCCATTCATGCATTAATGAAAACAAAACACGTAGTTCAACGAAGTCTCATTTCGACTAGTTCGTTTTCTTAGATATACAACCGCAAATATATATATATATATATATATATATGACATCGGCGAAGAAACCTGAGTGCAAGTACACTAAACTCTCTGAAAGTGATGTTCGAGGAAGCGTGGACAACCCATTTAGATTGAAAGAGGAGGCAAGACGAGGAATGGCTCACTACAGACACCTAGAATCAAATAGAAGAGAGGCGGATTGTAAAACGGAAGGTGAACCACTGCAGACATAGACAACAGTAGAAGAAGTTGAGTTCAAACTACAACACACTGAATAGAGAAGTGAAGCACAGTGCTCGTAAGTACTAGAGACGATTGCAAAACGCACTAATGACTGAAGTAGAACAGGCTGGCCGCAGGTGAAAGAGACCTCAGAAATAATATCAGATAATCATGCCTCTGTCCAAGAAGTGATCGCACAGATGAAACCAGTAAAAGATGGTCAACGGAAGCTCATTACCAAGGATGAGCGAAAAAATACAATGGGCTGACCACTTCACAGGACTCGTTAACCGACCATCACCAGCAATAAGTCCAGAAATACCACCTGCAGCACTCACAAAATCACCAACTGCCATTAGTCCTCCGACAAATGTATAAATCTTGAGTGCAGTCTGTCTACTGATGTCCGGGAAGGCTTCAAAACAAGACAGGATTCCTCCTGTAGCACTGAATCGGATATGTTTACGCCATTATAGCAATAGGTTTGGAAGGAAGGAAGGAAGGGTACTTACTGATTGGAATAAATGCCACCTTCTCAGACTATCAACGAAGGGCGAGTTAGGCCTCTGCAAGAACTGGCGTCAAATTATAATAATAATAAAAATAATTTTTCTTTCACGTTCCCAGTGGAACATAGGGCTTCAAGCTAGTGGCTTGAAGTTTCTGTAGCAGTGTTTGTTTTTTTACAGGATGGGGTTGCTAGCCTCATGCCCAACCTTTCCTCTTTAGCAGCATCATTTTTGGCTTGGCGAGGTAAAGGAGTGCGTCGGCGTCAAATCATGCTGCTATCCAATACAAGTAATCCAGTAATTCGCGTTATCCTGGATAGACCAAGTAACGCAGTACATGGAAAACTATGACTACAACGAACTGGATTCAGGAGAATCAAATCATATTATGATGGTATGGTAACTCTGTGCATCACCATCGAACAGAGTGTAGAATGGCAGTCGAATCTCTACCTCAGCTTCATCGACTTTGTAAAGGCCTATAACTGCCTTGACTGCAAAGGTTGAGAAAAAGAAGATAGCCAACGAACGAACAACAAGTATCAACAATGTCAGCGGAAGAAATTTAAAAGTGATCACGTCCTTCCTTTATCTATGAAGCATCATTTAAGCTGCAGCAATCAGCACGGATTAGGTTGTCAAAACCAGAATTCTAAAGCGAATACAGACCTTCATCATTTTGAAGTCGATTAGGAAATCTTCTGCATTCAGCAGCATGAAGAACGAGATTCGGATTGTTATCATCAGTGTTAAGTCGGTAAGTTCTCCTTCATGGGTCATAAATATGATGCTTGTGTCACAGAAAGGATTTTGAACAAGTTTCAGGCTCTCGTCATCAGTCGCCATCATTCCGTAATCAAGATTAGATGGCCAGAGCGAATTAGCAGTAAGAAAGTCTACGAATGAACCAATCAACAGCTTGTCGCTGAACATGTATGGAGAAGAAAGTGAATATTGACAGGACACACGCTAAGCAGGTCATCAAATGACACTGCGCGTCAGACCATCGAGTAGAAACCGATTCGGAAACAACCTGTGTCTGTAGGTAATATGAAGGAGATGGTGTGAGGGGGAGACGAAAGGTTGTGTAATTGTGGGGTCAGCTAAGGAGGATTACGTAGAATAGCGAAAAATAGAGATGTGCAGCTGAAGCCCTGTATTTCTCTTGAAACTCAAGGGAATGAGAATAACACTAAATGAATACGAATTAGTGAATAATGTCCGGAGCAAACATAATAATAGTAAGGATAAATTCATGCAGTTGTTCATAATGTCTAGGTAATCAGTCGTTGTGAATGTATCACCTTGTAGATGTTGAGTGGAGAATAACTATGGTCATATACTGACTAGATAATAAATTGCATGGCTTCATAAATGACTATGAAACTGTGATTAGAATTTATTACCTTAACACTGGGAATGATATTTACTCCAATTTAGGTGCAATAATATATGTGGAGAAGGGACTGGACAAACATTTACTGACACAGATGAGGTTGGAAATACTTTATAGCGACTAACTTAGGCATGCTCAGCAATGAAAGGTGCATAAACCTAGAGAATTGAGCTGACACCTTATGTACAGAAGTGTAAAGGCCGAATATTCATCAATCTTGAGGTCAGTATCCATTCTGTGAGGCAATATATAACTCCTGACTGATTATAATATTTCTTTTCCTAACTTTTACATCTGTTAACCTGAAAGGAGATATTCAAAACCGACGAATATTTTTCAACGATATACAGTTTTGTATGCTGAATAATCGTGAAGTTTTGCTGAAGAGCGTATAATCTCCAAATATCTTTTCTCATGAAAAGACCACATTGAAGTCGTGGAAACTAACACAGTCACTTACTGTGTCTTAACATCAGCAGTAAGAATTCATTAAATTGCACGAAATCAAGTTGAAGGGAAACGGGTCTTTCTTCGAACACATCACTATTCAAATATTGTCATGATATTCAGTGACCTCATGTTTCGGCGGTATACAAAACTGAAATACTCTGAGAACCTTTTATCCATTGCACTTGTAAAACTGAATGTTAGTTACTTCAAACGCATAGAAGAAGCTTGAAAACATGCGTCACTAATTAGGAAAACACCAGTTGAGTGGTTGCATGTATTTTCTAGAGTCTAATGTTAGAGTAAATGTTCTCACTCCCACTTGCATGTACATACTGTGGATTTAGTCACATTTCTTGTCGGAGAACCTTTTAATTTCCCTAGAATAACTTCAACTCCAAATATCGGAGTGGCATCCGTATGCATAATGATGACAGATGGTTATTTTGCTCAGTCACTTGTCTCTATTCACATAATGATATCGCAAACATAGATATTGAAGAAATTACCTTTCATACGCATTTATCATGGTCATAAAATGCTTAATCAGTTTACACTTGTTACTGAACAAATAAGCATATAATAATTATATACAAGCAAACTGAGTCATGTACGTCGGTGGTATAGAGGTTAGGGCGCTCACCGACCATGCACATGGTTCAGGGTTCAATCCCCGGCCACCGACGCACTCCTTTACCTCTCTGAGCTAGAAATAACACTGGTAAAGAAGTACGGTTGGACATGGGGCTAGCAACCCCATCCTGTTAAATAAACACTGCTACAGAAACTTCAGGCTTGAGGCCCCATGTTCACTGGGAAACGTGAAGGAAAAAAACGTGTGTCATAATGTCAAGACAAAACGAGTATTTCAGAGACTCAGTTTTCTTTACCTACGAAGTTGCTGCCTCTAAGCTGAATTGTTTGCTTTATATATACTTGCCACGATGACAATTATTCATGGATGGGTAAGAGACAGTAACCCATCAGCAATCAAGGAACTCAGTGAATTGTAGCAGTATTCTGCATAACGTGCTGTAGTGAACGTGAACCTCACCTTTTTCAATCTTTGCATGAGTAATTATGAGTTTTCGAAATGGTCATGTAAGACATTATGACAATTTGAATCATGTTTATTCCAATCCGGAGTAACTTATAACATTATTTATTGATCTATACTGACTCTGGTCACTTTTGTATTCCAGTACTCCAGTGGAACACTTCTCACATTATCTTCTACTTTACACCATTTGATCCCTCGTGAACTCCGGAGACCCACAGAAAATATCAACAAAACTACCATACTGCCACCTCAAATCTATCAAACCTCAGAGAGAATTCACAGACGGCCGCAAAAATTTATGTTTATTTGCTCCTTCATATTTTTGTCTGATTTGTAGTTTGAATGCCTTGTTCATGTGTTCAAAAATCTGCGATATCATTTTCAGTGTTAAAAAGCTTCGCACTTACGTACAATCTGAAAATGTAATCGGACAAAGTGAGGATCTAGCCTCACTCTACGAGGTGAAGTTACAGCGAATTTAATCAACCATTGCTAATTGCTGGCATCATAACTGTATCCCAGTAGCAAAGACCTTAACTACTTAACTGAACCAATATGAAGAATAATTGTTACACCTGTGGAATAGGAAATACCAACCAGTTACTCTTTTTGACAATTATTCTGGTGTAGAGAAGAGGAAAGCCAATCATTCTATCAACCATGAACGCATTGGACCCAACCACCAGGCATAATAAAGATAAGGTACACAAAGCTGGTATCCGACCCCATCTGTTTTCGAGTAAGTGTGGATCCCCTACTATTCATTCGCAAAATGATTGGCTACTTGTCTAGAAAACTTAAGGAAACCAATTTGCATCTACTGCTCCGGGATGCGTTTCAATTTGTTGAACACATACAGGATGTGAATGTCTCTCAACATCGACTCACTCTTGAGCATTGTTCCACTCAGGGAAGCCGTCTGTTTCATATGCAAGTATATATACATATATATATATATATACTGCTACTATGCCCTGTCAACGTATAGGTCATATTCATTAACATGGTTAACAGGCAAAGGAATGGGATGGCAATGGAGTCCACATTAGATCAATTGTCACCAGACTGTTACTTAGTAAGCCTTTATACAAAGTGCGTAGACGACACTTTCGTAATCTGTGATCAGAATTATGACATTAATCATTTTTACACACATTGAATATCTACCATCCAGCGACACAATTCACCCTGAATTGGCACACTATGGAGTCCAGAATGGTGGTTTTATACACCTCTTGTTAAAAGCTAAAAGACGGACACATTTGGTTTATCTTTAATTAGAAATCTTATTTTAATTGTTACCCTTTATGAAAGTTTGAAATACACATGCCTTCCTTCATATCCAGCCTTCTCCCTCTTCGTAACCGTCTCCTCATCATACTAATTCGTTAACTGCATACTTTGCAAATTATAAGAATCTCCTAAAATCTTTCAGAGAATATTCAACTACTTGTGGAGAAAACGCCGTTGAAGCATACCTCCAAATTGCATCTCTGGGTTATATGATTAGATTTGTAGAGGTGGACTTAATCCTATTCGCAAGTATAAATATATTCTCTTATATCTTATGATACTACATAATCTATCAATATTTCTTATATAGCATAGAGTAGTTTGGACTTTTATTTTGATATTACATATAATCCTTGAGTTGACTGTGTAGTCGACACAAAGTGGATAGAAAATCCCCTTTCTTGATTTTAAACTAACTAACTAAATTAGCCTTTGAAACAAAACGGAATAATCAACTGACATGTTTTCACATCTGGATGACGATTAAACAAAAATAGAGTTGATTATACCCTAAGTGACTCATGGCCGACATTTTAAGGGCCCTGATGGATTGGGAGAAGAATAAGACTTCTGAGAGAAATTTTCATCAAAATGGACATCCACGAAGATTTGTCGACAGAAATAGCAAACCACAAACTCAGAGACATGAAATTTCGTTGATGTCAAAAAAGGAATGCTTTACACAGAACTTCATTTCAGTGGTGATTTAACTCATGATGTCCTGATGGATAACATTCTTTGCAGCAACGCTTAGAGGAGTGCTCATCAGTCGCTTGTTAGTCTGTAGAAGCATGAAGGACAAGATCTCACATCGGACCACTTCTGTGTGGAAATATTCCTCTATCCTTTCTTATGGGCTAAGTATATCTGTTGTTTTACTCACCTCTATCTAAAAGTGTTCAAGAACACCTTTCAACATGGCTGGTGAGAGGTGGCAGCATCTCCGCATTGAGTGCAATAATTGAACACCTTGTAGACACTGCTCATTCTTTTTAAGCTAATTACTCCTTCAAGACAATATACAAAGTGAAGAACAACCTGCCAAAGACAATACCGTTTTACCTGCTTCACTCTGCTTAAGCCCTTGCCATCTACGTAATGAAACCACGGGTCTGAATACACAAGAGAATTCCTCAATCACTTTACTTTCGAACTCTTGAGTAGTAACACATTTTCTTTGTTTAATATGCATCGGGATTGCAACTCATTCTTTAGACTGTTCACTTGTTATTTAATCCATTCACTCTTAGCCATCCTATTTACCGATTAATGTTAGTAACTCCACTGATGACAGTCCGCTACTTTCTTTACTATCCTCCTTTTGAAGATTTTCTGGTAAGAGAAAATGGAGCTGCCGAAAACACCCTCTTCGCTAAGCTAATTATTTTGTTTTAAGTCTAAAGTTTGGATGGGGAACACTCATTGGTTAAATGCGGTTTCGTCAGTTAGTGATTCGGAATTATGTAGTTTCGAAAATGATGACGGAAGGATTGTTTGCAGTCAACTAATAAACAACCTACTGATCAGGGGAATTATGAAAGCAAGTAATAATTTTATATAAAGTAACGAAGGATATTTTTTAAAGTTTTATTCACATCATGTATTCAAAAAAAGCGAATTTCAATCTGCCTTTTACACAAATAAACTTTCATTCCATTATAATATAATTACTTCAGACAAATGTATTATGCATTAAGCGTCTTTTTGAGTACATTATTATTCACAATTAGTGTAGTATAATTACTCCTCGCCGGCTTCACCGCTGTCTCCTGCCTTTTCGTATGGTTTTCCATCATCGGCTCTGAAAGTATGGGAAAAACATTTTGAGTAATAATCAAATTTATGGAATCTATTCCCCTAAAATTTTAAATCTGATGCAGAAATTATTAATGATGCATATTTCGCAAAATCATTTGATACGATCCCCTCGAACTAATTTTCATGTTTATAGATCCTTGTAAACAACATTTATCAAATGTCCAAAAGATTTCGTAAGATTCATTTTGAACATTTTCATGTTACTTGCCGTCAGAAGGCGGATTTTAAGTGATGATGACTCCAGAGGAATACATGTGAACTTAATTGATTATAATTCGTCTCGTGTGTTCCGACTGGAAAATTAAGATGTATTATGACATGTCATTCTACTTGGTTATCTGCTAATACTTTCAAATGGCTCCACGATTTCCAACAAGACTCCAATTCCCCTTCAGTTGGTCTTCCTCATGTTATTGTGGGAGCCAAATGGTCATCTGCCATCTGGGTTCCACTCAAGAGCTATGTATATCAGATTACTTTAATCCACCTCCATTTTCTTCTGAATATTTGTTGAAAAATAGTTCGGTGCTTCTTATCCTTTCGAAAAATGATTTCCAAAGTTACTAGATAACTTTTATGCACTCCTAATTAACACTTGGTGTTATCGTGGTGCCATAGTACATTTTACTGTTTCACTTCGACGCAGTTGAATAAGAAACATATGTTTACAGTTACAGATCTAGTGTTTTAGGAAATACATTTGAAAGTAAGGAAATATTTGTCTACAAGACCATTTTTGCTTTAAATATTCATTGAGTCGAAAAATGCCACAACTTACCCTGGACCATAGTTGCACACAACCATTTGCTTCTCACCGCATAACTTTGTACCACATCCGATTTCTTTTGTCGTAGCCCAAACCATCTACATTTATGAATTAGAAAAAAAGGGTATAAATTCATAAATTATTGTAGTTAGTATACATGAGGAAATCATATAGCTTAAGATCGTCTGTGCACTTCATTTATCCTTCTTACTTGGTAAAATAACACATTTTCCTAGACAGTACAAACACTATCAGCTGTTGGAATAATAATAAACATCAACTGAGACTGTAATCACATTAGGTTATACACTACTCATTAAGTCATATGAGTAGTTAAAGACGTTTGCGTCAAGCAGTAGTGATCTAAAGATTGAACAGCAAGACTTTATGTGTCTTGAATTGATTCTGCTCTCCCAGTTGAGCTTGACTAAAAACGAGACAAACGCCCACCTGATGTTCAAATAACTTTTATCTGGCTAGTTAACACTACTAATTGGTGTGAGTGATTTCCAGCCTTTCATGTCAATTAGTGATGAAAGACCATTATGCAATCATACTTCCTTTCTTGAATCCCATTTGTGGCGTCAAACAGACCGTATCTGGATAATTTCGCTTCCCAAGAAATAATTTCAACTGAAACTTGTATTACCTACCTGTTTATAATTGCCGCATTCTTTAGGGCATTCATTTGTGTCAAATTTGTAGTCTTTGTGCTCTTCATACCAAGTTTCTAATAATCTGAAATATAAATACACATAAATACGTATACATATATATACATTCGTTAGGGGAAAAAGTGATTAAAATAACGAATATTGAAACCAAATTACAATGATATATGCTTACTTTTGAATTGAAATGTGTTCTGCAACACCTTGACCAACTGATTCATATCTCTTCACATATAAATCTTCCATTTTTCCACTTTCAAGGACACATTTATCAACGTGTTTTTGAGCTATTTCTGCTAACTTCTCATTCCATGTCTGTAAAAAACAGAGTTAAACAGAAATATAAAAAAAGCATATAAATACATATATATATATATATGTATATACCTACAAATAAATAGAATGTAATCAGTGTCTACCTATGCATGAAATCCATCCCAGGAGAAAAAACAATTGGAGTAATGTTTAACAATTATGTCCACTTTCATTACTCAGATGGAATACTAATTAAGAAGTTAAATTTAGACAAGAACTAATCACAATGAAAACACCTTCATATTCAATGAACATTGAATGTACTGTTGTTTTGAAATAAAGACGACCTAGTCGAAACAACCTAGTATTAATGGTTTTGTTTCAGTACAAAGGGAAGCCAGTTCAAATCTTTAGGAGGCACTAACAATTTATTGACAATTAAGAATTCCATTTTCTGTCAAGTTCCAAATTAATTCTGCATGCCAACTGCCATCATTAGAAAAAAAGAAAATATATATTCTAAACAACTATAAAAATCCTTAAATGATGGGTGTTACATAGAAATAGATATAAGTAGTATAATAGGCAATGTCTTCAGGGAAGCGATGATAATCTGTTTAACAGTGGGAAATTCGGTGAAGAAGAAATGCTAACGGCTGGTGACAGACAACACTGAAGTCAATGCAATAAGAAACAGACAAAGAAGATAATTTAAGTATTATTTTTTCTTCTTTATGTCTAAAATGTCAAGTTGCTGAATTTTCAGTAGTGGTGGTGTTGATTTAACTGCGTACGGTTGATATTCTCATTTCTGAGAGTCTCTCTTCTCTTGGTTTACTATCGGTTGATATACTCAGTGAGATGAAGTAGTGGGCTAGTCGGGTCTTCAAGGTGACTGGTGGGCACTGAAATACCAAGACATGAAATATTGCTGCTATTATTATTATTATTAACAAATTGTGTTACCAGTATTAGATGGTTGAAGGCGATCGGCAGGAAACCTTGAACCTAGGTTTCGAGCTAGTCGTTACTCGTCAGCAAGGCGTATCTGAGACCTGTAGGGAACCAATATAAGGTTCATGATTTTCCCAATGTATTAGATTTTAAAGGACAATCCATCACTTGAGTTATATTCACTAAACGAATGACTATTTATTTCAGACTTGAAAATATGAATTAACATATTTGTGTACAAAAATGTTTCACATTCAATTAAGATCAATCGTCAAATATTTGGGGATGTATTGTAATTTTCTTTCTCCTTTTATGATGAAACTATATTTTCCCTATTCTTTTCTTCTATCAATATCCTAATGGAAGGCTGTAAAACTAATGCATCATTAGACGGCTTGTAAAAGCTTCTTTGTAGTGGGTTTGGACAAGGAGTTTGAATTTATATTTGAAGTAGTAGACGTGATATAGCAAGGTTCAGATCAAAAGTGAAGCAATAAGATAGCCGTCATGAAAACCTATTAGGTGTAGTAAAAGATAGGAATTCCGCCGCCAGTAAAACATGTAAAATATCCAAATATTACATTTAAACACAGTCAGCTGTCGAATAGACAAAATAAGCCCACACCACTCCGCGCTTCGCTGAAGTTTTTTTCCTCCACTTTCCCGATGAAGCATAGGGCTTCAAGCTGGTGGCTTGAAGTTTCTGTAGCAGTGTTTGTTTTTTTACAGGATGGGGTTGCTAGCCTCATGCCCAACCTTTCCTCTTTACCAGCATTATTTCTTGCTTAGCGAGGTAAAGGAGTGCCTCGTCGTCCGGGGATCGAACGCCGGACCATGTGCATGATTGAGATAGCGTCCTAGCCATTGTGCCACCGACGCACACTTCGCTGAACTTATCATCGTTAAACAGTTAAAATTCGATCCACACAGACAGGAGATAGTAGTTATCTTAGTAAATATATTCAGAAATGAGGTTTATGATGTCATTTTCTCTCCTATATCTTCTTTTGTGTTTCAAATGTTACTTATCTAACTCTTCCCATTATCTTAAACTATTCTTCGCAGTCGTATAACCTCTGTGGTGAGAGCTGGCTGCCAGCCAAAATTGTAGAAAAAAATTTACGTCAATGTTTACCTCCCGAATCAGGGTCATGAGAAAAAACAATAACAAAGTTGAACCTTGAGGAACTCACCAACCCGTCACACCAGACTTATCGTGTGCAAGTACGGTTCGAAGATATATGGCCTAACTCACAAGCAGTACAGAATAACCTTCAGCAAGAAAACAACCAATCAGTAGACGTTGCTTCTCTTCTAATAATTACGCGAATAATAATGTACATAAAAATCAAAAAATATCTCTTGCCTGGTCCTGGTCTTCTGTCGTTACACCACTAGTTAAATTTTGGTTCTCACTCACATTTTCAATATCTGCCTCATAAATAGCTGCTCCTTTTAACACTTAATAATTTAGCTATTTATGTGGTTCTGTATTTATTATGTTGCTGCTAGTCCATTTTAAAAACTTGTTGTCAACGTGATAAAAGTACTCTAAAACCCACTTTTTATAATGTGTACACTATGATGTTGTTTAGGTTATATACGGTTGAGAAGAATCCTTGAAATAATTAAAATGAGCTTATATTATCCTGCTACGTTATTTAGTTCTTGCTTTGTTCAATTATTATAAATCTACTGAAAATGTTATATGACCAAACAAATGCTTAGCAAACCGAACATCTTGAAGTTTTCATAATGGCCACCAAGGGAAAAGAGAATTTCTGTACACAACAAACTTCTCAATATGTCCACATTTCCCGGCCAGATTGCATAAACACAAGGATTTACCTAGCTGACTACCTCAGACTGAACAGAAACTAGGAGGTACAATGACATCAAAGAAAAAAAAACATCCGGTATACGCCTCAAGCAAATACAAAATAGAAAAAAATACACCTGAATAAAAATTAAGCTTACAAGAGGAGGCATCACTTTAGCTTTAGGTTGATTAGGTATTTTACCAGCAAGAGCAGCTTTACGAACCGTATTGTGAAATTCTAGAATCGTCTTTGTTTCTTCAGTTTCCTGTGCATTCCCGTGAAGTACAACTAGTTGAAGTATTAAACAAGATGTGAAAATAACTTTATGCATGTCTATGCTTTGCTGACTATACCCATGAACAACAGAGTTTATATACTAAGTCATACGGCTGAGAAATCTATTTGACAATATCTTTCCACTTCATCTCAATGTCATGTCAACAGGTGTGGAAATATAAATTCATCGACTAATGACACTCAAAGTAAAGAAAAACAACATTCAGGATGACATGTACTGACAGATATCCCAATTAATAAACAGGCGTTGGCTAACTTACTTTTAAATCAAATACTTTCCTACTTGAGGAGATCTATCCATGTACACAACGTAGAATAGTGAGTGAGTAGATTCCTTGTGTACTTGGTAAAAGGTATGGATTTACGTTTATGGCTTGGTTAACACCTATATCATTTGAGGGATTTTGGACTGCAAAATTTTGTTAGCCTAGGCATAACGCAAATTATTGTCGTTTGTTTAACGAAAAAAGTAATTATCTCTAAATGACTAACCTAGTTCCAGTGACACATTTACTTGATAAATCACCTTTTATAATGAACCATAATTAACTGTTTAAAATCCGCTCAATCTTCCTAGGGCCTTTACGTTTGAGGTTAGAATAGACAGTGAATTCAAATAGTCTAAACTTAATTTCACTTTGAAAGGAAATTAAGAAACACTAGTATATAGAATATCAACGCACACAGAGATCAAATACTCAACTATACTAGCAATAACCCAATTACTCACAAAAGACACTGTGTGCAGACATTGTTTAAAAGAATTCAAACACACACTGTAGCACTCCAGCGTTGAAAAGAATGGAAGAAAAATATCTACAAACGGTCTTCAAAAAGAATGGATATCACCCTCACAATTTCGTTAAAAAGTGTTTTAAATCAAATCACAACATCACCAAGGAGCCATCATCAAAGAACAAAAGAAAATTCATCCTACTATACATAAGAAATATCTCTGAAATAACAGCTAGAATACTGAAACCGTTTGATATAGATATAGTACACAAGCTAGTCAAATCACTTAATTCGATATTATGCAAACCGTGAGATCCAACAGAAAAAGGGGATAAAATTTATAACATTTACAAAATAAACTGTATGGACTTTAACAGGCATTACATCGACCAAACAGGGGCGTCCCCTTTGAATCAGAATCCAGGAACTTAAAGCAGCCGTGCAAAGACACGACATATATTCTTTCATATAAATGCATATAGATAATTATGGGCACCAGTTTGATGATTGGGATAATGTCGAAATTTTAGGCAGGAGAAACACCAAAAGTGCAGTCAGGGAATTCCTAGAAGCCGGTACTCAAACTAATATGCAGTTAACAAACACGATAATACAGACAAAATATACCAACTAATAAAAAGTAAATCATGTGACCAGAAGCTTTAAAATCCAAGTCAATAGAAAATGATCAATACATATGTAAACATTGTTACCGGAAGATGCAATTATATCACTCACGAAGAAATTTAAATCATTTCACTTTATGCTAAATATTGCGCTGAAGATGTTGTCCAGAAGGACGACAAAAGCTCGACAACTAAACCAACCAGCTCAGAGAACGCTATTATTTGCAGAGGTATTTCTGTCTACCTTTGCTAACAATAAAAGCCAATCGGAAGGGATGTGAAATACGGAACAGAACATCGAAGTGACGTTAAATGCTAGACTGACGAATGAAACCTATGTATAGGAAATCATGGTTTGGGTCTCTAAGGGTGGAAAATGACATGTGAACAAGAAATGAGAGCTAGTTGGCAGCTGCCATTCTGGTTGCAAGGTTAAAAAGTAGAACCGCATGGAATGGAGATGTTTCACTGAATCCCTACGTTCCACTTGGGATACAATGAGTATGGAAGAGAAGGCTATATATATGTACATATATATAAGTATTTTCAAAAATATGTCATTAGAATTTTAAATTTTGAATAAGAAATTACGTTTTGTGAAAGGTATCTACAGAATACATGGTGATCTCGCCAAAAGAATACGAATCAAACTGCAGAAGCAATGAGAATTCACACGTTAAATCCGGAATTCTGCCTACAAAAGAAGTTTGTTCAGCCATTATTAAATGTGTAATGAACTTGATCAATCTTAACGTCAAATATTTAATTTTTATTTCCTGATTGTATCATTTTTCCTCCTCTGGCTCCTATCAAATTTATACGCCTAATTACCATTGTTGTTGACCTGACTTTTTCAATTTCAGTTGAATTCTACTCAACTCCATCAATTATTTCACCTGTCTAACTTATTTTATTTTTCGGCTCATGATGAAATCCTGTAACCAATCTAATCCCTACAAACCAACACTTGAATATCAATGAGACACTCACTAGCGACTTGCCCTATTCAGGTAGATAGTTACCTGGGGTTCTAGTGAGAAGTCGTGACCAGCAGGGTACAGCAGGTGTGGTGTCAAGACAAAACTCGCCGAAAACAGTGGCTAACGGTTGCGCTATGTTGTGAATTGGCAGATGTTAGAATTCGTGGCCTGGCCATTGGATTAGGTCCCAGTGGCTTAATGGTATACGAGCTCGCCTTGTAATCAGAAGGTCCTGGTCTCAAACAGTGGTGGTGGGTGCGTACAACTGAAGAGTCCCAAACTGGGCTGACGAAAAAGCTGTCCAGTACTCCCTGGCGGGTTTTCCAATGGTTCTCTAACTAATGTCAGCTGATGATGAAATTCCGTAATCAATCAAATCCCCACAAACCCACACTTGAATATTATTTTATTTTAGTTTCTACACTATGTAATTTGCTATCCAAAGTGTATAATTCTAATGACATATCTTTGGAAATACTCCTTTGGTTGCAAAGAAAAATGACTATTTACAGCTTCAGGTTGATAACCTCGAAAAAATGGAGCAACTCTTCGTTGAACTTTTCTTTCTCATAAGAAAATGACTGTATATTCCTAAGACTTCCTCCTTGTTAGTAACACACTTTCATTTTTATTGAGGGATCAATCGTAACAGTCGTACACACCATCGTATTAATCGTACCAAACCTGAAGACTTATGCTATCATACTGTGGTCCTTCGAACGAGGCTTCACGTTCCTTGGTGTTGATGCAAGGCAATAGAATGGATGTCCTGAAGTTCTAATAAGAATTTTAGGTCGGTGGATACCATCATTTCTGATTCAATATGGGTACTCATCGGAAGTTGATCAACGGTAAAATCTTATCGCAAACTGACTGCAGTTGGAATTGGTCAATGGACTGATGATCACTGTGATCAATAACCTGACCTGATGATTGTGACGGTAAGGTACATAGCTGAGGCGTCGCACATTAGGACAAAATGGATGTGCATAGTGTATCTATTCTCATTTCATAAGTCTAAATAAATGAGTTTTGGTAAGTTTATCATATTTTTTAAATGATTTTCTCCCCACACCAAAATGTATGTTCAGTGTTTACCGAACTTTTTCACACATATGAAGGGCTATTTCTAAGATGATATTTTCAGAGATTTCAGTACCTAGGAACATTTTACACTAAAATATAAAATCAAATAATGCAATCCATTGATTTGTGTTGGCTGGGCATCTTCATTGTTTGCACTTGGGTGTAAAAATGAGTGGCATTCATTAAAAAAGGATTCCAGTCAGGTCATTTCAAAATGTTAATGTTCACTGATAAGCCGTCCTAAAATTAGTTGTCCGCATCAGATTTTTCGGTTGGGCTCATGTATCATCATCAAAGCATTTATCTGAATTCCACTTTGATGGCCGCTATTACCATTGTCTCCTCAATGATATCAGCTATCTACTCGGATAATCATAGTTTAAAACCATTAACCAATGCAGACAGCTTAACTGGTAAGCGTCCAAGTCTCACCTCTTGTCATTTACTTTTTTTTCATCTTAATGACCAATATCTTACTTTTAGTCAAAGTAGCACACATCAGTGACAGTATGTCAATCCAGGGTACTTTGGAAGAGTTCATCAGTAACTGGCAGCCTGATCATGGGAAGAGAACAAGAGAGCTTATAGGCTAAAGACGACTGCAGAAAACAGAATGAACTGGAGGTGTTCCTTTGCAGCCCAGTGTTCCGCTTGGAACCTAAAGGAATAATAATATAATATGTAAACTTTCAAAACTTAATATGAATAAAATAGGGATAATGAAACCTGAGTTTACATCTAGTGTGATAGACAAGTAATCACTTTTCAACCTATTTCTGACTAATATTTAACCTTCTATCACCATCATCAGTTACTTCAATACAAGTTCCTTCCAAAAAAATGAAATCCAAACATTTCTAAGCGATTCATTGTGTTGTTGGATCTTTATTATTCAAGGCGAATATACACATTAGTTCATCGGAAAAGTTAAAAAGACTGTCGCTTCTGAGCACTATTCACTGTTGCTGGGAAAAGGAGGACTTGTGTATGTAGAGCGGTAACAAAACATCTGGTGAACTCAGAACATTCAGCTCCACTTGAAAAGTCCTTTAAAATCCTATGCAAGATCTGATCAAACCGCTCAAAGGAAGTGAGATCAAGGCATCTGGACATTTATTTACTTTCTCCTTCACGTTCCCAGTGGAACATAGGGCGGCCTCAAGTTAGTGGCTTGAAGTTTCTGTAGCAGTGGTGTTTATTTTACTGGATGGGGTTGGTAGCCTCATACCCAACCTTTCCTCTTTACCAGCATTATTTCTTGCTTAGCGAGGTAAAGTAGTGCCTCGTCGGCCGGGGATCGAACCCTGGACGATGTGCAAGGTCGGCGAGCACCCTAACCGCTATGCCACCGACATTCATATGACAAGCTATGTATTCAGAAGAAATACGTTCAAATTTTGTCTTTATCATGATGATCATATACAATCAATCGTCTTATTAGTGATTATCCTATTTACTTTCTGATTCCGACTTCCACTTCATTTCTCTTATTTTACATTTTTAGTCCCTATCTGCACACAAAAAATCAGTTTTATCAATAATTATGATCCAAATTTCTTTTCATCCGATTTTTCCGTTTATTTTGTTGTTATTACATTTTAGCCCCGATTTGTAATCTGGCTAATTTTACCGTCGACAGGAAATAGTTCTAGAACTTTCTCACTAATTTTACTGTCCAAATATACATGGATGTACAGCCCAGTTCCCCTATTCAGAGCAAATTAAACATACGATATGTGAATACTATGACTCAGTTCCATGATCAAAGGAACCCTCAAACATTTGTAGTATGTGTGCACCAAGAAGGAGTAGTTATTATTCAGCAAAATAATTTATCGTCAGACCTAGTGAGTTATTATAGTCCGTCAGTTAAGGTCTAGCTTAGAAGATATTTCAATGGAGTACCTTAAACAGAAAAGTCTAAAACAAGCAATTTATGAAGAAACTTTTTTATTATGATTTCTGTTCCGAGTGGAATAGACGGCTTCAGCAGCACATATGTATTTCACTCTATTCTCTACAGTCTTTTTCATCTGGCTTCACGATGTCCTATGAACTTCCATCTCTTCCCCATACTATCTCCTTCATATGCCTATTGAGCCCATTACCAACTCATGGCTTCCTATTCAAGTTCCACTTGATGGTTAGGCTTGTGATATCAACTAACAGTCCCCTTAGTGTGTGTCCGATAAATCTCCATCTTCTTCTTCTGCATATTTGTCGGGCTATAGTTTGTTAGTTAGTTCGTCACTCCAGCCCCTTGTTCTGCATTCTATCTGGGCATCTGACCTTCAGTATGGAGCAGAAACAGCTACTGATAAACGTTTGAAGCTTGTTAGAAATGCTTTCATGACATGACAAGTACATGAACCACAGAGAAGCACTGAATTGAAATTCAGTCTTATTTTTCATGCTTAGTGTAACAGGTTTACAAAATGAATTCAGATTATTTCAGGCCTGCCTTGTATTTCTAATCCTTCGTCAAACAGCTTCATCTACTCTGGCAGTAGTTGAAATGATACTGCTTAGATAATGAAAGAAATGAATTTACTCAGATTCACCCTTTCGACAGTGATTTATATTTTTATTGTTACTGAGGTGTCTTCATCATCTTCTCCTCTGTTTCCTTGAAATCCTTTTATTTACTGTTGGCATATTCTGCCAACTTGTAGGTTTTTGCCTCAATCTTTGAGTTTGCATGACACCAGACATAAATCGTTCTCGAAGTCGAAATTCTAAAGGGATTTCTCTTGGCTTGACTTTCCCCCTCCCCCTTACACTCCTTAAAGTTCCAGATAAGACCAAAATGCGCATCGTGAATTCCCCTACTAGACACCATCTACCAACTGACTTCTAGTTACATGCCCAGACATCTTCGAAGCATCTGCACAAGAAGCCGACATGTCAGCCTAGAACCGAGCACTTCAGTCCAATCAGTAGACGCGAAAATCTGAAACTGAATTAAATAGTTAATATGACCCGTTACACAGAAGGGGGTTTACGCGGACCAAGTGGTCTAGTGAATAAAGCTTTGGCGTTTAAAACTATGGGCACTGGGTTTGAGCCTCGGTGGGAACATCATAACCTACTGACTGAAGAATGCAGGCTCATCCACTGAAGAGTCTAAAATAGGTCGAAATGCGCATCCTGAACTCTACTACTAGTCACCATCCATCTACTTACTTCCTTAGAGTCTGTTTCATGGTCCTGGTTGCTGCAATCGGCAATAGCATCAGGATATTTGGAAGCCTTGTTCAAGCCTCATCTTCACTTCAAATGTATCACTGCGTTTTCAGATGTGGATCACTTGACATGTGGCATTGAGCTACAGCCAGCTGTTGAATGAGGTTCATATAGACTCAGGACACGCAAGAGTCCTGAAGTATTTTCGAAATTAATTCCTGGTCAATGCCTTGGAAGACCTTCATAAAGCAGATGCAAATGAGGTAGAAACTTGACTTTCATTCTATGCTCTGTTCGATGATGATGCCTAGAGTTGTAATTTGTTCCACTTTTGCTTTAATAATAAATAATTTTTCCTTCACGTTCCCAGTGGAACATAGGGCGACCTCAAGTTAGTGGCTTGAAGTTTCTGTAGCAGTGTTTAGTTTTTACACGATGGGGTTGCTAGCCTCATACACAACCTTTCCTCTTTACCAGCATTATTTCTGGCTCAGTGAGGCAAAGGAGTGCGCCGGCCGGGGGTCGATCCCCGGACCATATGCATGGTTGGCGAGCGTCCTAACCGCTATACCACCGACTTACTAACCACTTTTGGTTTACTTTTCCTGAACCGAGGTTGTTTGTGTAGTCTTTGGCAGGTTATTTTTCACTCTTTAGATTATCCTGAAGGAGGCTTTGTTGAGATGGAATGACCGGTGTTGACGAAGTGTTTGATTATTGCACTTCTCATAGAGCCACTACTATCTCTCTGCAGCCAAGTGTGATAATGTTCTTGAACCCTTTTAGACAGGTGGGATACGCGTTGGATGACCAATGTAGCTGGCTCCACAGCAACAGGAGAACTGATATACATACACAGAAGTGATCAGATGCGAAATCTTGTCCTTAAGACTTCTGTAGACCAATAGACGACTTCAGAATAATATTCTTAGCCTTGTTGCAGAGAATGTTCTTTTCAAAGGTGTTGAGCTTAAGGCATATGCATTAAAATGAATATTTTTTTATAATTTAATCATTTAAGATGTCTGTCGTACCAGTGACCTCTTTCATTTTGTTTTAACAACCTTTCATGTGATTATTCGGTCAACTTTGCTTATATGCAAATCTAAGTTTAGATTCCAGAACATTCCTCTTCATGAAATACACAAATGTCTTTATTCTGATGATTATTAATTTTTCTCAGTTCCTGCATTATTTGCATATCACATTCTTTTCTGACATCTTATTTTGCTATTATAAAACGAATCACTTATTCAGTTAAAATATGTCAGAATTATTATAACATGAACACCTACGTATTTTGTGATTCAAGTTGTATGAAACTAATAAAAAACCTTATGAATTATAATGAATTCTGTTTTGGTGGCCTGCTTAAAACTTCGGTTACCAAAAACTTCCATCTCTCTTTTGCATATATATTTTCTACCGTTCAGTTTGTTTTAATCGATTAAGATATGACCTCTAATAGTATTATCTACTCTTGTGTTTATTTAAAATGTTTAAAAGCTTAATTGATTCGTAAGTTTCTACAAAACGAGAGGGAAGGCCTGAGTGTGGATGGCAACATGTTCCATTACATGGGATAATTGTTCTTCAGTTATGCACTTAAGTCTCAGAATGTACTTCTGAACATCTTACACTCTGCTTTCAACTAGATATCGTGAATTTCTTGAAGGTAAGAGACAAAGCAGATATATCCTAATGAAGTGGTTTGTGCTTCAACTGAAAGACTATTTTATCTCAGAATATACTGTCAATTACTTGAAGCTTACTAGCATGCAATAAACTCCTGTGAAAATTTTGTACATTTTATAAATACTTTCCAAAATAAAGATGTTATTATTATTTCCTGCAAAAGTGGTATTCAGTTTGCCAATCTGGTTCTAGTTTACTACGGACCGATAAAGTCACAACTATTCAGCGGCAAAAATGTAACTCTCCTTTTAAAAAAATATATTTATAAATGACTAAGAACAGTTTTGGGAAATTACATCAGAGAGTGAATATATATTTGATAATGTCTGACAGTGTTATACAGTGTTATGCATAAACACGCAACCACATAATAGGTAGGGAGAAAATTTCAATTCTCAAATTATTATAGGTAGATGGAAAGAGAGAAGTTGATCATTGAATCGTTGTTTATCGAAACTTCACCCAACCTATTCAACAGAAATGACTCACCACCAACACCAGAGATATGGAAGATATTTCTACCTATCAACTCGAAGAATTAGAAATAATGCTGAATTTTGTTTTTATTTTATTTCAATTACGTTATGATATTCTAACATTTTGTTTATTTGTTTTATTTCTCTGATAAGACATAGTATTCCCCATCTTGTTATATTTTGTTAATAACACACATCTTGGTTTCAAATGTAAATTATCTTCCCATTATTTATTTCATGCATGTTCAATAAACTTTATATTATTTATTATACGTCTGATAAATTTGTTACAAAGTTGTTTGAGTGCCTTGATATTATTAAAAGAAGCTATAAATTGTGCTCAAAATGTGCTCAGTGAATAATACTGTAAAATACTGTGAGACTTTATCAAATAAATTTACTCTATGATGGAATGATACTCTACCTCAGGGCCTAAGCTCTATTCTTAACGTAAAGGAGAAAAATCCTTGGAAAATCCTAACTGGACGATCTGAACGCAGTGTTTGTGCTTATTTGAATGTTTCTCCTGAACTGCATATCATATGTTGACCTAATTCTTTTTGTTTGTCTTTGATTCTGTTTAACTTCCGACCTTAGTGCTTCTCTTTGCGGTTATGTCATATGCTGATAGTGCGTTGTTTGACGATGTGATTTTGTCTCTATGAATGATAATGATTCTGACCTTGGAGTGTTTGAGGGAATTGTTGGTGTGGTTTTTATGGATAGAAGTTTAGTCGCACCTTGCTATAAATAATCTACTTGATATCAAGGTATTTCTTAAATTTGAATTTCAGTTAACTAATATTGTTATACAGTGCTTATTTTATACTAGAAACTTAACTTTTCCGCATAGCTGCCTAACGGCATTGTTCAAGTAGTTTTGAGTTTTTCATGTTATTATTGTTGAATCGAACCAATTGGATCTATCGATGAAAAATCGTCTTTTTTCTGTCTTTGAAGCGTTTTTGTGACCTTGCGTGTCTTAAGGAGGTTTTGTCAGCTAAAGAGTAGAATGCAGAAATTAGATTCCCGCATTGAAACCACAAGTCGGTTTCAAGCACTACATTTATGCAGCTATTGGAAAATATTCTACTACATTTATTTTAATTTCATCGTTGCACACACATAAGATCAGGGTGTTTTTCACCCCTGATGGATTCAATTACGTAGCGACTACGCAATATGCGTTGTCTCCTTCGACCTATATAAACTATCCAGCGTACTAACACCATTTATGTTTTCCATTCTATCATAAAATTATATAATACACTCTAATGAAATCCATCTCAATTCAAAACATTTTAGAGAGGATTATTGAAACTGATTTGTGTCCAACTACAGACCAAATTATGCGAATGGCGTAGGTGGCACAGCGGTAGAATGCTGTTTAACCACTCACAACTTGCTTTGAGGTTCAATAACCCAGCCGACGCGCTGCTTTATCTCTCTATGCCAGTAGTAAGACAGGTAAAAAAAGGAAAGCTGGGCATGAGGCTAGCAATACCATTCGGTGAAAATGAACACCACTGCTATTAAAACTTCAAATCCCTAGCCGAAAGATTAATATTCCACTGGGAACGTACAGGAATAAAATAATCTAGTAATAATGCAAATGCCTATGACGTAAAATATATCAAACTATAAAGAGAAGAAAATTTAGTTCATCTTCAATGTGACAAAAACGTCCTAATAGTCACCATTTAGTGGAAATCACCCAGTTGCAATGACGATATTTATGAAATTGAATTTTGTGCGATTAACATGATAACAGACGCTCTCAAACCTCATATACAAATATTCTTAAAGGTAGCCGAAATTCGCCGACCTACATCTAAACAACCCCATTCACTGATTCATATCAACCGTCGCACCTGAACGTAACTTTTTAACAAATCTAAGAATAACATGTGAAAAATTGCCCAAGGAAAGGCGTAAAATTCCCTGGTAATAAACTTTATTTACACGAACACTATCACAAAAGAGACCATATCACATTTTCAAACAATCAATGTCCTCTAAATTAATACATTATAAAGAACATTGAAATACTGATTGTTTCTTTATAACATTTCTAAATTTCCCTAACGACAATATGATTAACATTCGTTTTCATCCTCATCGTGGCATGCATTGACTCTTTGAACCCACCTCACTGTATTACTTTTAATTATTCTCACGAAAATAATTTTAGATAAAGAAGACAATAATACTAGATGCTTGTTTATATTCTGTTAAAATTTTTCATCACGAAATATCATTAGTATTCACCATCACCCTCTCCCTGGCATGCACTGACTCTTTGAACCCACCTCGTATGGTCTGCCATCAGAATCTCTAAAATAGTGAACAAAGTGAAAGCTTATTCAATTATTATTATACTAAAAGGCATAAGCGATATACATCCTGCAGGACAAGAATACTTATTCATCAAACGCTATAGGTGGCACTATCTGCTCATTAACAGCGCACATCCTCATGCATTCAGATGAGTTTATAGATTCGACAGTAATCGAAATGAAAAAAATGTGACTCACGATGGTGCATAATTGCAAATGACCAGATAATTCTCCTGACACTTCTTCACACCACATCCGATTGCATTGGTAGTACTCCACACCATCTGCGAGTAAGAGAGACAGTCGGAGAGAGAGAGAGAGTGAAGTCATCCGCAGTTACATGTGTGAAAGGTTTTTAACAGACCTGCAAAACTTGTTGTGTAAGTAAGTGCATTTTTCTGATATCCACTAGACTCAGGAGAGTGAGATGAGTGAACTAGAGAGCATCACATTGACGAAAATGGATTCGATTCTCATACTAAAGAACAGTCATGGAAAACATACATCAAGTCACGTTTCTAATTTCATGAAACCATTACTAATCTTTATGAATAAGAAATCAAACTCCGGTGGAACAAAACACGCAAATCACACCATCAGACATTCATTGGATTCGCAGGATATCTCTGAGCACACATATAACCAACAATTCAGCAACAATTTAAAAAATGTACTCAACAACAAGATGAGACATACCTGTTTGTAGTTCTTGCACTCCGCCTTACACTCGTCCTTCTCGAAGTCGTAATTCTCATGTTCACTGAACCAATAATTCAGCACTCTATCACATTAGTGTAAATTCCACACAAACAGGAAACGGACTTACTCAGAAATGGTTGGGAATTGTGCGAGATTCTGTCCAACTGAATCAAAGTCACCGATGATTAGGTCGTTTGGATCGACGGAGAAGAAATCACATCTGTTGGCTTGTTGTTGTGCTTTCTTGGCCAGCTCTTTGTTCCACTTCTGAATGGGAAGGTAAAAGAATGGTTATATCAGAGATGAGTATATTTCACAGTTGAAGAATTTATGGCTGGCGCTTATGAATGTGAGGAGACTTAATTTTGTGTGCTATCACAGAGCTAATGCAAGATCTTGAGATAAATCGAGTGATTGACTCATTTGTGTACTGACCGTTGGCCAGTCACCGTCTCACAGTAGTTGGAACCTGTGTGCAGCAGGAGTAGATGCAGATTTTCTGGGACTTCCCACACTCAAGTCAATGTGCAGTGTGCTTGTCATTTTGAAAACATCAATTTGCCAGACATTCAAATATCACCATATGCCTTACAACTACTCACACGGTAACAGCTCAAAACCAAATACCAGACAATACAAACTCACCAATTTCGCCAAATTCTTTGCTGGAGGTTGACCAGGAATCAGACATATCTTAGCTGCATTACGAACCTTCTTATGGAACTTGTAGATTTTGTGTAGTTTACGAGATTTCTTCGCATCAGTGCATTGTGAGGTGATTAGGAGTAGTAGACAGAATGCTAGTGCAATCTTCATCTTTAATCTTCGGCACGATTGTTTCCTGCTATGATGAGGGTGTATTTATGTAGGAAATGACAATAAATCACGTGTGACATGGATTATAAATCACCAATAGCGGTGTCACTTTGATGGAATTATGTGTGTATTGCCAATAACCCTTCATCGGTATTACCTGAAGTATGTCAAATCCACTGTATTTGTGGCAGTCGCTTCAATGAACTCACATATCCTCCTTGTCAATTTTCAATTTCACGCGGTTACAAAATCATTGAGTAAATAGGATTTAAGTTCAGTAATTCCCAATTGTCAAGGGTTGATTTGTAAGGATTAAGCTTGTTTTTACGAGTTTGACCACGGATTGATATCAGTTAGTGAGCAAATGAAAACCAGCGAGTACTGGTCAGCTAGTTGTTTCGTCATATTTTGGGAATCATCGGCAGTACGCACCCATCACAAGGGTTCAAACTCAGGATCTTCCGGTTACAAGGCAAGATCGTATACCATTCAGCCACTGGTACCCTATTCAATGGCCACCCCACGAATTCCAACTCCTACCAATTTGTGATTTTAGCGCGACCACAACCCAATGTCATCGGTGGGAAATCTTTCTCTACTCCCAACTGGATGCACCTCACTGGTCACGACGTCTCACTAGAACTCGAGGAAACTCCGTCCTGCAGCAAGTCACTAACTGATATCAATCCGTGGTCACTTTTGTAAGCATATCTGAATACATTGTGGTGTGCACTACTACATGGTAATACTAAGACAATTTATACCATTACTATTTTTATTGTTTGTTTGTTGAATCCTATTTCCGTTATCAAGAAGATTCCATATTGTAGTCTAAATAATATGAGTTTACAAAGGCTACCGTATTGAATTTTCACCTTGAACTGAGTAATTTTTAAGTTATAAGTGTGATTCTTAGAAAACACCTCAGTCGATAAAATGGCACATTTATTTTACCTCCCTTTTATATTGAATTCGCGTTGTCTGTTAAGGTAAGACAACGAAAGTGAACGACCGACTGTGTTTAACTTCAGTTGAAATCATGCCAGAAATCCTCTGCGAATCTGGAAAGAATAATTTCTGAATTGCTTCATTAGTAAAAATCCAAACGTGATAAATGTAAGTGGAAGCACTATCCCAGTTTTGATATTCTCCATCGTCTTAGGACCTTCATGGTTATCGATGAGTTTTCATCCCCTGTTAACACGATCTCCATTTCACCATTGATACCCAACCCAAACTTGTTATTTCCCGTTTAGATTTCACTTGAGGGACTCACTGGAGCTTAATTTTACTCAACGGTCCCCTCAGAGTATGTCCGATCCATAGGTCCTTCTTCAGTTCTTTATCGCAGCTTTTTGTTGACTATCCGTTCTGGCCAACCTTCTGATTTTTAGTATAAAGCTAAGAGACCATCTATGGATAACAGTATGCAGCCTGCTAGGAATGTTTTTCTTGATTCACCAAGTCTATGATCCATTCAGAGCGCTCGCTGACTTAATATTCATATTGGAAATGCGAATCTTGATCTTTAAGCTAATTGCAGCAGATTTCTACATTGATTTAAGAGTATCATGTGTATGCCTTGTATCTGCTATGTTTCTTTGGTAATACTCATACATGTTGCCTGTAGCTGAAATGAAACAGGTAATGTTGATTTCTGCTTGTTGTTGGTTGCCGGGTATTCTCATCACCTCTGTCTTCTGTAGCTTTACTTGAATTCCTATTTATTCTACCGACCCTCTCCGCCAATTGTTGGATTACGCCTGTATTTATTCGTCCATATATATGTAATCAACTGGAACTCATAATCTTAAACACCAGTATTAATACAGCACATAATATTTCCACTCACTGTCAAAGCTTAATACACACAGAAGATTCATATATATATATGCACTACATGCAATTACACACAACCATACAATAAGATGGGATAGGATGACAGTTTTAAAATCTAATGCAACAGCACAGTGGAGGGAGAGATTGATGACGGAAGCTTTGTTTATCGAATCAACTGCAAATTAACACGTGTAATAAGAATGATTCAACGCCTGCTCATCCTGACATCTGGAAAATTCTACTACCCATACGACAAATAGGAGAAGACAAAGGAAACTATAAAACTTAAGTTTCAAAGTCATCTGATTATAATTTATATGATTATGAATAATAAATTGTGTTCGAAACGTTATCCAGTAAATAATACAGTTTCACAGTCTGTGTGATACATCTAATAAACAAACTAATGTGGAATACTCACTACCACAGTGTCAAAGTTCTCACATATATAGCCATATATTCTTACTAATGAAGTAGTGTGTCGAGTATGTATTACGCAACTGCTAGTCTAAGCTCGTTGAAGTTCACCTCCTTAGTTACACTTCGATAAATCGCCAGCATTCCGAAGTATTTTGACGATGTGAATGATATTCCAGAGTGATCTCTTTCAACTAACTGAATATATACATACAACAATAGTATATGGAATAGCAGTTTTACAGTGAAATGAAGGAAATCACTGCAAACAGTCTTTTCAATGAATTATTCGTGTCTAAATGAGTAATTTTTGCGTGATAAACTAATCCTTATCATTATCGGAAGGAGACTTGTAATCGTGCATCGCTGAAATAAATATTGATTGACTGTTCTTTAAAAAACATACAGCAACTTGAGTTACTGACACGAATTTATAAGTGAATAATTTTGTGATGACTTCTGTAAGGATGTTCAATAGCACAGCAACCGATTAAGTGTAGAAAAGTGTGAAATGAAGACAGAACAACAGAATGCGAGTAGCGTTTACAAACTGAAGTTTCCAAATCAATCATTTTGACAAGGTTATCACCTTGTTCTGCTGGCAAATAGCTCTGTGAATTAAATACACACAAGTTAGCAAAGAAGTCTTTTTTCATAACTTCTTTTCAAAGCGGTAATGTTATTTGGGAGTTCATAGACTCTATCGTTACAAAGTAGCTACATGATGGTATATTCTCGGGTAATACTGGACAGTTAAATATCAGATATTAACATCATCTTGTCTTGTTTCTCTTCAGTATATAGAAACCGGATCGTTATCATCTGAATGCAGGAAACTGATGTCAGCGTTCTACTGTATAGCTGTATAAAAATCCTGAAGAGACTCACAGTCACAAAACTCTTCAAAGACATCAAAAGACGCTTAATCTCTGCTGCAATCTATGGTTTTATTCAACAGTTGTAACATCAAAAACACAAAATGATCTCAACATTGCCTTCAGGCAGATATACAATCCAGTCCAAGTAGATATTGAGTACTTAGAATCGAGAAGAATATTCCCAACAAGGTGGGATAGAGAATTCTGTCCACAAGAGTCACACACCAATATTTTCCGCAGACAGTCCAAGGTCAGAGTCACCTTCATTCAGCCAAATAAAATCATCTCGAAAAACAGCAAATCAGTATATTCCATAACCACGAAGAGAAGTATTAACATCACAAATTCAACAGAAATAATGACAAGTACTGAGATGAAGTCAATGTGTGATATTCAAATGTCAAATTATTGATATACAGTCCAGGAGAAAAAACAGATTATAATCGCAAAGTTTCTTAAAATGTCTAAATAAGAATCAATGTTGTGATTAGATCGTTTAGGAATAATTTTCCAAACAATCTTTCCGTTACAATCCTCTAGCTGCTATAGTTGCAAGTCTCTAAAGGTTGGACAATTATAGTAAAGAAAGAGGTGGTTGTTACAACAAGTTTAAAATGAAACATGATAAAATGGAAGTATAGAAAACAAGTTTTGTCTGCTGGTCAAAGGCTGCTTACTGTATACAGAAGTTCCAGCATAACAGAAATTCTTGTTCAGCCATTTAAAAAACAAAACAAAGTTCATACAAGGAATGTTATTTCTGATAAATTCCTCTTCCATCCCTACATTGAGTCGTCGTCAAACTGCACAAGCTAATACTATCTGAAAACTCTAATGTGGTGAATTATGATGGTAACTAATTTGAGAATTAAAACCACTCTAACATTGTCCATTTTTAAGAGTGAAGGAAACAAGCTGTAGTAAATTATTGAGTTTATAAATATTGATAGCGTTATTAGAAGACGGAGACTATCTGAAAAATGTTATGTATTAGCGCTATACATTTCGAACAATCTGATCACACATTTACTTGTCAAGTCAATATATATAGAAAGGTTAAATTAAACAAAGTGAGAGAAAACGGAATTAAGAATAATTAACACAAACGTTTGGTAATCCAATCAAATAAGGATTACCAAGGTAGGTCAAGAGTAATGACAAACTGTTTTTGAATACACAGGGGGGGGCTTAAGTCTATGAATAGCTATAGCCTCAGCGTATTTCAGTAAACGCCCTTGACCGTTTTTATAGATGACCTTAAAGACTGAGTTAACATCAATCTTATGGTTCATCTCGATTAGATGTTTAGCTGTAGACGAATTTGGTAGTCTGCCACCTGCATCTATTAGCTTGTCACAATTCATCTGTTTTTCTAACCATTTTGGGATATGCTCTCCCACCCTCACGTGCAAAGCGCGATTACTCCTCCCTATGTATGTATGTCCACACACACACACACACGAAAATTGGTAAATTGTATGGGATGTGATATAATCACTTGTGCACTTTTGGGTTTACAGTGAAGCATATTTTTAGCTTTTTCCACAATTACAAGCTGGGTTGCATAGTAGGTTCTACGGATGATTGAATTCAACCTTTGTCTCACAATCCTACTGTTTATTTCCCCGTTATATGGTAATTTGATAAAAACCTTTTTCTTAGGGACGGTATGGATTGTAGGTTTAGAGGCTAGTTGACTTCTACACCTGTTTAAAAATTCAAAGGATATCCGTTTTCAACAAGAGTATGCATTAGTATTTCGTTTTCTCTGTCCATAACATCAGCCGTGCAAATACGCTGAATCCTCTTGAATAGACACTTCACCAAGCCCCACTTACAAGTAAATGTGTGATCAGATTGTTTGAAATGTATACCGGTAATACATCACATTTTTCAGATAGTCTCCGTCTTCTAATAACGCTATAAAAAAAACAGATAAAATTTGGTGATCCAGTGGAAGTCTAATTCACATCGGGTGCTCATTTACGATATCCTATCACGTCTCATTGATTGGATGTCATTAAAAGGTAAATATCAAACAAATAGATTTGTCAAAGTCTTATACAGTAGGCTCCAGTGTTACCAAAGTGGATGATTGGTGAAAAACACAAATGCACTTATAGTAAACGAACTGTATTATTTTTTTGTAAGTGTAATCTGCAGTGGCTGAATACAAGTAAACTAGAGGAAGGCATCGTGAGAACAGAGATTAGAAATTCGTATTCCGAAGAATTATTTGTCTTATTCATGTATAATCAAGAGAAAAGCATTTTAACAGGCTTCAGACTTTTATCAAAAGCGGTCGTCAATACATACTGGAGACCAAATGGCTTGGAACAAATAACAACAAGAATCTCTAGGAAAGAATTAATCAAGAACCTATTACTCAACAAATGTGTTCAAGAAAATAGATGTGGAATCGGCACACGCTGGCGAGACCATCGAATGACATTACACGCCAGGCTATCACTCAACAATGGACTCATATGGGAAACGACATGCAAACCGTCCGTTGGGAGAAACTGAGGAGATGGGGTGAAAGGGAAGTGGGAGTTTATGAGCAAACGTGAAGCTAGCTAAAGAGGACTGGACAGAAGAAAACAAAATGGAGACATGCTGCTGAAGCCCTATTTTTCACTTGGAACTTCAGGGAATAATCATAATAAATAGGAGCAAATAATACCGCCTATTCACGCAATATAGCAGAAGAAATTGTTAACCACCACATCCACTATACATCAGATGTCTTTCTTAATGCTTATAATGCCCTCTGGGTTTATTCGCAAGCCTTTCAGATCTGATTTTCATCAAAATCATTCTTATTTATTTCAAAATTATCTGCAAACTTAGAATTAGCAACCGACTCCTTAAAATTATGATTGAAACAGCCTACCTTTTTTATTTTCACCTTAACTGTGTTTATTATGAACTGAACGATCTTCGAAAGTTCAGCTGACGAACAGTTATACACTGGACTTAATCCGGCTAAATGTCAGGTAGTCAATTTCACTTTCAGACGTAAATGTGACCTACACCAACTAGTTAGCTCACATGGCCCCACTATCATTGAAGGCACAGAGATTGAAAATACATCTAATGTCAAGTACCTTGGGCTGAGTTTTTCTGCCGATCTTTCCTGGTCTACCCTTATCTTGCTAGTTACTAGAAAGATGTTTCGCTTAACGCTCTACATTAGGAAATTTAGGCAGTCTGGCATAAAGCAGTCTTTGCTTTCTCAGTTTGTCAATTCTTGTATTCTACCCATCCCCCTTTACTGCTCCCCTTTAATCTTTCCTGGACTACTTAAGAAAGACTTTGCTTCGCCGAGAAGGGCATTAAAAGCCGTTAGTAGGGCAAGTGGGATATCGTTAAACCAACTGGTTAACACTATTGTGGATAGACATATTATATCATGTAAGAAACTAGCGAATACAATATTGTCAGACCCCGAGCATCCTCTCTATACGCAGCTGTCTCCTTGCATTTCATCTGGTAGAACTAGAAGCAGCTATAGGAGGTTATATGCTAGAACTACCAAGTACAAAACTCCACAATACCATATCTGGCACAGCTGTTATGTGATGAGAAATCCGTTAGGTATGACACGATAAACTTACTGCGGCACTCTAACAAACAGTCCCATTAGTTTTTGTTTTCATTTCCTCGTTACTATTACACTGTTGTTCTCATCTTCCATTCACACATCAACTTTATATTTCATATCCTCTGGTGCATTGTTTGAAATGTAAACTGTACGCTGTTTTTCATTTTTATTTATTTATTATTTATTTTATTTTATTTATTTATCTTTTGATTTTAAAAATCTTATATAATTTATGAGGTAATTAGATGCAATATACTGTAATGGACGCTGAAAATTCCATACCTGTACCACAAATACCGTTTGGAATAAAGCTGTTACTATTATTATTATTCATTACAAGAGTTTCCATAATGTCTCTGAATGTTTTCCACATGAGTTTGCACAGTTTGTAAGTTATGTTCAACGGTTGAAACCTGATCAGTATTGAAGTAGTGATTATCTAGCTAATTGAAATTTGCATTTAGTTTATCACATTCAAGTCTTATATTCAATACAAAGTTTGTTAGCTCGCAACACTTATCAAACGTTCATTCTGCCTAGAAAATAGGCTTTTTCGTTGACAACATTCACTAGTTTAGGCATGCATTTGTTCAGGTAATGAGTTCACTCATGTAGTCAGGAGATGTAGGATTTAGATAATCCGACAGTGTGCAGCACAGAGATTCTGACTTCAGTGGGATATTCACTAACCAGGAAGGGAATATTTACAATGCTCTCACTTTCTGATTTAAAGGTAGTGTCAAAAATACCAATGAGAAGTAGCTTACACTCAGTAATACCTCTAACTGTACTAATAATACGTTTTGCTTGTACATACCCGAAAAGTGATAGAAAATTCAGTACTTCCAATACTGTTAATAAACGATGTGAAAGTTCTCATTAGGTGAGTAATGATGGAATACATGACATCTTCATTCAACCGGAAAAATGAGAAGGATTATGTTAATTGCAAGTGATCAGAGTATTTGAACCTCTTCAAGTGGAATTTCTGTATCCAAGCTTGCCACATAACGGAACATGGTATTTCGAAAAAGGCAAGCAGTTTGCGAGGAAACAACACTACTTTGTATCATTACTACTGTATGTCTTTAATGCACATGAGATTTCTCATTATCAACACTTAAGATACGAACTCTGTAAATGGATACTAGGAATTCACTGTTGCCATCTTCATAAATAAGACACTAATCTTTCGCAGTCTGGAATTTGTATGAAGGAATCTTAACTAGTTTCCTATCTAGCTTTCAATAATGATGCCCATTAATCAAACGATCATGTAACGGAGTTTCAAGCCACTGCTCAAAGTTGAATTCAAAGCTTCCATCTGCAGCTGAAAAGTGAAACCTTGATTCTTTCTGTTAGGAGTACGAAGTAACTTAACAGTAAATTAATTATACCTTTGAGCCCTCCATAAACCTCCTAATTACTCAAAATCTTGAGTAGACTGGAGGTGCATGATTCGAGATACATTATGCAATCATTTTATGTATGTCTGTCTCTGAATAAACTGGAGTGCTGTCTAAAGTTTATATCATCTTTCACATGATAACCGGGTGAAACTTTATCGTTTTTGTTAGGATTACGCTTCAAGCAGCTATTGAGAATTCTTATTAATCTGGTTAACATCTTAAATATTCTGCGTAGCATTCCTCGTTAACCCTTTTAGGATTAAGTCGGTGATGTCAGTAAGACATATTTTGATGGAAATTTTTTCTGATATTAAGAATATGAATTGAGTGAATTTAATACACAGAAATAATAATTATAAAATCAGTGATATCTAGGTAGCATAAGAACTTACCAGTACATCAGAGAACAGATAGACCTCTGCTTCAAAAGTATTCCTTTTCAACACAGTTTTACCCCTCACGGTTAATATCTTGTCTACCTGATACATAGACCAGACGTCTTAATGCATCTTCCAAGTGTTCTGTGAGGCTGTTTTTTCTGTTTGCCTAGGTGAACGCTGCGTATTTCCGCCTTCTTCAAGTCTCCAAGAAACGAGGTCGTGCAAACGTAGTGTGCCTACCAATATTGTTTTGTTCCTCAACATGAACTCTGTCTTAACTCTACAAAATTCTTCCATCGGTATGCTTTAGTATCCTACTTGTAGGTCTAGAACTATAAATGGATTAGTATTCTGTAAGTAATTAAGAGTTTTCGATATTCATATAGTCTCAAATGGTTGTCTTGTTCAGCTTTTAGAAGTGTATGCATAGCTAACTTCCTTGCCAGTGTTATTGTTTATCACCTCCTGAAGTCATCAATCAACTTCATTTTAGCTGCAAGGAAATCTCTGTGTTGTAAATTTTGTCCTGACTGGTCTGAATGATTTCTCACTTGTCAGTATACGTTAGGGTTTCTATAGAAAGCAAAAGTAACCCTTCGTTTTTTCTAACTAACGTATTGCTTCCAGTGCCTATACCTTTGCTGTCTTGCTAATGTGAACAGTGAAGTCTAACATGCTTGATACTTCCAGCGCATTTTTATTTGCTGTATAGACTGCCAATGTGCATTGTCTTACACTCAGACATCGGTCCCTCTCTAACCCTATCATCCTCTGATCACATAAATTCCTGTTTATTTATTCGGGGTTTCTTTCTTCTTCTTTTCTTTATATCCTTCACGTTCTCAGTGAAACATAGGGCTACCAGCTAGTGGCTTGAAGTTTCTGTAGCAGTGTTTAAGTTTTACAGGATGGGATTGCTAGCCTCATGCCCAACCTTTCCTCTTTACAAGCATTTTTCTGGCTTAACGAGGTAAAGGAGTGCGCCGGCCGGGGATTGAACCCGGGACCATGTGCATGGTCGGCGAGCATCCTAACCACTATGCCACCGACGCACTATTCGGGGTTTAGTATACTTGAAACCTTGCGAGAAAATAGACCGCAGACTGTGTAGCTTAAAATAGTTTTTTTTCACTCTTTTCTCTAGTCGAGGATATCATCAATGTTCAATTTATTTATACGAAAAGCACTGATATCAACTGAAACCTATTTGGAGCACAACTACCCGCGACTGCATATCTTTACTTTATTTTCCCAATTCTTTCGTCGTTGGCGCCTCCACTAATACTCTTGGTTAACTCAGTAATCCTCTGATCGCAATGGCTGGTTCGCTGATATCGATAGATTGTGCAGTATTTAATATCGGTAGTTCCTAGGAGATAGAAACCGGAACACTATCGATTAATTGGGGTTCCACTTACTGTGTGCCGGGTTCTTTATAGAGTTTGTTAAGTCCAGGACAAGTTAGGCTGGTCACATTCTTCTTCAAAACTTATGGACCACCATTTGTTACAGATTCTGACAGTTCATTGAAGGCCATCCTATATGAAGAATACTGGCAGGTATTCTTTTGTAAACTAACTCTGGTTGGATATAGTGGAATGAATAAGATAAAAATCTGGCGAATTGAGCGACTCAAATTCATTGTGTTCTGAGTAGAGTAGGGGTTTTCAAGCTTTTGAATTTCCTATAGCAACGGTGTTACTTTCACAGAGTAGGCTTACTACTCTCACGCCAAACATTCCTCACATTTCAGTGCTTAATACCATTTGGTAAACTTGACGGTATTTGGGCCCTATGCATACGCGAATATGCGTATTCTAGGAGTAATCAGAGATTTCGTAACTACAACAAAGCACAGCTATTCTCTGATTGTCTCCAACCTTCTATTTACTTCCGGCATAAGTGACTGTCGTTTCAAAAGCCATAAACTAAAACACCATTATCGTATATAAACATATAAAAGTAAACAGTTCAACGTCGACTCGTACTAATCTCATTTGATGTAATCATTATCTCAGTGGAAGCGCTTATTTCACTGTATTACTTTTAATTATCCTCACGAAAATAATTTTAGATAAAGAAGACAATAATACTAGATGCTTGTTTATATTCTGTTAAGATTTTTCATCACGAAATATCATTAGTATTCACCATCACCCTCTCCCTGGCATGCACTGACTCTTTGAACCCACCTCGTATGGTCTGCCATCAGAATCTCTAAAATAGTTAACAAAGTGAAAGCTTATTCAATTATTATACTAAATCACATTAGTATCAAACATTTAACCACATAAGAATATTTATTCATCAAACGCTGTAGGTGGTACCGTCTGCTGATTAACAGTACACAGCTTGAAGCATTCAGACAAGTTTATAGATCCGACAATAATCGAAATGAATAAAATGTGACTCACGATGGTGCATAATTGCAAATGACCAAATAATTCTCCTGACACTTCTTCACACCACATCCGATTGCATTGGTAGTACTCCACACCATCTGCGAGGACGACGTAGAGAGAAAGTGTGAGTGAAGGATGGCATTTATACTTACATGTGTAACAAGCAGTTAACAGAATTTCAGTAATTGTTGTGTAAATGGGTGCAAATTTCTAATATCTGTCAGACTGAAGAGATTGAGATGTGTGAGTTAGAGAATATTACACTGACTGTGCGTCGGTGGCACAGTTGTTAGGACTCTCGCTGACCATGCATATGGTCCGAGGTTCGATACCCTGCCGACGCACACAGGATATCTATGGTCGGCCTGCAAAATTTGGGCTACCGATATCCATGCTGAAAATTGCATACTTCTACCAAAAATTCAGTGTGGAATCAAGATGTAATAAAAAAATGAATTGTATTCACACAACTGAATTCCGTCATATTACATATTGCAGTGCAGGTGCATATCCCAACTCTAATTCCATGAAGGCATGACACCTGTACATGCATATCAAAGGAACTGTCAGTAGAATCAAACATGAAAACCGCTTCATCACACATATGATGATTAATAGGATATCTCTGAGCACCAATCGTGCATATAAACAACAATCCAGAAAACCATTTAAAAGGATGTACTCAACAACACGATAACACATACCTGTTTGTAGTTCTTGCACTCCGCCTTACACTCGTCCTTCGCGAAGTCATAATTCTTGTGTTCACTGAACCAATAATTCAGCACTCTATCACATTAGTGTAAATTCCACACAAACAGGAAACGGACTTACTCAGAAATGGTTGGGAATTGTGCGAGATTCTGTCCAACTGAATCAAAGTCACCGATGATTAGGTCGTTTGGATCGACGGAGAAGAAATCACATCTGTTGGCTTGTTGTTGTGCTTTCTTAGCCAGCTCTTTGTTCCACTTCTGAATGGGAAGATAAAAGAATGGTTATATCAGAGATGAGTATATTTCACAGTTGAAGAATTTATGGCTGGCGCTTATGAATGTGAGGAGACTTAATTTTGTGTGCTATCACAGAGCTAATGCAAGATCTTGAGATAAATCGAGTGATTGACTCATTTGTGTACTGACCGTTGGCCAGACACCGTCTCACTGTAGTTGGAACCTGTGTGCAGCAGGAGTAGATGCAGATTTTCTGGGACTTCCCACACTCAAGTCAATGTGCAGTGTGCATGTCATTTTGGAAACATCAATTTGCCAGACATTCAAATATCAACATATGCTTTACAACTACTCACACGGTAACAGCTCAAAACCAAATACCAGGCAATACAAACTCACCAATTTCGCCAAATTCTTTGCTGGAGGTTGACCAGGAATCAGACATATCTTAGCTGCATTACGAACCTTCTTATGGAACTTGTAGATTTTGTGTAGTTTACGAGATTTCTTCGCATCAGTGCATTGTGAGGTGATTAGGAGTAGTAGACAGAATGCTAGTGCAATCTTCATCTTTAATCTTTGACACGGTTGTTTCTTGTACCTTTGTGTGACGAGGGTGTATATATGTGACAAATCATATTAACTCACGTGTTATATGGATTGTAAATCACCAATAGCGGTGTCACTTTGATGGAATTATGTGTGTATTGCCAATAACCCTTCATCGATATAACCTGAAGTATGTCAAATCCACTGAATTTGTGGCAGTCGCTTCAATGAACTCACATATCCTCCTTGTCAATTTTCAATTTCACGCGGTTACAAAATCATTGAGTAAATAGGACTTAAGTTCAGTAATTCCCAATTGTTGAGGCTTGATTTGTAAGGATTAAGCTTGTTTTTACGAGTTTGACCACGGATTGATATCAGTTAGTGAGCAAATGATAAATGGTAATACTCATACATGTTGCCTGTAGCTGAAATGAAACAGGTAATGTTGATTTCTGCTTGTTGTTGGTTGCCGGGTATTCTCATCACCTCTGTCTTCTGTAGCTTTACTTGAATTCCTATTTATTCTACCGGCCCTCTCTGCCAACTGTTGGATTACGCCTGTATTTATTCGTCCATATATATGTAATCAGCTGGAACTCATAATCTTAAACACCAGTATTAATACAGCACATAATATTTCCACTCACTGTCAAAGCTTAATGCACACAGAAGATTCATATATATATGCACTAAATGCAATTACACATAACCATACAATAGGATGGGATAGGATGACAGTTTTAAAATCTAATGCAACAGCACAGTGGAGGGAGAGATTGATGACGGAAGCTTTGTTTATCGAATCAACTGCAAATCAACACGTGTAATAAGAATGATTCAACGCCTGCTCATCCTGACATCTGGAAAATTCTACTACCCATACGACAAATAGGAGAAGACAAAGGAAACTATAAAACTTAAGTTTCAAAGTCATCTGATTATAATTTATATGATTATGAATAATAAATTGTGTTCGAAACGTTATCCAGTAAATAATACAGTTTCAAAGTCTGTGTGATACATCTAATAAACAAACTAATGTGGAATACTCACTATCACAGTGCCAAAGTTCTCACATATATAGCCATATATTCTTACTAATGAAGTAATGTGTCGAGTACGTATTACGCAACTGCTAATCTAAGCTCGTTGAAGTTCACCTCCTTAGTTACACTTCGATAAATCGCCAGCATTCCGAAGTATTTTGACGATGTGAATGATATTCCAGAGTGATCTCTTTCAACTAACTGAATATATACATACAACAATAGTATATGGAATAGCAGTTTTACAGTGAAATGAAGGAAATCACTGCAAACAGTCTTTTCAATGAATTATTCGTGTCTAAATGAGTAATTTTTGCGTGATAAACTAATCCTTATCATTATCGGAAGGAGACTTGTAATCGTGCATCGCTGAAATAAATATTGATTGACTGTTCTTTAAAAAACATATAGTGACTTGAGTTACTGACACGAATTTATAAGTGGAATAATTGTGTGATGACTTCTGTAAGGATGTTCAATAGCACAGCAACCGATTAAGTGCAGAAAAGTGTGAAATGAAGACAGAACAACAGAATGCGAGTAGCGTTTACAAACTGAAGTTTCCAAATCAATCATTTTGACAAGGTTATCACCTTGTTCTGCTGGCAAATAGCTCTGTGAATTAAATACACACAAGTTAGCAAAGAAGTCTTTTTTCATAACTTCTTTTCAAAGCGGTAATGTTATTTGGGAGTTCATAGACTCTATCGTTACAAAGTAGCTACGTGATGGTATATTCTCGGGTAATACTGGAGAGTTAAGAATCAGATATTAACATCATCTTGTCTTGTTTCTCTTCAGTATATAGAAACCGGATCGTTATCATCTGAATGCAGGAAACTGATGTCAGCGTTCTACTGTATAGCTGTATAAAAATCCTGAAGAGACTCACAGTCACAAAACTCTTCAAAGACATCAAAAGACGCTTAATCTCTGCTGCAATCTATGGTTTTATTCAACAGTTGTAACATCAAAAACATAAAATGATCTCAACATTGCCGTCAGGCAGATATGTTGAGTACGTAACAATGTGATTGTACACTTTTTGGTTACTTGTATAAATTCGAGATATTGTACATAATTTTGTTTAAAACGCTTCCTGTTGAAATATACATAACTTCCGTGTACTATTGAAAAATACACTCTGCTGTTGGAGACTTCGTCTTCTCCCTGGTCTCTTCTGCTTACTTGCTCCACTCACACCGTGTTGTATACTTCGGATTTATTGTAGGAGCCTACTACTCTCAACCGAAGACATTTCTACAACCGGAACATAGCAGCTACAGCAGACGCTGTCCAAACAATTAACTTGCCCGTGGATTATATAATTAATTTGTAGCCGAGGACTTAGACGTTATATACAAGTAATCCTTTTTGTTGCTTTAACTCGTCACTGTATTTTTGGTAATATATTGTGATTTAACACTCCACTGACTTGGATTATTACTTTTATTCTTGGAATGTTAGTGAACTCTAATATTAATCCCCTACAGATATACAAACCAGTCCAAGTAGATATAGAGTACTTAGAATCGAGAAGAATATTCCCAACAAGGTGGGATAGAGAATTCTGTCCACAAGAGTCACACACCAATATTTTCCGCAGACAGTCCAAGGTCAGAGTCACCTTCATTCAGCCAAATAAAATCATCTCGAAAAACAGCAAATCAGTATATTCCATAACCACGAAGAGAAGTAATAACATCACAAATTCAACAGAAATAATGACAAGTACTGAGATGAAGTCAATGTGTGATATTCAAATGTCAAATTATTGATATACAGTCCAGGAGAAAAAACAGATAATAATCACAAAGTTTCTTAAAATGTCTAAATAAGAATCAATGCTGTGATTAGATCGTTTAGGAATAATTTTCCAAACAATCTTTCCGTTACAATCCTCTAGCTGCTATAGTTGCAAGTCTCTAAAGGTTGGACAATTATAGTAAAGAAAGAGGTGGTTGTTACAACAAGTTTAAAATGAAACATGATAAAATGGAAGTATAGAAAACAAGTTTTGTCTGCTGGTCAAAGGCTACCTACTGTATACAGAAGTTCCAGCATAACAGAAATTCTTGTTCAGCCATTTGAAAAAACAAAACAAAGTTCGTACAAGGAATGTTATTTCTGATAAATTCCTCTTCCATCCCTACATTGAGTCGTCGTCAAACTGCACAAGCTAATACTATCTGAAAACTCTAATGTGGTGAATTATGATGGTAACTAATTTGAGAATTAAAACCACTCTAACATTGTCCATTTTTAAGAGTGAAGGAAACAAGCTGTAGTAAATTATTGAGTTTATATATATTGATAGCGTTATTAGAAGACGGAGACTATCTGAAAAATGTTATGTATTAGCGCTATACATTTCGAACAATCTGATCCCTCACACATTTACTTGTCAAGTCAATATATATAGAAAGGTTAAATTAAACAAAGTGAGAGAAAACGGAATTAAGAATAATTAACACAAACGTTTGGTAATCCAATCAAATAAGGATTACCAAGGTAGGTCAAGAGTAATGACAAACTGTTTTTGAATACACAGGGGGGGGCTAAGTCTATGAATAGCTATAGCCTCAGCGTATTTCAGTAAACGCCCTTGACCGTTTTTATAGATGACCCTAAAGACTGAGTTAACATCAATCTTATGGTTCATCTCGATTAGATGTTTAGCTGTAGACGAATTTGGTAGTCTGCCACCTGCATCTATTAGCTTGTCACAATTCATCTGTTTTTCTAACCATTTTGGGATATGCTCTCCCACCCTCACGTGCAAAGCGCGATTACTCCTCCCTATGTATGTATGTCCACACACACACACACACGAAAATTGGTAAATTGTATGGGATGTGATATAATCACTTGTGCACTTTTGGGGTTTACAGTGAAGCATATTTTTAGCTTTTTCCACAATTACAAGCTGGGTTGCATAGTAGGTTCTACGGATGATTGAATTCAACCTTTGTCTCACAATCCTACTGTTTATTTCCCCGTTATATGGTAATTTGATAAAAACCTTTTTCTTAGGGACGGTATGGATTGTAGGTTTAGAGGCTAGTTGACTTCTACACCTGTTTAAAAATTCAAAGGATATCCGTTTTCAACAAGAGTATGCATTAGTATTTCGTTTTCTCTGTCCATAACATCAGCCGTGCAAATACGCTGAATCCTCTTGAACAGACACTTCACCAAGCCCCACTTACAAGTAAATGTGTGATCAGATTGTTTGAAATGTATACCGGTAATACATCACATTTTTCAGATAGTCTCCGTCTTCTAATAACGCTATAAAAAAAACAGATAAAATTTGGTGATCCAGTGGAAGTCTAATTCACATCGGGTGCTCATTTACGATATCCTATCACGTCTCATTGATTGGATGTCATTAAAAGGTAAATATCAAACAAATAGATTTGTCAAAGTCTTATACAGTAGGCTCCAGTGTTACCAAAGTGGATGATTGGTGAAAAACACAAATGCACTTATAGTAAACGAACTGTATTATTTTTTTGTAAGTGTAATCTGCAGTGGCTGAATACAAGTAAACTACAGGAAGGCATTGTGAGAACAGAGATTAGAAATTCGTATTCCGAAGAATTATTTGTCTTATTCATGTATAATCAAGAGAAAAGCATTTTAACAGGCTTCAGACTTTTATCAAAAGCGGTCGTCAATACATACTGGAGACCAAATGGCTTGGAACAAATAACAACAAGAATCTCTAGGAAAGAATTAATCAAGAACCTATTACTCAACAAATGTGTTCAAGAAAATAGATGTGGAATCGGCACACGCTGGCGAGACCATCGAATGACATTACACGCCAGGCTATCACTCAACAATGGACTCATATGGGAAACGACATGCAAACCGTCCGTTGGGAGAAACTGAGGAGATGGGGTGAAAGGGAAGTGGGAGTTTATGAGCAAACGTGAAGCTAGCTAAGGAGGACTGGACAGAAGAAAACAAAATGGAGACATGCTGCTGAAGCCCTATTTTTCACTTGGAACTTCAGGGAATAATCATAATAAATAGGAGCAAATAATACTGCCTATTCACGCAATATAGCAGAAGAAATTGTTAACCACCACATCCACTATACATCAGATGTCTTTCTTAATGCTTATAATGCCCTCTGGGTTTATTCGCAAGCCTTTCAGATCTGATTTTCATCAAAATCATTCTTATTTATTTCAAAATTATCTGCAAAGTTAGAATTAGCAACCGACTCCTTAAAATTATGATTGAAACAGCCTACCTTTTTTATTTTCACCTTAACTGTGTTTATTATGAACTGAACGATCTTCGAAAGTTCAGCTGACGAACAGTTATATACTGGGCTTAATCCGGCTAAATGTCAGGTAGTCAATTTCACTTTCAGACGTAAATGTGACCTACAGCAACTAGTTAGCTCACATGGCCCCACTCTCATTGAAGGCACAGAGATTGAAAATACATCTAATGTCAAGTACCTTGGGCTGAGTTTTTCTACCGATCTTTCCTGGTCTACCCACATCTTGCTAGTTACTAGAAAGATGTTTCGCTTGACGTTCTACATTAGGAAATTTAGGCAGTCTGGCATAAAGCAGTCTTTGCTTTCTCAGTTTGTCAATTCTTGTATTCTACCCATCCCCCTTTACTGCTCCCCTTTAATCTTTCCTGGACTACTTAAAAAAGACTTTGCTTCTCTGAGAAGGGCATTAAAAGCCGTTAGTAGGGCAAGTGGGATATCGTTAAACCAACTGGTTAACACTATTGTGGATAGACATATTATATCATGTAAGAAACTAGCGAATACAATATTGTCAGACCCCGAGCATCCTCTCTATACGCAGCTGTCTCCTTGCATTTCATCTGGTAGAACTAGAAGCAGCTATAGGAGGTTATATGCTAGAACTACCAAGTACAAAACTCCACAATACCATATCTGGCACAGCTGTTGTGTGATGAGAAATCCGTTAGGTATGACACGATAAACTTACTGCGGCACTCTAACAAACAGTCCCATTAGTTTTTGTTTTCATTTCCTCGTTACTATTACACTGTTGTTCTCATCTTCCATTCACACATCAACTTTATATTTCATATCCTCTGGTGCATTGTTTGAAATGTAAACTCTACGCTGTTTTTTATTTTTATTTATTTATTATTTATTTTATTTTTATTTATTTATCTTTTGATTTTAAAAATCTTATATAATTTATGAGGTAATTAGATGCAATATACTGTAATGGACGCTGAAAATTCCATACCTGTACCACAAATACCGTTTGGAATAAAGCTGTTACTATTATTATTATTCATTACAAGAGTTTCCATAATGTCTCTGAATGTTTTCCACATGAGTTTGCACAGTTTGTAAGTTATGTTCAACGGTTGAAACCTGATCAGTATTGAAGTAGTGATTATCTAGCTAATTGAAATTTGCATTTAGTTTATCACATTCAAGTCTTATATTCAATACAAAGTTTGTTAGCTCGCAACACTTATCAAACGTTCATTCTGCCTAGAAAATAGGCTTTTTCGTTGACAACATTCACTAGTTTAGGCATGCATTTGTTCAGGTAATGAGTTCACTCATGTAGTCAGGAGATGTAGGATTTAGATAATCCGACAGTGTGCAGCACAGAGATTCTGACTTCAGTGGGATATTCACTAACCAGGAAGGGAATATTTACAATGCTCTCACTTTCTGATTTAAAGGTAGTGTCAAAAATACCAATGAGAAGTAGCTTACACTCAGTAATACCTCTAACTGTACTAATAATACGTTTTGCTTGTACATACCCGAAAAGTGATAGAAAATTCAGTACTTCCAATACTGTTAATAAACGATGTGAAAGTTCTCATTAGGTGAGTAATGATGGAATACATGACAGCTTCATTCAACCGGAAAAATGAGAAGGATTATGTTAATTGCAAGTGATCAGAGTATTTGAACCTCTTCAAGTGGAATTTCTGTATCCAAGCTTGCCACATAACGGAACATGGTATTTCGAAAAAGGCAAGCAGTTTTCGAGGAAACAACACTACTTTGTATCATTACTACTGTATGTCTTTAATGCACATGAGATTTCTCATTATCAACACTTAAGATACGAACTCTGTAAATGGATACTAGGAATTCACTGTTGCCATCTTCATAAATAAGACACTAATCTTTCGCAGTCTGGAATTTGTATGAAGGAATCTTAACTAGTTTCCTATCTAGCTTTCAATAATGATGCCCATTCATCAAACGATCATGTAACGGAGTTTCAAGCCACTGCTCAAAGTTTTATTCAAAGCTTCCATCTGCAGCTGAAAAGTGAAACCTTGATTCTTTCTGTTAGGAGTACGAAGTAACTTAACAGTAAATTAATTATACCTTTGAGCCCTCCATAAACCTCCTAATTACTCAAAATCTTGAGTAGACTGGAGGTGCATGATTCGAGATACATTATGCAATCATTTTATGTATGTCTGTCTCTGAATAAACTGGAGTGCTACCTAAAGTTTATATAATCTTTCACATGATAACCGGGTGAAACTTTATCGTTTTTGTTAGGATTACGCTTCAAGCAGCTATTGAGAATTCTTATTAATCTGGTTAACATCTTAAATATTCTGCGTAGCATTCCTCGTTAACCCTTTTAGGATTAAGTCGGTGATGTCAGTAAGACATATTTTGATGGAAATTTTTTCTGATATTAAGAATATGAATTGAGTGAATTTAATACACAGAAATAATAATTATAAAATCAGTGATATCTAGGTAGCATAAGAACTTACCAGTACATCAGAGAACAGGGAGACCTCTGCTTCAAAAGTATTCCTTTTCAACACAGTTTTACCCCTCACGGTTAATATCTTGTCTACCTGATACATAGACCAGACGTCTTAATGCATCTTCCAAGTGTTCTGTGAGGCTGTTTTTTCTGTTTGCCTAGGTGAACGCTGCGTATTTCCGCCTTCTTCAAGTCTCCAAGAAACGAGGTCGTGCAAACGTAGTGTGCCTACCAATATTGTTTTGTTCCTCAACATGAACTCTGTCTTAACTCTACAAAATTCTTCCATCGGTATGCTTTAGTATCCTACTTGTAGGTCTAGAACTATAAATGGATTAGTATTCTGTAAGTAATTAAGAGTTTTCGATATTCATATAGTCTCAAATGGTTGTCTTGTTCAGCTTTTAGAAGTGTATGCATAGCTAACTTCCTTGCCAGTGTTATTGTTTATCACCTCCTGAAGTCATCAATCAACTTCATTTTAGCTGTAAGGAAATCTCTGTGTTGTAAATTTTGTCCTGACTGGTCTGAATGATTTCTCACTTGTCAGTATACGTTAGGGTTTGTATAGAAAGCAAAAGTAACCCTTCGTTTTTTCTAACTAACGTATTGCTTCCAGTGCCTATACCTTTGCTGTCTTGCTAATGTGAACAGTGAAGTCTAACATGCTTGATATCTCCAGCGCATTTTGATTTGCTGTATAGACTGCCAATGTGGATTGTCTTACACTCAGACATCGGTCCCTCTCTAACCCTATCATCCTCTGATCACATAAATTCCTGTTTATTTATTCGGGGTTTCTTTCTTCTTCTTTTCTTTATATCCTTCACGTTCTCAGTGAAACATAGGGCTACCAGCTAGTGGCTTGAAGTTTCTGTAGCAGTGTTTAAGTTTTACAGGATGGGATTGCTAGCCTCATGCCCAACCTTTCCTCTTTACAAGCATTTTTCTGGCTTAACGAGGTAAAGGAGTGCGCCGGCCGGGGATTGAACCCGGGACCATGTGCATGGTCGGCGAGCATCCTAACTTTAGTATACTTGAAACCTTGCAAGAAAATAGAACGCAGACTGTGTAGCTTAAAATAGTTTTTTTTCACTCTTTTCTCTAGTCGAGGATATCATCAATGTTCAATTTATTTATACGAAAAGCACTGATATCAACTGAGACCTATTTGGAGCACAACTACCCGCGGCTGCATATCTTTACTTTATTTTCCCAATTCTTTCGTCGTTGGTGCCTCCACTAATACTGTTGGTTAACTCAGTAATCCTCTGATCACAATGGCTGGTTCACCGATATCGATAGATTGTGCAGTATTTAAAATCGGTAGTTCCTAGGAGATAGAAACCGGAACACTATGGATTAATTGGGGTTCCACTTACTGTGTGCCGGTTTCTTAATAGAGTTTGTTAAGTCCAGGACAAGTTAGGCTGGTCACATTCTTCTTCAAAACTTATGGACCACCATTTGTTACAGATTCTGACAGTTCATTGAAGGCTATCCTATATGAAGAATACTGGCAGGTATTCTTTTGTAAACTAACTCTGGTTGGATATAGTGGAATGAATAAGATAAAAATCTGGCGAATTGAGTGATTCAAATTCATTGTGTTCTGAGTAGAATAGGGGTTTTCAAGCTTTTGAATTTCCTATAGCAACGGTGTTACTTTCACAGAGTAGGCTTACTACTCTCACGCCAAACATTCCTCACATTTCAGTGCTTAATACCATTTGGTAAACTTGACGGTATTTGGGCCCTATGCATACGCGAATATGCGTATTCTAGGAGTAATCAGAGATTTCGTAACTACAACAAAGCACAGCTATTCTCTGATTGTCTCCAACCTTCTATTTGCTTCCGGCATAAGTGACTGTCGTTTCAAAAGCCATAAACTAAAACACCATTATCGTATATAAACATATAAAAGTAAACAGTTCAACGTCGACTCGTAATAATCTCATTTGATGTAATCATTATCTCAGTGGAAGCGCTGATTTCACTGTATTACTTTTAATTATCCTCACGAAAATAATTTTAGATAAAGAAGACAATAATACTAGATGCTTGTTTATATTCTGTTAAAATTTTTCATCACGAATTATCATTAGTATTCACCATCACCCTCTCCCTGGCATGCACTGACTCTTTGAACCCACCTCGTATGGTCTGCCATCAGAATCTCTAAAATAGTTAACAGGGTGAACGGTTATTCAATTATTATTATACTAAAACACATTAGCATCAAACATTCAACCAAACAAGAATATTTATTTATCACACACTGAAAATGGTACTGCCTGCTCATTGATAGCACACAGCTTCATGCATTCAGACAAGTTTATAGATTCGACAGTAATCGAAATGAATAAAATGTGACTCACGATGGTGCATAATTGCAAATGACCAGATAATTCTCCTGACACTTCTTCACACCACATCCGATTGCATTGGTAGTACTCCACACCATCTGCGAGGACGACGTAGAGAGAAAGAGTGAGTGAAGGATGGCATTTATACTTACATGTGTAACAAGCAGTTAACAGACTTTCAGTACTTGTTGTGTAAATGGGTGCAATTTTCTAATATCTGTCAGACTGAAGAGAGTGAGATGTGTGAGTTAGAGAATTTTATACTGACTTAAAATGAATTGTATTCACATAACTGAATTCCGTCATATTACATATTGCAGTGCAGGTGCATATCCCAACTCTAATTCCATGAAGGCATGACACCTGTACATGCATATCAAAGGAACTGTCAGTAGAATCAAACATGAAAACCGCTTCATCACACATATGATGATTAATGGGATATCTCTGAGCACCAATCGTGCATATAAACAACAATCCAGCAAACCATTTAAAAAATGTACTCAACAGCACGATAACACATACCTGTTTGTAGTTCTTGCACTCCGCCTTACACTCGTCCTTCGCGAAGTCATAATTCTTGTGTTCACTGAACCAATAATTCAGCACTCTATCACATTAGTGTAAATTCCACACAAACAGGAAACGGACTTACTCAGAAATGGTTGGGAATTGTGCGAGATTCTGTCCAACTGAATCAAAGTCGCCGATGATTAGGTCATTTGGATTGACAGAGAAGAAATCGCATCTGTTGGCTTGTTGTTGTGCTTTCTTGGCCAGCTCTTTGTTCCACTTCTGAATAGGGAAGTAAAAGAATGGTGTTAATACAGATGGATTTATTTCACAGTTGAAGAATTTATAGTTGGTGCTCATGAATATGAGCAAACTTTATTCCATGTGCGATTGCAGTGCTAGTGCAAACCTTTTAGATAGAGGGAATGAGTAGCGCATGTGTGTACTGACCATCTGACAGTCATTGCCTCAAAACAGTTGGAACCTGTGCGTGGTAGGAGATGAAGCAGATTTTCTAGGACTTTTCATACTCCAGTCACTACACAGTGTACATGTCATACTGAGATCACCAATTTGCTGGAAATTCACATAACACCGCATGCCTTATAACTACCCCAACATAAACAGCTGAAAACCAAATGCCAGACAATACAAACTCACCAATTTCGCCAAATTCTTTGCTGGAGGTTGACCAGGAATCAGACATATCTTAGCTGCATTACGAACCTTCTTATGGAACTTGTAGATTTTGTGTAGTTTACGAGATTTCTTCGCATCAGTGCATTGTGAGGTGATTAGGAGTAGTAGACAGAATGCTAGTGCAATCTTCATCTTTAATCTTCGGCACGATTGTTTCCTGCTATGATGAGGGTGTATTTATGTAGGAAATAACAATAAATCACGTGTGACATGGATTATTAATCATCACGTGTGGTGTCATTCTGATGACAGCTGATGTGTGTTCTCATTAGTCTTTGATGGACAATAACTTAAACAAAGATTTTCGCCTGTCATGTTCTTTGAATATCAGTCATTTATTAACCTTATTAAAAAATATGTTTCTTCATACCGTTGTATTGACGTAACTAAAGGACATTTGGCATAGGAGGAATAATTTTCACTTTTTCGTAGAATTATCAGTGACTATAGTACAAAAGTTTGCATGATTTTCTTATATGCATAACCCTTTGTCATTATTATCATTATAATTAGTATTGTATATTCCCTTGTGTTTCGAATAGAATATATGGCCTCAGCAGCACTTCTTTACTTCGTCCTATTTTCTACAGTGCTCTCCAGCTTGCCTCAGGACTGCCAATAATCTCTGATCTTGACGTCGTACGATCTCCTCCGCGTCATCCTCGGACAATCAGCTCGTCGTTCCTCATTCAGGTTTCAGTCTAGTAATGGCCTGGTGCACGATGTCATTCAATGGTCTACTTAGCGTGTGTTCAAAGACTATCCATTTTATCCTACATGTCTTTTGAGTAACATGTTCCTGGTTATCTTTCATAATGGTTTCTTGTTTCTGATTCTTTCTAGCCATTTGATCTTCGATATGGAGTCAGCGAAGTTAGCTGTCGACAAGAGCCTGCAGTGGCTTGTTTGAGATGCTTCTCGTGACGACAGCACCAAGTTCCCGACCCGTATAGAAGAAGTGACTGGCTTGATATTTGTGTTAAAAATCCTAATCTTGTTCTTTATGCTGAGTGCAGAGGAATTTCGAACTGATTTTAGATTGATGAAGGTGTTCCACGCCTTTCTGATCCTGACTGGTGTTGACATCTTCATCAGTACCCACTGCCAGTTGTTGAAAGTAGTTGAAGTGAAGAAAGCTACCCCGTTCATATTTATTCCGTTGATATTGATCGGTGCCTCTTGTTGTTGGTTGATTAATTATCTTCATCGCCTCCTTCTGATACATGTTCACGTGAAGTCCTGTCTTCGTTGCTGGCCTCTTCTACCAGTTTATTTTGATTTTCAGCTGTAAGCCTTCGAGTCTGTTTGATATGAGACATAAGTCATCTGAGAAGTCCGAATCTTCTAGAGTCTTCCTATCGAACAAACGTATTCTTCTCTTCTCGCTGTCCACAGTTTTCCTCATATTCCAGTCCACTGAAACCAGGAATCTCATGGGTTGTAGTAGTCGGCCTTGTCATACTGCTGTTTCCCCTTCAAATACATCTCTGAGTTTTCCGCTGTGGATCACCTGACGTGGCATTGTCATACTGCTGTTGAATGAGGTTCATAAAGATATAAGGTACACCGTAGTGTTGAAGCAGCATCCAAATTACTTCTTGCTCAACCCTGTCAAAGGCTTTTCGGAAGTCCATGAAGTTGAGGCATAGGTTCGACTACAGTTCTATGCTTTTTTCAATGATGATGAGTAAAGTTTCAGTTTGATCAGCATATGATTTGCCTTTGCTGAATCCAGCTCGTTCCAAGCAGAGTTCTGTATCCAATTCATTCTTTATTCTCTCCAATATGATGTAACTTGGTACTTTACTTGGCATAGAGAAGAGCATAATTCGTCGGTACTTCGTGCAGAGGTTTGTGTCGCCCTTCTTTAGTAATTTGACAAGTTAACCTTTCTTCCAGTCATTAGGTAGCTTCTTTTCCTTTCAGCCACTCTGCATTAGTTGTGTGAGCATAGAGTCTGGGACTTCTGAATCCATTTTCTATGCTTCAAATGGGAATTCCATCTTGTCCTGCTGCCTTCTCAGACTTCAGTAGCTTGATTACTTTTAAGACTGTTGCTTTTGTTGGAGGATAGGTGTCCACTGGCAGTTCTCTGCCGCTATTGATGATATTTATGGATGCGTTGCAGGTGATGGCAGATTCCGCTCATTAATAATCCGATTCCCTTGACCATCTTTTAAAGGTCTCACCTGTGTACATCTTTACCCGCAAAGAGATCTGGTTATCTGGTGTAATGCACTGAGGTCTCTTTTACCTGCAGTCTCCTACGCCTCCCTTTCCGATCTGTCGTAGAATTGTATTTCGTTCTTCTCTGCTTCTTTGTTCAGTAGGTTCTAGATTGAACTCAGCCCCTCCTTCTGTTATCCGCCCTCGCATCGGTTAGTCTTCTGTTTCACGATCCTCGTCTCCTGAATTAGCTGCCAGATGTTCGTTGAGAGTCATTCGTTGTCTTGCCTCTTCTTTCTTCTTAAAACGTTTGCACACATTACCTTGAAAGTCAACCCCTAGAGTGCTCCAAATTTCATCCACGTATGTTTTCTCAATGATCTCACTTAATATTTCCAACTTTCTCTGATAACTGCAGTGAATGTATCCTTTGTAGTTTCGTCCCTCAGTTTGTTTATCTGAATTGTAGATTATCTTCAGTTGTTTTTAAGGCTGTCAACATGACTTTGAAGGTTCCTTACACTAGATAGTGATTTGAGCCCTTCTCGAATATATGTCAAGCAGGCTTAGTCTCAACTTCCTTGAGCGACACTGAGATGAAATCTGTCTAGTTTTCGGTGCGTCCAACAGGTGTAATCCATGTTGTTTTGTGTATATCTTTGTGCAGCCAGAAGTTCTACATTGTTATTTATTTCGCTTAGCGAAAGCATCTTGACTCGTAGTGAGTTCTCTTCCTATATTGTCTGCTCCTAGTTTGGTTGGTTTCGAAATCGTCCATTAGGATTTAGATGTCTCCACTTGATGTGCTGTCCATTAATGTCTACAGTTATCTTTATTCTCTTGTTTTGAGTTGTTTTTAAGCGCGTGGCATTGGATATTTTAACTTTTCTCCATTTCAGTTAGATCTTGCTGTCATAATCCTGAAGGAGAAGATTGGTTTACATTGTATAATATCTTTGTCTGCTGTTGATGAAATCATGGTAGATACTACCTTAGTGTTTTTGCTGTTGTCCAGATTAGATCATTGAGCTTCCAGTTAACATTTGTGAGGGCCCAAATCGATTCCACCCGATCTGACAGATTCATGGCACATCCATATCTTTAGCTTTATAAATTGAGCTAATATCCCACATCCCTATGCTTATTCTTGCTTCCATCCAAGGAAGACACATCCGCTGACTGGTTTCTCGAAGGCTGTGACCAGTCCCCTTCATTTCGCCTCTCTGACTCCAGCGAGAAATAAGTTTGTTTATTATACATTTTATATTTTTTTTACTATTTTAGTTGTGCGTCACAGTTTTGTAGCAGCTCGATTGGTTTCCCGGGATAGAGTCGGTAGCCCCAAGCCCAATACTCCCTCTTTTCCGGACTTGGAATCGGAGAGAAAACCAGCGAGCTAGTTAACTAGGCGGGATTTACCGTAAACAGAGGTGACCGTCTTTGTAACTCTAATGAGTAAATATGCGACAAATATCAAAGAAGTTTGATTCTAAATTTAACTGCATACATTCCTCATTTCTTATGAAATAATAATATGTAAACGTTCGTGACGAAATTGGCTCTGAATACCACCAAAAATCATTTTTGATATCATGAATCATTTGTGAATATGTTTCAGGCTTAGTCATTTACTTTCGACAAAGTTTGTTAGTGAATGATTACACTCAGAACGGCAATAATGCTTGATTGACTGCATGGTGAAACAAACACAGAAGTTTCACTTTCTTTTACACAGTTTACGCTTCACTCTATCTCCTACGAATACTAAGTATGAACGAAACAATTTTTGGTTGTCTATAGCTAAGTAATTTGAAAAGTGCGTTAAATCTAGTCTATTAAGTAGAGGCAGCGATAACTCTATTGTTTTCTCAAACGTCACACAGTAGAAAGTAACACTAGTTTTCAAAGGGAAGCTTAATCATTTCAAAGCGAATCTCACAGAATTAATCCAATAAGGTAAGTATGTTCATTTGCATCCTCTTCTCCAGTGTCTATCTCACTTAAGCCAATCAGCAGGGTAGTAAGTGTTGACAGGGCATAATTATTGTCTCACACTTCATGGTCGCATTGTTTCAATTAGACAGGAAAGAAATGATTGAGTGCATTTACCATTACTTTTGGAATGTTTCGAATAACCATTTAGAATTTCTTACTTAATGTAACTCTTCACTTCACTTTTACTTTATTCTTGGTCATTTATCTATTCTAGATTAAAATAAAATTTTGATACTACTGTAAATTTTCAATTGTGGAAAAGATTGTCAATTAGAGTTCATGATGTCTATTTTTATCCAAAATATCAATGAATCGGGTGTTTCTGAATGATTGATTTGATGAAGTACTCTACACTTCTGCTTTAAAACACCTTTGCTATGTATGTTTGACTGTATTATCAAATCTAGTTGCGTCTTTTTGTCCAGTTTTATTCTTAATTCATTTTAATTTTGATCCCGATGATGCCATTTTTTGAGTATTGGTTTATTGGGATTTGATTGATTGGTTACAGGATTTCATCATGAGCTGACATTGGTTAGAAAATCACTGGGAAACCTGATTTCACCTTACTGGTCACAAGTTCGCAATAGAATTCCAGGAAACTCCTTCCCGTAGCAAGTCACTTACGAGCATTTCTTTTACCACTTATCAGTTAGAGAACCATTGAAAACCAGTAGTGGAGTACTGGACAGCCGACGATTCTTTAACTAGGACGAAATAGTCTTCCATTACTTCCAGGTTTTCCAATGGTACTCTAACTTATGGCATTTTTCTTTTAATTAGTTCGTCACATTTCTTTCTTCAAAGCATTACTCTGAGAAGATAGGTAGGTACAGTATCTTGTAAATAGAATTATCGCTTTGCTACATCGTGGTCTGGCAAAAGACAGGCAAAAATAATCCATAGCATCCCACTTAATCTTCCCAACATACTTCTTATTCGTCTGCTGCACATAACTGAAGCGATAGACATTCAAACTATTAAGCTTAAACTATTCATTGAAAAGAAGTTCGTACAGCCACTACCCTTCCTTTGGCCTATCCAAACCTAACCAACGGATGACTTCTCCACCACCCATTACTTACATTTTCAACAGCTTTCATATCATCCTTTAATCTTATCGCATCTTCATTGAAACATATTTTATAAACTTCTCTTACATTCTAGAATTACTTAATCGGTCATTATTGTTATTATTATGATTAATTACAAAATTTAAATACACAATGTTATTATGAATTTTTATCTGTAAATTTATGTGCATTACAGTTGACACTGGTTAAATGTAATTGAAAACAATATGGTTTGCTTAAATGTGTTGTTCTCAACCTACAGTGGATAGTATCATTTCTTTTCTGCGTGATGCTTAATCGTAAAAGTATTCACCTGATATGTTTGGACAGTTAGATGGTAATACTTCTGAGCAGTAATTTACAAGTGTGTAGTGATTTAATGAACAACTTCCACTTTCATTTCACACATCATTTCCTACTATAATTTTCCTTGCTTTTGTGTTTAACCCTCCTTTATAATGCTTCGTTTCATTATTTCACCCACTGTACCTGTCAGGGATACGTTAAAAAATACCAGACATTATAAGTGTCCGTGTCTAGATGCAGTTTTTATTATACCCATATCCTGCAAGATTTTCTTTTGTACGCTTGCCGTCATCGTATTCTTTATCCCTGTATATTCATCTTGAAAACTACCTGAGAATATTTTTCTGCTGATTCGCTGGCTGTTTACACATTCTTTTTGTGTTGGAAATCTTCACGTTTATTCCATTCTGCATATATTTTTATTATTACCAGTTTATTTTATTTTTAGGAAGTAGTACACTATCTGAAGTGCATCGGTAGCACAGTTGCAGGCTGCTCGTCAGCCATGCAGGTTGTCCGGGATTCGACTCCTGGCAGACTCAATCCTTTACCTCGCTTTGCCAGGAATAGGACTGACAAAGATGGAAGGTTGGGTATAAGTCTAATAGTCTCGGTCTGTAAAAATAAACAACACTGCTACTGAAACTTATAGCCTCTAGTTTGAAGCTATGTGTTCCACTGGGAACGTTGAGGAAGAAAGAAAAGAAAAAACACTGTATGAAATGGGAAGTGTTCCGGTGATTAGCCTGTTTTATTCGGTGGCCCATAAGGTGCAATTCTTTCAATTTTTCTGTTGGCTTTCTTTTCATATGACCTACCGTATTCTGATAAGGTAAATTTTGTTAAGTATACTGATAATCTGACTGTTTCCATGCTGTTTGTGTCTCAGTTAGATTGCTCCATAATGAATAAATTTTTTATCAGATATTTAGTCAGTGGTCCTTGCCAAAAGGTCTTAAGCCAAATCCTTCCAAATGTCAGACTGTTGACTTCACTTTTAGACACAAGTGAGACTTACATGAAATGATTCACTGTCATGATTCTACTCTACAATCAAAGTTGGCACTGAAATATAAACAAAGTTGAATGTTAAATAACTCCGATTACGTCCCTATTGTAGTCGTTCTTGGTCTTTCTACATCATGTTAGTTTTCAGAAAGATATTTCGATTAACTTTCTACGTATCACTCAGTTTCCATTTTCTAAGTTTGTTGATTCGTGTATTCTACCTGTTTTTCTTTATTACTCCCCTTTAATCTTTCTTGGACTACTTAAGAAATACTTTAATACACTACGAAGGTGACTAAAAGATGTCAGTAGAGCGAGTGGTGTGCCAATAAACCTACGTGATACATAGAACCATGCAAGAAATAAAAGAATATTGAGTTATCAGACTCTGAGGATCCTCCCTATACACAACTCTCCCCTTGCTTCCCATCAGGTAGAACCAGAAGCAATTATCGAAGAACTTTATGCTCAGAGGACTTAGTTCAAAAAACTCTACACTACCTTATTTAGTACATATTTTATGTGATAAGAAAGGTGCAAGTCATGCAATTACTAACAGTCCCGACCGAAAGCTGCTACCTTGACGTGGTGCTCGGGCTAGAACATCGCAATGACCTAATCAAGCTATACTGGCTGAGACTTATGTCTCTTGAGGTTCTACCATGCGAGGCAGGTTGTTTGGATAGCGGTTAAACAAAAAGCAGCTACCCAATCCAATACCATGATTCAAACAAATTCACAAAATATCATGCCGGATCGGTCGGGGCCTGGACTAACAACGACCGCGCTTCCTGCTACCGTGTCACAGGGCAGAAGTGATAAGTATGCTACTGAGACACATCAAACAATAAAGAACAAACAAAAGCAGGCCGCGTGTGACCGGCCTCAGGCAGTTGTCCCCTGAGCTCTGCGGTCACGCAACCAACTTCCATGGTGTAGGCAGCCGGGAAGTAACAATCGCCCTCACAATCCGAAATGCACACGAAACCTCTCTAATCCCCAATCAATCAATCGACGATGCTGTGAAGTTACATCAACTGAGGTCATTGGGACATGTGTTGCGTATGCCTACTCATCGGCTTCCTCGACGAGCAATGTTAGCTGATATAATGTGAGGCTGGGAAAGAGCTAGCGGAGGTCAAACCAAAACATGGCTGCACCAGTCAATCAAATCTACAACAGTTAGTCTAAGCCATGTAGGAAGGTGTAGACTTCCCGGCTGGTTGGGTTCCCCGGGACGGTAAAAACCAGTGGTTGGAAACTATTGGTGACATGGCTGAAAATCGTTCTGAATGAATAGCGCAGATGCATCCACTCCTTGTGACCTATGATTTCCAATGAAACTATATTGTTCTTCGTTATTTCTATTCCTTTGTCTCACATATCTGTTTACTGTCTCTATAATGCATCTCTTCTAATTTCTTCTCTTGCTTTGTGTGCTACATGGAGTGTGGCGACTTGACCTGCCGTACATTGGTGCAAAGTTCTATGTCGAAAACAGACAGACAGACAATTACTAACATTTTGTGAGGAACACTAAGTAAACGACACTTCTTATTGTTGTTAGTATTTTCCTTTAAAATTTAATTTTATCTTCATATTATTATTGAACAGTACTACGAATGCAAATGCCTTGTCTGATTATCTCCCCCTATGCAATGTAAAAGGGAAGTTACATGCAACACTGTAGTACATACTGGAAATTTACGAAAGAAATAAGAACTAAACCCTCGAATAATGCCAATAATATTAGTATTCTTTGCTGCAGACTGAAGCTTCTTTGTACATGAGTCCAAAACCTTTACGTTTCTGTATACAAAGGAATCCTAATTACAATGAGCTCTGATTATTGAAAATATATATCCCAACAGCTAAAATAACTGTGAAAATCCAATATAGGAATATTTTAATTTAAACCAATTAGGAGAAAAAACAAGGGATTCAAGGTAGAGATTGTTTTTGGGAAATTCACCTTCCAAGAATTTCCTCTGGAAATGTCAAATAAATAAGTGGAAGGGTTATGCAATTACATAAAAAGTATAAAGACTGCTAAGTGGAATAAGTTTAATGCAAAGTCATTCAAATAGAGCCATTTCCAATTTGCTTCTTAACCACATGAAATATTGCTATTGATTAAGCAACTGCGTAAAGGTATCACTCTCGAAGCTTTAAAACACAGACTCAGTTATATTCCACATGAAAAACTAAGTCACGGACAACATTAAAAGACAGGGATGTTTCATAAATGGAAGACAAAAGGACTGAGTGAAGGAATATTTAATTCCAATTAGATCCTCATCTCTGTCTTCACTCTAATATGCGCGTATACATACATAGCACTTTTAATAAAATATACAAATTTTAACCGATCAAGAGGCGTTATATTTGTTTTAACGTAAATTAATCAGTGTCAACATGTCAAGAGGAAGGATAATTAATCAAGAAAATTAACACACACACACACACGATTAAAAGGCAGAAATGGTTACAACAAGTGCATTGCGTAATACATAATTTTGGAAGAATAAAGGGTAATTAACGAATAAACTAGTGTTCCAGACGATTACGTAGTAGGTAATTAATTGTAATGAATTAGTCAGAAAAAATAATAAAGTAGTTTGGACAGATGTAATTTTTAAAGGTTTAGGGAGAAGGCGAAGTAGTTAGGTTGATACATTCACGTAATCATGGCCAAGGCAAAAGAAGTCGCTGTACAAATTACTTCTGAACACACAGATTTGGCTTCTCCAGGTGGATTCCGATGGCCTCAGGTGTGTGTAGAAGAAAAACTCGGGAAGCAAAATTAAGACTAGTAAGAATGAAATAAATAAATTTAAATGCTGTATTAACATAAACTTTATGGTCACTATCCACAAGGTGTGCTAAGGGGAAAGCTAGGAATAGATATTGTTTGTCCCTTGCTTAACCATGCTGGATTATATTCCGAAATATGATGACGAAACTGCCTAATTGTACACCCAATATAGCTGGCTTCTCAGCTGTAGTCAAACTGGTAGATACACATAGAAGAGATAAATTTTGGCTAGTTTATCCTTATTTCGCGAATGTAGAATAGGGGTAGTAGTGAAGAGACAATGTACCTCTGCTGCGTTGATAGCTGTTTTAACTGCATTCTTCAGGCACTGTGTTACTATTTCAGTGATGTCGTCATCAAGGAACTGTGATTTTATGAAGAGTTTTTTTTACAGTTCTTGCCATACTGACTCTCCTTGAAGATAAATACATATTTTTCTCAATGAACTTATCTAGATAACCACTATTACCAAGTACTTCTCTAGTAATCTTAAGTTTTTCATTGATAGAGTCGTTCACTTCTACATTATGTTTTGTGTGTAATATGACTCAGCCATCTAACTGACGTGAATTTAATCATTCTTCATTCCGCTTAGCATATTTGTTGAGTAACAATGTTGTTTTCTAGTTCGCTGCCTTTCACAGTTGCTTGAATCATATTCTTTATGGCACGTCATCTGATTTTCAGCAATGAACTAATGTGGCGTTTATTAACAGGAGTTTCAGCCTGTTCAGAATACTTTCCGCCCCATAAGTGCTAAGTCTCTGGATGAATATTGAATCACTGACCTGACATTGATATGCTGAGGTCTGCAGAGGAATGAAGGCCTATCTCGTTTTTGCAATCCTGTCTATTATTGACCAACTCATTCTCACCGCCTTTCTCATTCTCTCATTCACTGCTGTTTAAGTAGGTGAAAGAGACAGTTTTCTTTAGGTTTCTCCTGTTGACAATGTTTATTGCTTATTATTGTTGGTTGGGTGCCTCCATTACCTTTGTTCGCCTGAAGTTATCTCTATGTTGCCTTTGTGGGACATGAGATATAAATCAACTGCAATTAAATTGTTCATATTAATGAATAAGAAAGTAACAATGTTTGTACCACATAAGACAATATCTTGTTTTCCAACATATAATAATCAACTCTGTCTATACATTAAGTCTAGGAAAAATTTTGTCCCATAGATTTATCCAGATAAATTGCTCATGAATTCAATCAGTGAGAATGAACAATATCTAGTGTAAAGGGGAAAATAACTTACTGTTTGAATGAACCTTTATCAGCCTTGTTTTTGATAATAATCTACTTTTTCCCATGTCAACTGTAACCTCTATCTTTGAAAGAGAAGTTCATTGAAATGAATATTTGGTTTATTGTGGGAATTTGTTGCCACAGTTATATCTCAAAGTAGGCTTTAAGTGTTGGCCTGTCCTACCCACCCTATTGTGTGATTGTGTGTTAATTCATGCAGTACCAGTGCTGAGTTTTCCTCTAAATCACCTATTTTCTTGGAGTTAACCACTCTTACCTTAGCTGTATTCTTATGTTCCAGCAGTCTGACTACCTTTGACCTCTTCTGTAGGTTAAAGGACCTAGTTGACCCAATTAGACAAAATAATATAATTTACAAAATGAATTGCAATGACTGTGAGTTAGGTCAACCACATAGATCAAACTAGTTGGTCGGGGGTAGTCAGATTGTGGGAACGTAAGAAGTTAGCTAAAGTAAGAATGGTTGACCCCGAGAGCGTAAGTAATTTAAAAAAAGCTCAACAATTGCAATGCATGCATTAACACACAACCACACAATAGGGTGGGTGAGGTTTAAGATTCTAGAAAGTAATCTAGGTATGTGAAGAGAGGAGTTGATTAGTGAATGTTTGTTCATCGAGTCTACACCCAACACATGCAGTAGGAATGACTCATCACTCATATCGGAAATATGCAAAATACTACTACCAATCAAATCAAGGGATGGAAAATAATGGAATTATATAAACGAAATTAGAAAGTTGTGTGAGTACCTTGATATGATTATGAGCAATAAATTGTGCTGGCAACATGGTCACATCAGTAAATATTACTGTATAACACCGTGAGACTTAATCAAAATAAATTTTACTCATAATGCAATTACAGTCTGATTCTTCTTATTGTTGCAATTATATCAAAGTATAAATCAATCCACCAAAGTTATTTCCGCCTCGTTCTACTTTCAGGATTTCGCCTTTTTACTCATTTTACGATAAATTTATCAATCATAAAGATTTGCTGGATAGATCTTGTTTGTCCCTTGCTTAACCATGCTGGATTATGTTCGGAAATACGATGATTAACCTACCTAATTGCACCCCCTATGTAGCTGGCTGCTCAGCTGCAGTCGAACTGGTAGATATACATAGAATAGGCAAATTTTAGGTAGTCTATCTACATTTGGATTCCACTGTTAGTCACCATTCACCAATTAAATTCTAATTAAATGCCCAGATATCGTCGTAGCAAGCCGACATGTCAACCTGATACGGAACACTTCCGTTCAATCAGTCGACAGGAAAATCTAAAACTTCAATTAAAATTATAAAGATTAGGTAAAAATAAGATTTTCTGACACTTCTGTAGGATCAACGCATTACGATGGCACTGTAAAGATGTAGTCAACATTGATTATTACCATTCAAGGGTGGAACAGTTTAACCACACTAGTTATTTTCTGTCTGAAAAATGAGTTCCGTATAATCACGGAATAATTCTTATTTGTTTCAGCTAATAAGTAAACTAAAACTAAGTTTAAACTGTTAAAAAAACACTTGAAAAAATGAAATCAACTCAGAAATGTCTAATCAACAATAGTTTCATGACAATTATGCCATTTCGTCAATACATATCATGAAGAAGGAGGTAAGACTTCTGTCATACATCTGTCAGTGTAAAAATGACAATATTTCCAAAACACAAATCAAATCATGACAAAGCCATTGTTTTTATACCACTATATATATAGAGAGAGCATAGTAATGCCATATTCTTTGCGACCTAGTTTTGTATAATATTATATATCGATGACGTCTGCATTAATCATTTTCATTTTCCTTGCCACATTACTGATTCACACTGGCGGTGATAAGTTAAAATTAAATAAAGAAGTTAGAGAAGTATTCCAGTTGCATAAATACTATCGTAATTCAATTCGTTTTTGTCAAATTCCAAGACAGCCACCGGCTAAATTCTTGTCAAAATTGGTAAGTTCTATTCATCAATTAAATAATTCCAAGGGAAACGTTGTTACTCCAACTGACTGTTCCATGTTTTTTCTTGTTTGGATGTATAATTTGACGGAGAACAAATTTTACATTTCTGGGATAAATACAGCTTTATGTAATATAATAGCCAGGAGACACGTGATCTGAGTATACCTGCGTTTCCACAGACTGATAGCGTTCTCACTGAAACTAAATTCTAACATCCATGATTTCAGATATCAAAGATTTATCTGCTAGGCCACTGGATTATGAAAATTAACTTTTGTTTAACGGGTTACATTGGGACACTACCACTTTACATGTATATCCAGTTTAACGTATCTTAAACTGGAATAAGTGCGCATCTTGGACTCCAGTGTTAGCCGCTACCAATCAAACAACATCAACTTAATCCTCAAGCATCTACGACGTTTGCATAATAGAAGCAGACATGTGAGCAGCTACCAATGCATTTAGGTTCAATAGAAATTTGTCAAAGACAAATTCAAAATAACAATATCGATATTAGATGACTGAAGGTAGTGAGAAGGAAGCCTTAGACCTGGGTTTTGTGCTTGTCGGCACTCATCAGTGAACAAAGCGTATCTGCGACTTTGAAGGAACTCATGTCCTTTCTGAGATTTGAATGAGCGTCACCCAGTGCTACCTGAAGTCAGAGAAGTTACCACGGAGGTTTTCAAACTGGCGAGTAACCTCCTGTAAGACTGCATTGGATACTTTGGTTGGGCGTTAATTGGTGACTAGCGTAATGTGTCTAGTCATTTGTTTGGTGCAGACTGAATTCTGTCAGTCAAGTTTGCCATGTAGCCACCGATTGTCTCCAACCATTTAATACCAATAATTTAAATTTCACCATGATGGTGAGCCATCTGGAATGGTGGCCTGGACTATACACAGTGAACCAGTTACTAACTAGCGTCCAATCAAAATCACAATGTCATCAAGTTAAAAGATTATGAATTAAATTAAAAGGAGTAATTAAAGTGGGAGTAACATGCAACTCTCTGAGCTTGTGCTAAATAATTCGTGAAATTTAATAACTCACCCGGATTATACTAATATGATTGCTAACTTACTGCTTTTGTCCCCAGTTCTATCTCGATATCAATACATGCACAGAAGTTTTGCCTGACTTATACCATCAAGACTGTTTAAATGTATGCGAACAAACATGAATATATGGTACTAAATTCTGATGAGCATAATTATTATCAAACAGGGTAAATCACATCAGTAAAAGTATACACTTAGCTGAGTTTATTTCGATGACATTATGAAGGTAGTTTGATCAGCCAATGTAGCTCAGACGGGACCTTGAACTTTATGGACAGCCGGACGCTCCCCAACAGAACACTTACTTGTTGACCTACGTACCGACTTCTATGCTACAAACATTTCAATAGCTAGGTGAATTCATCTTTTTTTTGTTTCGGTTCCGCTTCATGCCATTCCTCTTCTTATTTTACAGGTTTGGAATAAAGAATTAGCTAAAAAAGCTCAAATTACAGCTAACCGATGTAATTATGCCTATGACAGCCCGTCAGATATGAAATTCGATGAATTCATTTCAGTAGCACAAAATATCGCTGATAGTCCATCAATTCAAAAGTGAGTTGTCTTTTATAAATGAGGTTATAGTTTAATTATTTATTATCTTTGTTCCTTTCTTTTCTTTTCACCTTTTCAGAGCAGTAGCTAGTTGGTTTAGTGAATATAGAAATTATACCTATGAAACAGATAAGTGTAAAGGCACATGTATGCAGTACAAGCAAGTAAGTGCGCTATTATTTATCTGTACAGTATGTTGGGTTGATGAAGTGGTGATTTACAGTCTATGTTAGTTCACAGTAGTGTATTTCTCGAATAACAAAGAGGTGAAGTTAACCTTAAAGCACCGCTAACTACTGATAGAGAGTGATCGCACCACTGACCTTGAAACGCTCATTGAGCAAGTTAGTGAAATCTGGAAAGTAATCTTGTGATCATAGGAGTGTTATGCTATTAAATGGGATATTTTTTATTTTTTTTTTTATAGCTTGATTTCACACCGTATTTTTGGTACAGGTATGGAATTTTCAGTATGTGATATCGGTAGCCCAATTTTACAGGCCGACCATTGATATCGGGGTGAGTCGGGGGGGAATTGAACCTTGGACCACGGGCATGGTCGGCGGGAGTCCTAACCGCTGTGCCACCGACGCACAAGTTTTAGCCTATGTTTGGAAAAGATTAATTTACCCTTTAAGCCAAGGAAAAGTTAGGGTTAGGTTAACCTAATAAAGGTGACAGTAGGCGTGGTTTGAGTTAGACTACAGTTAGTTTAGAGAATTTCGCACGTTAGGTTCATGTTTAGAAAAGATTAGGGTTATTGTTAGGTTTGGAAGACCTTAACAATTACATGCATAGAATGTGATTAAATTACTCCGTTTTTAGAGGATAGAACTTGTGCACTTTGCATGGGTATAATTCAATTGTGAGTAAAATTTATTTTGATAAAGTCTCACAGTGTTATACAGTAATATTTACTGATGATACTGTTTCGAGCACAATCTACTTCTCAGTACATATTACTGTGTAACACTGTGAGACTTTATCAAAATAAATTTTACCCACCAGGGAATTATACTCTGTTGATACTCCAACCTAAGAGCTATTTTTGTCACATGTGAGAAAACGATATCCTCTGTAACACTTTTCTATAGTTTTTTTGTATTTTTTTGATAAAAATATGTATTCCATACACAAAATGCCTCCTTCACACGATTGATACTTTCGAGGACATTCGCTGATTGGTAGTTAGTGGTGCTTAAAGTTTATCTTTGCCGGCGTCTATTTATAGATAGTATTTCTACTTAATATATTCACTTATTATGAGAGGGCTGATTTCAAGGTTAGTGAATATAGAGACCTACCGAAAGGCGTGTATGTAAGAAATCCGTCTACTATTTAATCATTGTGTGCCCCAATTCTCATCAACCGTATTCAGCAGCAGTACAACAATGCCATGTGTCATGTGATCCACAACAGGAAGCTCAATGAAACTTTTAAGTGAATAAAGTAGTAAGAAAAGTTCACCCACTATCACCCATGATGGCATTCCTAATTGTGATAGACTACCGTATGCATCAGACAGTGAGGAGTAAGAAGACAGGATTACGCTGGACTGGTAAGAAGACTGTAGAAGATCTGGACTTAGCAGATGATTTATTTCTAAATGTTATACAAACTCAAAGATACACAAACGAAAATCAACAAATCGTCAGAAGACCTGGCAGCAAAGATAGAACTTCAAGTGAACTTAGAAAAGACAGAGGTGATGAAGATACTTAGAGACCAACAACAGCGAACATAAGTCACTCAAAGGAATACATTCGGAGGAGGTCATTTCCTTTACTTATTTGTCTAGTTGGCATCGTTTCAACTACAGACAATCGACACGGATAAGGATGTCACAAAAAAGAATCTGAAAGGTAAAGAACATCTTCATCACTCTGAAAGCACTTTGAAAATCTAATGCACTCAGTATAAAAAAAATTCGAATTTTCAACATCAATGTTAAGTCAGTTATTTCTTCTATATGGGTCAAAAATTTAGTACATTACGGAAAGCAGTTCCAACAGACTAATGAAGACTTTCATCAGCAGCTGCTTTCACTGACTTCATACTGAAGAGGAAATGGCAAGAAAGGAATATTTTTTGGGAGCATTACAGTAAATAATTGATTTCATCTATATGATTAGTCGTTGTAATTTATATGTTTGTGGTTGACTGGTTCTGTTGGCTTCATATAGATATGTGTGTTACTTATATAGGCTACTTTATTTATCTCAAATTATTCACTGATGCACTAGCATACATTTCGTATTTGTAAGACAGTTTAACAAAAGCACTTTGTCACTAGATTGGCTGGTCAAAAAGACGTGAAGATTGTTATCCCATCTTGACCAAAATGATCTCTAGTGTTTCGCTACACATACACTTAATGATTTATTTATAACATTCGATTAGATCCTCATCGTTGCTGTTTTATTGGTTGCTCTCTTTACTCTAAACCGATCAAATTTTATCAACGTAAATCCTGGACAATTTACGCTTACTTTTATTGGTTTGCATTTTTAAGGCCGATTTTAGTCTATTAGCCAACAGTACACAATTCTCAGTGAGACGGTGGCATAGCGGTGAGGATGTTCGCCGACCATGCTAGTGGTCCGGAGTTAGATACCCGGCCACGGACGCACCTCTTTTATCTCGCTGAGCCAGATATAATGCTGGTTAAGAGGAAAGGTTTAGCATGAGGCTAGCAGCATCATCCTGTAAAATAAACACTGCTACATAAACTTAAAGCCACTATCTTGAAGCCCTATATTCCACCGGGGAAAGTCAAGGAAAAAATAAATAAAAAATAATAACACAATTCTCTAAGTGTCTTATTGTCATTTAACCTGAATCCTATATTTCTAAAAGCTTCTCTGGTGTATTTCAGTCTGTCATAATTTAATTTTTCGAAATTCTAATGTTAGCTATATATATATATATATATAGATTAGTGAACTGAGATCATGAGGTTTGGTTGGGAGTGGCTAGAGATAAATGGATTATTCTGTTGGAGTGTTCAGTTATCCCGCCTGTAAATTTTGTACTGTTATTTGGTTAAATTATTCCGTATTACACACTCTGTAATGACTTCATGAACATATGTGGTTTAAATCCACTTCAGGGGGCTTTAGTAACATTTTGATGGTTTTTATTTCAATTTTCTTGATTCCAGTTAGATCTTTGTGAATAATTTCCAAGTTTACGGTCGACTGAGTTGATGTTTTTCAAATAAGTCTGTTAAATATCAGTTGAGAGTCAGTGACTTGAATTTCCTTTATCAGGTTTCGTTACTGTTGTTACCCTATCCCCATAAATCTTCACTCCATTCACATTTACCATTAAGTTGTATCTGTTTTATTCACACTGACTGGCTATCGTTAGACAAAAGTCTGTGAATTCTAGATAACTGTCCTTCAGAAAGACTAACCGATTCTTCCAAGATTCATCAAGAAATAGTGCTTCCTGGATTGTTGACTCTGTCATTTTCAATTTTCTCGATAACTTAAATGATGACATTTCAGTAGAGTAAACTTCACTTCAATAATAATAGTAATAGCTTTATTCTGGGAAATGTCAGAATGCCTCATCGTAAAGTATTTACTCCTTGTGCAGAATCTTTAAAGAATATAATAAACGACAAGATTCATCCGAAAAAAATGCTCCAGTACTATTTCACAATGTTCTTCCTCCATTTTATTCGCTAACAATTCCTAGTGATAAGTAGAAACTTATTTGAAATAGTGGTCAAGTACTAATTCTGAAATACTGTGAAAATTATGTCGTCACAACAATATAAAATGGTGTAAACACAATGCTTTTTCGTGGATAGGAAATTTAGACAGCCTAGTGATTTCAGCAGACCACCAATCAGACCAGAAGTAAGGCATTTAGTACCGATTGTTGCCAGTTGACGATAAAATTGCTAACTTGATAAATATTCCTTTCTTTTAAGTGCAAACTAATAGTTGAAATTGTCTGAAATGATTATTATCGGTTATCGGTGGTGTTTTTTGGTGGAAATATGAATAAATGCAATATTTCGATAGGTGATTTAACCAATGAAAACTAAAAATAAATGGCATATAAATATATGTATAATTTTTAGATGGTGAGAGGAGAAGAAACAGAAATTGGATGTGGTGTTAAAAAATGTAAAAAGAATTACGTAGTTGTATGCAATTATTCTCCAGCGTGAGTTATTACCAGTTGTTATTCACTTAATTATTTCTTTTTCAGTAATATTATTATTATTATTGTGAAATCACAAAGCAGTAATGCATTAAAACTTCTGATATATATGAGATTGGTGAAAATCCGTATCTAAGTAATGTTACGTACTGAAAACAGTTATGAAACCATTGAAAACTAAAGTACTCAAGATAGCTGTTTCTGCCTAGCTATTGTCTCTTCCGCAATACACACCCATGACAATACCCACTGGAAATCGAGTCCAGGGCATTCACGTAGGCTATACCAAGCCCGTTGAGAGTCCAGCTACTAGGTTGCAAATCAATGATACTATGATTGTTACTTCTGTCAGTTCGTAACATAGATCTATCACCAATGAATGCTTTAAAAACACCCACACTGGCCACAACTTCTCAATACAGCTTAGGATATCTACTTAATAGCCAGCAATAGTCTCTAAGGGCTATTAGTTTGTGAAGAAATCTAAATCCCATAATCTAAATAAAAAATGAACTCAACTGTTGGATGGTGACCAGTAGTGGGATCAATGATGCTTATTTCGCACTATTTGGGACTCGTCGTCCAGGTGTACCCGCATTTTTCAGTGAGTAAGTGGTGATGTTCCCTCCACTGAAGCTCGAACCCAGTGCCCATAGTTTTAAACGCCGAAGCGCTTACCGCTAGACCACTTGGGCCACGAGAGCCACCTCTTGTACAACCGAAGTGCTCAGTCTCAATCGATCCACTCAATCGATGGAAAAATCTAAAATTGAATTCAGTAAATGAATAAATAAATAAATAACGTTTAACCTGATATTTAACTGGAAATTGAAATCCCTAAACATCTTTGCTGTTTGTAGTCCAGTATTCCACTTATGTTTTTCAGGTTAGACCACTCATGGATATTAGTTAGAGAGCCATTGAAAACCAGTGGAGGAGTACTTGGCAGCTGCTTCATCCTAGTTTGGGAGTGTCATCAGCAGTATTCAACCACCCCACTGGGGTTCGAGCCCAGGACTTCCCAGTCACAAGGATAAGTTTTAAATCATTCAGCCACTGGAAACCGGCTCAAAGGCCCATGAATTCTAATCTCTATCGATTCGCGATATTTGGCGTGACCACCAACCACTGTCATTGGCGGAAAATCCATCCCTGCTTCTTACTTAATGTACCTCACTGGTCATGACTCCGTCCTGTAGCAGGTCACTAGCGAGCATCAGATTGATTTCCGAGAGTTGATTTCTTTTGTCGAGTTAAACCACGGAATGATATCATTTAGAAAGCTAGCCTTTTAATTGGAAGATTCTGGGTTCGAACCCTGACAGTAGGTGCGTACTGCTGACGCATCCCAAAACTAAGATGAAATAGCTGTCTAGTGCTACACCACTGGTTTTCAGTGGTTGGTCAACTGATATCAATCCATGGTCTAACCCTAAAAACAAGTCGAATCCTTACAAATCAACTTTTCAAAACTGAATTATCTTTTGTGGGGTAAATTTCTTCGGATGTGGAGCTTTGGTTCCAGTTGATTTGTACAAAATCTTCTACAGTGACGATTTAATCTGAGCTAGCGAATAGCGACAACTCAAACTTCCATAAATAATATCAATATTGCCATAAGAGTCTGTCAAGTTAGGCTAATCATAGAGGATCTTAACAGAAAGTAATACTATTGAAATTGTTGTAGGGCCAAACAACTTTCGTATTCAAAATTCATTCGGGCTTCAACATGACTGATTTTTATCTTAAACAGAAAAAGCTACAACTCAACTCTGAAAGTTGCTGTGTATTACAATTACCGCGTTAATCTTGAAGAAACTATCTTATATGTATAGTTACCGAAAAAATCAGCAGTTCCAAAAACACTGCATGCTCGGTTTCATAAGTCATTGGGGATACATTCACCTCCAGGTAATAGGTCCAAACCAGGAGCGAATACGCATCCTTGAGTTATCAGAAAGTAAAGTTTTATTTTTATTAACACATCACCGAAATTTTCTAAAAAAAGATTTTCTTCAAATAATAAAGTGATTCCATAATTTTGAACAAAGACTGACTGACATAAATGCATTTTCCCTTCCCTTCAAACACAGAGCTGATGAAAATCGTCAACCTTATGAAAAAGGCAGTAATAAAAATTGTGACAATGTGGATGATGCAGAGTATTAAAAAGAACAATTTAAGCTTTATTCCACAAGTGAAATGAACTATCTAATTTTAAAAATTAATATCAATGTTATATTGTTTTTCCAGTGTTGTATAAATGCTTAAAAATCGTGCGTATTGTTTTGTTGAATGATGGAAAGAAGACGGATAGATAGATAGACAGATATATGGATAGACAGACAGATAGATAGGTAGACAGAAAGACCTACAGACAGATATCGTAACTCATATTTACACACAGAGAAGAAAATAGTTAAATATGAAGGTAAAAGTATGAACGTAATACTATTAGAAGTCTTTGAATATCGTTCTCCTAGGAAGGGAGAGTTACGGCTGTTAAAATGTTTCCAATAAGATTGAACTGAAAACAAAATCCCGAGAAGCTAATATGCAAATTCCTTTCAGTAAACAATAACGTAAAACGCAAAATATTATAATAATAACATCTTTATTCTCGATGGTATTTATAAAATGTACACAGGAGATTATTGTATGATATTTCTCCCCTCGTTCAATATCTTCAAGTAGAATATTAACTAACTGACAATATGTCCTGTGACACAATAATCCTTGAGCTGAAGTACCAAATTTTCCATTATGATATATCTGCTTTGTCTCTTCCCTTCAAGAAATCCACGAAGTCTAATTGAAAGCCAATTTAAAGATGTTCAGAAGTACATTTCGAGACATAAGGACATAACTGAAGAACAATTCTCTCATGTATTGTAACACATTGCCACCCACAATCAGGCCTTTCGTCTCGTGTAGTAGGAACTTGTGAAACAGAAGCTTTTAAACATTTCAAATGCATTCAAGACTAGATAATAGCATTAGAGGTCATATCTTAATCGATTAAAACAAACCGAAGGAGAGAAAATATATGTGCGATAAAGAGATGGAAGTTTTTCATAACCCAAGTTTCAAGCAACAATAATTGCCCCCATTGCATCAGTAATGAAATTCGTGCCTCAGTAGCCTGACGAGGAACACTGACATTTAAAACAACGGATAGTGGACTCAAGTATGGGTGGGAATACCGTAACAAATTGGAATTCATGTAAGAATCCAGCTGACGTTTCCAAATAGTAGGAACCGCACAATATGGACACCAATGACTGCCATCAGCTAATAAGTAACATGTATTGAGTAATTTAATTCAGATAAGGGTAAAATAAATTATTCTCATGACAGGACCTTAGATTTTGTTAGCTCACAGACGTCAGTTAGATAGGACACACTGACATTCACAGGTCAAATTAAATCGTAGACTCTTTTCATGGCTACCTGATAGTAATTTTTTCACCCGGTTCATTATTCACGTAAATCGAAATCATTGGGTAAGAAACGACCGGCTATGTATAGAAAATATTCCATCCACCTCATTTAACAGGTATTTTCATATAAACATCACATCGAACCTGTATACAGCATGCCTAACTAAGCCAAAACCTACAAGTCATTCCATGAGGGCGTCGTTGTTTATATATATGTAGTATGTCAGGAATTTTAAGTAATGATTCTTCTCAGTGTTGCGGAAGAACAGAACACTTTGCTGAGAACATTAAACTCCCAGAGAAACAACTAGCAGGTCATTAGTGTCAAAAAGGACTCAGAGGTTCTTCTTCTCATGTTCAGTCAATTCAGATTTACGCCTACGGGAGAATTTTCGAAAAACTCAACAAATGTCTCCAACAAACACAGTTCCTCAAAAAGTTCAATGCATATTTAATACGTTTAATTTGACATTAAAATTTCCATAAGACCCTACATCTAAAGGGACATTTTCAGTCAACTGTAATCTTTTGGCACAGTGCTTGAAAAAAAAACTAATGAAGTATCATAGCTGTGAGTTCTGTGAAATGAAATTGCAATGACAATCTGATGATAGTTGATTTCAATCTGATCACTAATAAGTAAATCCCATCGGATCTCCAAGTTTCTCAATATGTCTAGATGTTTTAATTCTTGAATACGCAGAGCATAAATTCAGAAGACACTTGCAAAGCTTATGAATATTTTACTGCCAGAGATACTATATTCACATAGGCGTAGTTACAACAGATAATTTATGTAACCAGCCAATACATTGTAGGTCAAAATTAAACATTCAGTTAAAGAGTGAGAATTAATCACATAGTAGGTAAAATGGATTGAATCAATAAGCTTGTCTAAAAGACACGAATAGATGTGTTCACATATTACGGATTAGTATACTACAAGCATCATGACCAAGTGTGCCTTTTATAAATGAGAAACGAACGTAAGAATGTCCTAGATAAGTGCTCTTAACATTAAGCCTTTGAGCCGGACGATTTGGATATTGTTTTCAGCATTTTAAATTCAAACTAGTGTCTTACTGTTAAAAATGTCTTTTGGAACTTATCTTAATTTTGATCTGCGAGTTCGTCTTCTACAGACGGCTGAGGCGATTGGCATTCATCTGAAGAAGCCAAGCCTATGTGTACAGAAAAAATTTGTACAGCCACTTTCCCTACCGTGGCAATCGTCACAAGAATGGATAAACAGGACTGCGTCACACCCCTCCCCCTAAACCTATAAAATTATATTTAGGGTACTGCTGAAGAGTCCTAAACTAGGACGAAACAGCTGTCCAGTACTCCCAGGTTTTCCAGTGGTTCTCTAACTGATGTCAACTCATGATTAAATCCTCCATGCAATCAAAATTATATTTGTCCAAATTATTTATTTTATTTATTTTGACCACTTCATCTTTAATTACGTGTTATTCTTGTAAAATTAATTTATTCTATCCATTTCCACCTTTTAAATCTGTATTGATTTTCTTCGTTAACTATTAACCCATTGACACTGTTTAATTATTGTTAACAAACTTATCGCCACTTGATTGGCAAACTGTTGTATTGTAATTCAAATGCTACATATATTAGAGTAGAGCCAAAGATGAGGATCTAATTGAAAAGTAAATATTTCTTCGCTCAATCTTTCTGTTTTCTTTTGGAATATACAAAAGGGGAAGACTTCTGTCAAGACACCCATCTAAAAGTATGAATCTAGCCTATTGTTTTCAGTTGTACAGTTGTGCTACAGTACATGTATGTATATATATATGTATATGTTGACCTGATTTAACGCCAATACGTGAAGAGTACTAATTGAATAACATTAAAAGCCATTATCGCTTGAGTGATACAAAATTTAAAAGAAATTTTTAACTTGTAGCTTAATGGTTGGTTGGAGAAACGTATCCCAACTCTAGTAATTGTGTAACAACAGAAGACAAGGGTGAAGCAACAGATCGTTTTATTATGAAAATCAACACGTATTTATACATATTTCACATACATTATTATAGACAAGCGCAGTCATCTGATTGGTTGTTTATCAGAAGTTAGGCAGACAAACGCAGGCTTCTGATTGGTTGTTTCGGGATTCCTCGACAAATAGAGTTCTCTATCTGCGAATCATGTTTTGCCACGTTAACTTTGCTGTGATTGGTTGTTGAATCAGCCTTGTTCATATTTTCTCACGGCCCATATTAACGTAGATTAGTGTCAACCAATTGGCTAGCAGCCTGCTCTCACCACAATAGTATATATTTTTACAATGACTCACAGTACTATTCCATAATATCATTCAGGAGGGGAAACAAAGGAAGAGCATGGAATATAAAACCTTTCTAACGACCAATCTATCATTCGGAAGAGTGAAAAGAGTACAATCTATTAACGAGATCCAAGATACCAAAATCATTAATAACACATAGAACAACTCTATAGCTACTGCTGAATGCGCTGGGTTAACCTGGTTACATTGCTGATGTATTCATCCCGAAACGAAGGAAACAACTGCCAAACAACTTTCAGATCATTTGCTGTCTGACTAACAAGTGCTATGGATAGCCTTAAGGTAGTATAATTCATTTTGCTAAGAATAGAGTAGATCTGAATGAATATCAAATGAATACAAATGTAAGTGTATACAAACTTTCAGCAAATAATACTTCATAAACAATCGGTTGAGAAACTCAGCCTCCTGGAAATCGAATAAACATTGGTCTAAACCTTCGAATGTGATAATGAGTTCAAGTCAGTACAGTTCCAGAAGGCTTTCCGTATTCCCAAAATATCGACAGTGATTACGAGTTAAGTATTTAGAATCGAGTATTTATAACAAAATTCGAAGTACGGCAAATCTTTTCGATGGTGTTATACACATCATATTTGCATATACATATACTGGCTTACGATTTGATGGTATGTTGTAATTATTTGTAATCGTAGTATTAGTATTTCGAGATGACCGAATTACAAGAATCCAACCAAAACAAAGAGAGGACGGAATTCAGGAATTTGTATTTAGCGGAATTATTATTCAGTTCCCATAAGAAATATATTAACAATCAACAGTAAGTATTTAAACAATACAGAGATAGAAATTGTCAATCACCACATGGTAACACACTCTCTTTGCGATATGTGGGTGTCGCCTCCAATTCCTGATGGCCTAATAGATGCATGTTGGTAAACACTCCTACATCACTATGACGCAGCCATCGAAAACCCCATAGTTTTCACTTGTTCAATAACTGATCTCAATTGTGGATGAAAATTTCCCAGAGTACACCACAAGTCTAGAAATATCCACCTGAACATAGCAGAAATCTTCATACAGGATTGGCAGCATTTCAATGCGTAGTCTGAAATTTTGAAGTTATTCGCATTAACAAATAAATAGAACTGAATAGAACAGAAGGAAAACTCCTAAAGATGTGGATTTTAAGCGTGGATGATTTATGCCTAATGTCACACAAACTCGAAGACTTGCAGGCGATGATGAAGAGGAGGTGATGAAGATAACCAACCAGCCAACAGTAATAACAGCCAGCGCCATTCACCATCATCAACGAGAGATATTTGACAGAGGTTACTTCGTTCACTTATCCAGCTAGGGAGCACCCTTTCAGCCGCAGGCAGGCGGAGAGCGCAAATTAAGATGTCAAAACCAGCCAGCCAGAATCGGAAAGGTGAGATATGCCTTCATCAACCTGAAGCCGGTTTGCAAAACCTTCGGCACTCAGCCAGCATAGAGAACAAGATTCCCATTTTCAGCACAAATGTAGAGTCAGTCAGTAGGAGCCTCTTCATAGGTCAGAAAGTTGGCGTTCTTTTGATGTGGTTTTGTTCTCTGAGCTGGATGGTTAGTTTGCGAAGCTTTCATCACCTTACTGCGCGACATCTTCAGCGCATACTTCAAATTGAAGTATGCGCTGAAGATGTCGCGCAGTAAGGTGATGAAAGCTTCGCAAACTAACCATCCAGCTCAGAGAACAAAACCACATCAAAATCATCCACCTGAGCTACAAATCTTCTCTATAATATCTAAGTTGGCGTTCGCATCACGGAAAGTATTTCCAACAAGTTGCAGACTTTTATCAACAGTTGCCTTCACTGGCTCCATATATTCAGGATCAAGTGGTTGAAAAGAATCAGCAACAAGCAACTTTGGGAAAGAACTTAACCTAAAGCTCAACACATGTCTACGCAACAATGGTGATTTATCGGACGTCGAATGACATCGCGTGCAAATCAGGCCATTGCACAGGTGGAATTTAAATGAGAAGCGACCAATGAGTAATCCGAGGATGACATGAAAGTGATCGTGCGAGGAGATGCGAAATTATAGGCAATTATGGACCCAGCTGAAGAGGATAGAAGAGAATCTAAGAAAGTGGAGATGTGTTGTTGAAGCCCTATGTTCTACTCAAAATAATAAAGAGAATAGCTGATAATATGCCGGAAATGCACCAATCCTAATGATTGTCACAGACAAATATCAGTGGCCAAAAGGTGATCCATTTTCCTTGCAACCTGCAAAACTTTTATTCAGTTATAAAGGTGAAGAATTTAATGGTAATGTATCCGTGACACCTATGAAAATCTCAAGAACTCAATGATATGCATTAATCATTTAGTTTTCCGATGTTAAGCAACTTAAAGGTACGATGAAGTCTGTATTAATATTCTTCAGAGCAAGTCTACAAACTATTTATAAACTTTAAACAATTAGTCCCTTTTGTGAATTTTGATAGCGTTATTAGAAGACGGAGACTATCTGAAAAATGTGATGTATTACCGGTATACATTTCAAACAATCTGATCATACATTTACTTGTAAGAGGGGCTTGGTGAAGTGTCTATTCAACAGGATTCAGGGTATTTGCACGGCTGATGTTATGGACAGAGAAAACGAAATATTAATGGATACTCTTGTTGAAAACGGATATCCTTTAAAATTTTTAAACAGGTGTAGAAGTCAACTAGCCTCTAAACCTACAATCCATACCGTCCCTAAGAAAAAGGTTTTTATCAAATTACCATATAACGGGGAAATAAACAGTAGGATTGTGAGAAAAAGGTTGAATTCAATCATCCGTAGAACCTACTATGCAGCCCAGCTTGTAATTGTAGAAAAAGCTAAAAATATGCTCCACTGTAAACCCCGAAAGTGCACAAGTGATTATATCACATCCCATACAATTTACCAATTTTCGTGTGTGTGTGTGTGGACATACATACATAGGGAGGAGTAATCGCACTTTGCACGTGAGGGTGGGAGAGCATATCCCAAAATGGTTAGAAAAACAGATGAATTGTGACAAGCTAATAGATGCAGGTGGCAGACTACCAAATTCGTCTATAGCTAAACATCTAATTGAGATGAACCATAAGATTGATGTTAACTCAGCCTTTAAGGTCATCTATAAAAACGGTCAAGGGCGTTTACTGAAATACGCTGAGGCTATAGCTCTTCATAGACTTAAGCCCCCCCCTGTGTATTCAAAAACAGTTTGTCATTACTCTTGACCTACCTTGGTAATCCTTATTTGATTGGATTACCAAACGTTTGTGTTAATTATTCTTAATTCCGTTTTCTCTCATTTTGTTTAATTAAACCTTTCTATTTATATTGACTTGACAAGTAAATGTGTGATCAGATTGTTCGAAATGTATAGCGCTAATACATCACATTTTTCAGATAGTCTCCGTCTTCTAATAACGCTATCAATATTTATAAACTCAATAATTTACTACAGCTTGTTTCCTTCACTCTTAAAAATGGACAATGTTAGAGTGGTTTTAATTCTCAAATTAGTTACCATCATAATTCACCACATTAGAGTTTCCAGATAGTATTAGCTTGTGCAGTTTGACGACGACTCAATGTAGGGATGGAAGAGGAATTTATCAGAAATAACATTCCTTGTATGAACTTTGTTTTGTTTTTTCAAATGGCTGAACAAGAATTTCTGTTATGCTGGAACTTCTGTATACAGTAAGCAGCCTTTGACCAGCAGACAAAACTTGTTTTCTATACTTCCATTTTATCATGTTTCATTTTAAACTTGTTGTAACCACCACCTCTTCCTTACTATAATTGTCCAACCTTTAGAGACTTGCAACTATAGCAGCTAGAGGATTGTAACGGAAAGATTGTTTGGAAAATTATTCCTAAACGATCTAATCACAACATTGATTCTTATTTAGACATTTTAAGAAACTTTGCGATTATAATCTGTTTTTTCTCCTGGACTGTATATCAATAATTTGACATTTGAATATCACACATTGACTTCATCTCAGTACTTGTCATTATTTCTGTTGAATTTGTGATGTTAATACTTCTCTTCGTGGTTATGGAATATACTGATTTGCTGTTTTTCGAGATGATTTTATTTGGCTGAATGAAGGTGACTCTGACCTTGGACTGTCTGCGGAAAATATTGGTGTGTGACTCTTGTGGACAGAATTCTCTATCCCACCTTGTTGGGAATATTCTTCTCGATTCTAAGTACTCATTATCTACTTGGACTGGATTGTATATCTGCCTGAAGGCAATGTTGAGATCATTTTGTGTTTTTGATGTTACAACTGTTGAATAAAACCATAGATTGCAGCAGAGATTAAGCGTCTTTTGATGTCTTTGAAGAGTTTTGTGACTGTGAGTCTCTTCAGGATTTTTATACAGCTATACAGTAGAACGCTGACATCAGTTTCCTGCATTCAGATGATAACGATCCGGTTTCTATATACTGAAGAGAAACAAGACAAGATGATGTTAATATCTGATATTTAACTGTCCAGTATTACCCGAAATATACCATCATGTAGCTACTTTGTAACGATAGAGTCTATGAACTCCCAAATAACATTACCGCTTTGAAAAGAAGTTATGAAAAAAGACTTCTTTGCTAACTTGTGTGTATTTAATTCACAGAGCTATTTGCCAGCAGAACAAGGTGATAACCTTGTCAAAATGATTGATTTGGAAACTTCAGTTTGTAAACGCTACTCGCATTCTGTTGTTCTGTCTTCATTTCACACTTTTCTACACTTAATCGGTTGCTGTGCTATTGAACATCCTTACAGAAGTCATCACAAAATTATTCACTTATAAATTCGTGTCAGTAACTCAAGTTGCTGTATGTTTTTTAAAGAACAGTCAATCAATATTTATTTCAGCGATGCACGATTACAAGTCTCCTTCCGATAATGATAAGGATTAGTTTATCACGCAAAAATTACTCATTTAGACACGAATAATTCATTGAAAAGACTGTTTGCAGTGATTTCCTTCATTTCACTGTAAAACTGCTATTCCATATACTATTGTTGTATGTATATATTCAGTTAGTTGAAAGAGATCACTCTGGAATATCATTCACATCGTCAAAATACTTCGGAATGCTGGCGATTTATCGAAGTGTAACTAAGGAGGTGAACTTCAACGAGCTTAGACTAGCAGTTGCGTAATACATACTCGACACACTACTTCATTAGTAAGAATATATGGCTATATATGTGAGAACTTTGACACTGTGGTAGTGAGTATTCCACATTAGTTTGTTTATTAGATGTATCACACAGACTGTGAAACTGTATTATTTACTGGATAACGTTTCGAACACAATTTATTATTCATAATCATATAAATTGTAATCAGATGACTTTGAAACTTAAGTTTTATAGTTTCCTTTGTCTTCTCCTATTTGTCGTATGGGTAGTAGAATTTTCCAGATGTCAGGATGAGCAGGCGTTGAATCATTCTTATTACACGAGTTAATTTGCAGTTGATTCGATAAACAAAGCTTCCGTCATCAATCTCTCCCTCCACTGTGCTGTTGCATTAGATTTTAAAACTGTCATCCTATCCCATCTTATTGTATGGTTGTGTGTAATTGCATGTAGTGCATATATATATATATATATATATATATATATATATGAATCTTCTGTGTGTATTAAGCTTTGACAGTGAGTGGAAATATTATGTGCTGTATTAATACTGGTGTTTAAGATTATGAGTTCCAGTTGATTACATATATATGGACGAATAAATACAGGCGTAATCCAACAATTGGCGGAGAGGGTCGGTAGAATAAATAGGAATTCAAGTAAAGCTACAGAAGACAGAGGTGATGAGAATACCCGGCAACCAACAACAAGCAGAAATCAACATTACCTGTTTCATTTCAGCTACAGGCAACATGTATGAGTATTACCAAAGAAACATAGCAGATACAAGGCATACACATGATACTCTTAAATCAATGTAGAAATCTGCTGCAATCAGCTTAAAGAACAAGATTCGCATTTCCAATATGAATATTAAGTCAGCGAGCGCTCCTGAATGGATCATAGACTTGGTGAATCAAGAAAATCATTCCTAGCAGGCTGCATACTGTTATCCATAGATGGTCTCTTAGCTTTATACTAAAAATCAGAAGGTTGGCCAGAACGGATAGTCAACAAAAAGCTGCGATAAAGAACTGAAGAAGGACCTATGGATCGGACATACTCTGAGGGGACCGTTGAGTAAAATTAAGCTCCAGTGAGTCCCTCAAGTGAAATCTAAACGGGAAATAACAAGTTTGGGTTGGGTATCAATGGTGAAATGGAGATCGTGTTAACAGGGGATGAAAACTCATCGATAACCATGAAGGTCCTAAGACGATGGAGAATATCAAAACTGGGATAGTGCTTCCACTTACATTTATCACGTTTGGATTTTTACTAATGAAGCAATTCAGAAATTATTCTTTCCAGATTCGCAGAGGATTTCTGGCATGATTTCAACTGAAGTTAAACACAGTCGGTCGTTCACTTTCGTTGTCTTACCTTAACAGACAACGCGAATTCAACATAAAAGGGAGGTAAAATAAATGTGCCATTTTATCGACTGAGGTGTTTTCTAAGAATCACACTTATAACTTAAAAATTACTCAGTTCAAGGTGAAAATTCAATACGGTAGCCTTTGTAAACTCATATTATTTAGACTACAATATGGAATCTTCTTGATAACGGAAATAGGATTCAACAAACAAACAATAAAAATAGTAATGGTATAAATTGTCTTAGTATTACCATGTAGTAGTGCACACCACAATGTATTCAGATATGCTTACAAAAGTGACCACGGATTGATATCAGTTAGTGACTTGCTGCAGGACGGAGTTTCCTCGAGTTCTAGTGAGACGTCGTGACCAGTGAGGTGCATCCAGTTGGGAGTAGAGAAAGATTTCCCACCGATGACATTGGGTTGTGGTCGCGCTAAAATCACAAATTGGTAGGAGTTGGAATTCGTGGGGTGGCCATTGAATAGGGTACCAGTGGCTGAATGGTATACGAGCTTGCCTTGTAACCGGAAGATCCTGAGTTTGAACCCTTGTGATGGGTGCGTACTGCCGATGATTCCTAAACAATGACGAAACAACTAGCTGACCAGTACTCGCTGGTTTTCATTTGCTCACTAACTGATATCAATCCGTGGTCAAACTCGTAAAAACAAGCTTAATCCTTACAAATCAACCCTTGACAATTGGGAATTACTGAACTTAAATCCTATTTACTCAATGATTTTGTAACCGCGTGAAATTGAAAATTGACAAGGAGGATATGTGAGTTCATTGAAGCGACTGCCACAAATACAGTGGATTTGACATACTTCAGGTAATACCGATGAAGGGTTATTGGCAATACACACATAATTCCATCAAAGTGACACCGCTATTGGTGATTTATAATCCATGTCACACGTGATTTATTGTCATTTCCTACATAAATACACCCTCATCATAGCAGGAAACAATCGTGCCGAAGATTAAAGATGAAGATTGCACTAGCATTCTGTCTACTACTCCTAATCACCTCACAATGCACTGATGCGAAGAAATCTCGTAAACTACACAAAATCTACAAGTTCCATAAGAAGGTTCGTAATGCAGCTAAGATATGTCTGATTCCTGGTCAACCTCCAGCAAAGAATTTGGCGAAATTGGTGAGTTTGTATTGTCTGGTATTTGGTTTTGAGCTGTTACCGTGTGAGTAGTTGTAAGGCATATGGTGATATTTGAATGTCTGGCAAATTGATGTTTTCAAAATGACATGCACACTGCACATTGACTTGAGTGTGGGAAGTCCCAGAAAATCTGCATCTACTCCTGCTGCACACAGGTTCCAACTACAGTGAGACGGTGACTGGCCAACGGTCAGTACACAAATGAGTCAATCACTCGATTTATCTCAAGATCTTGCATTAGCTCTGTGATAGCACACAAAATTAAGTCTCCTCACATTCATAAGCGCCAGCCATAAATTCTTCAACTGTGAAATATACTCATCTCTGATATAACCATTCTTTTACCTTCCCATTCAGAAGTGGAACAAAGAGCTGGCCAAGAAAGCACAACAACAAGCCAACAGATGTGATTTCTTCTCCGTCGATCCAAACGACCTAATCATCGGTGACTTTGATTCAGTTGGACAGAATCTCGCACAATTCCCAACCATTTCTGAGTAAGTCCGTTTCCTGTTTGTGTGGAATTTACACTAATGTGATAGAGTGCTGAATTATTGGTTCAGTGAACACAAGAATTACGACTTCGAGAAGGACGAGTGTAAGGCGGAGTGCAAGAACTACAAACAGGTATGTCTCATCGTGTGTTGAGTGCATTTTTTTAAATGGTTTGCTGATTGTTGTTTATATGCACGATGTGCTCAGAGATATCCTGCGAATCCAATGAATGTCTGATGGTGTGATTTGCGTGTTTTGTTCCACCGGAGTTTGATTTCTTATTCATAAAGATTAGTAATGGTTTCATGAAATTAGAAACGTGACTTGATGTCATGTTTTCCATGACTGTTCTTTAGTATGAGAATCGAATCCATTTTCGTCACTGTGATGCTCTCTAGTTCACCCATCTCACTTTCCTGAGTCTGGTGGATATCAGAAAAATGCACTTACTTACAGAACAAGTTGCAGGTCTGTTGAAAACCTTTCACACATGTAACTGCGGATGACTTCACTCTCCCTCTCCGACTGTCTCTCTTACTCGCAGATGGTGTGGAGTACTACCAATGCAATCGGATGTGGTGTGAAGAAGTGTCAGGAGAATTATCTGGTCATTTGCAATTATGCACCATCGTGAGTCATATTTTATTCATTTCGATTACTGTCGAATCTATAAACTCATCTGAATGCATGAGGATGTGCGCTGTTAATGAGCAGATGGTGCCACCTATAGCGTTTGATGAATAAGTATTCTTGTCCTGCAGGATGTATATCGCTTATGCCTTTTAGTATAATAATAATTGAATAAGCTTTCACTTTGTTAACTATTTTAGAGATTCAGATGGCAGACCATATGAGGTGGGTTCAAAGAGTCAATGCATGCCACGATGAGGATGAAGACGAATGTTAATCATATTGTCGTTAGGAAATTTAGAAATGTTATAAAGAAACAATCAGTATTTTAATGTTCTTCATAATGTATTAATTTAGAGGACGTTGATTGTTCGAAAATGTGATATGGTTTCTTTTGTGATAATGCTCGTGTAATTAAAGTTTATTACCAGAGAACTTTATGTCTTTCCTTAGGCAATTTTTCACATGTTATTCTTAGAGTTGTTAAAAAATTTTCATTCAAGCAGACGGTTGATATGAATCAGTGAATGGGATTGTCTAACTGTAGATCGACGAATTTCGGCTACTCTGAGAATATTCGTATTTGAGATTTGAGAGCGTCAGTTATCATGGTACTCGCACAAAATTCGATATCATAAACATCATCATTGCAACTGAGTGATTACCAGTAAATGATGACTATTAGGATGTTTTTGTCCCATTGAAGATGAATTACATTTCCTTCTCATTGTAGTTTGATATATGTTACATCAATGCCATTTGCATTATTACTAGATTATTTTATTCCTTTACGCTCCAAGTGGAACATAAATCTTTCGGCTGATGATTTGAAGATTAAATAGCAGTGGTATTTATTTTTACCGGATGGGACTGCTAGTCTCATGCCCAACTTTCCCTTTATTATCTGTCTTATTACTGGCATAGAGAGATAAAGCAGTGCGTCGGCCGGGTTATCGAACCTCAAACCGAGTTGTGAGTGATTGGCGAGCATTCTTCCGCTGTACCACCTATGCAATTCACATAATTTGATCAGCAGTTGGACACAAACAATTTTAATAATCCTTTCTAGAATGCTTAACTTGAGATGGATTCCATTAGCGTGTAATACATAATTGTATGATAGAATGGAAAACATAAAAAGTGTTAGTAAGCCGGATGGTTTATACAGGTCGAAAGAGACAACGCATATTGCGTAGTCGCTACGTAATTGAATCTATCAGGGTGAAAAACAATCTGGTCTTATGTGTGTGCAACGATAAAATTAAAATAAATGTAACAGAATATTTGCTAACAGTAGTACAAGTGTAGCTACCGAAACGGACTTTTTGCGGTCTGAACGCATGAAGGTGATCTCTGAATTCTACGTTGTAGCTGCCGAAATTGCCTTGAGACAGGTACAGTTATAAAAACGCTTCAAAGACAGCAAAAAAAACGATTATTCATCGATAGATCTATTTGGTTCGATTCAACAATGATAACATCACAAATTCAAAATCATCTCACCAACGCTGTTAGGCAGCTGTACCATTCATTTATTTTTGTTTTAATTTTTAAACTACTCATACTTGTCAGTAGTACATGTTGTGGTATATGCTACATTGCTTAATCTGAAGACACTACTCTGTATCGACATATAAGTTTGTCGATGTTACATAGACTGACATAATGTTCACTTCAGAAATCTCTTATCAGGAGTATATTTTCTTTCATAATAATATATTTTCCTGATCCTTAGTCTACTGATGAATATAATGAGTGGAATAACACGTCTCACAATTCAGCAAACTAAGAAATGACATTTTCAAAAACTGTTACACCATGACAACAAACAGTTAGTTTAAGCGTTTGCTTAAAAAAAACTTCTTTACGTTCCGATGTATTGTGGAACAATCACCCAATGGTAATCATTGTAACGACTGTCTAAATAGAAGCGTCAACTTAAATTTATGCCACAGGTAAACAATAAAATCATCACTATAAGTGATACATTACTATGCTTTATGGTAATCAGTAAGTAGTAAGTTGTGATTTGTCAATAGACATCTTATCTCAGTGTAAAGGAATCCCTAAGTGTAACTCTCCACCACATATCCAATATTTTATTTTGATTACAGCTTGATTCCACACTGTATTTTTGGTACAAGTATAGAATTTTCAGCATGGATATCGGTAGCCCAAATTTCGCAGGCCGACCATAGATATCAGGTGTGCGTCGCAGGGGATCGAACCTCGGTCCATGTGCATGGTAGGCGAGAGACCTAACCACTGTGCCACCGACGCACATGTCAAATATGTGGCTGAATGTATTGAAGACCCGACAACATAAAATTGGCCAGTAGGCATTCAGTATAAGCATTACAGTCTTCTCGAGGTTCATTTGTCACTCGAATAGCTCATTGATAAAAGTCTCTGACTAAAATACTGGGTAACACAGTTTCCAATCATCTCTGTATGATTTATCGACATGCATCAGTCAGCAGAAAACTCAGATTCGCGTCTTCCTGAGGTTTATAACCTCCTACATAATATCGTTTCAAATTACATCGTAAGGACGGCCAGATTGACTTTCCAATACTAATTGACAAATATTGGCCAGTATTACAGACAAATCAACTTGATATAAGTTACTCTTTAGTCGCCTATTAACTTCGTCCCAGTGAGATATTTTATGATTTTGTTCTAGCCCAAAAAACCTCATCGAACTATGGGTCAGTACCTGGATTACTAGGTTATGAGGAGAGCATGTTATCACTTATCCACCGCTGAAGATTACCATATAAGGAAGAATTAGTTGTCACGTACATCTTGGCTTCACTTACTGACGTCAGTTAGTGATAGAATCTGAAATGAATCCAACATCAGCTGATGACTGTCAGAATTAGATATTTGCATTACTCACTGATTGAATAAATGTAAAGAATGTTGTTTAATAAATTGGATATCAGAGACTCCAGGTGGAAAAAGTGCGCAAATATGGATCAGGAAACAGATATATTCTAAGTATTGGTTTGTAAGGATTTCATTGAGTGATTACGGGATTTTATCATGGGGTGATATCGTTTAGAGAACCATTGGAAAACACACCAGGAAGTACTGAACAGCCATTTCTTCCTAGCTCGGAACTCTCCAGTAGTGATAATCCCACCGGAATCTGATCCCAGGAGTTTCCCTTTTACTAGGCGAACTCGTAGACCACTAATCCACTGGGACCCAATTCAATGGCCCATGCATTCCAACTTCTACCAATGCACGACATAGAGCGATCACTAGCCAATGTCTTCTGCGAGTATCAGTCCTCACGCTCAACCTGCTGTACCCTAATGGTCACGACTTCCCACTAGAACCTGAATAGGGCCACTCACTAGTCATATCGATTTGTTTTAAATGTATAGTGAACATTTAATAAAACAGGTATACTTTTTTATATAAGGTCTACCTATATATACTTTATAATGAAGCTTTTTGGTTTCACTGATGTAAATTTGAAGTTAGCCACTTCTAACTATTGCCTGGGTGGTGGGCTTCAGGTCCTAGGCTCAGTCTTTGGTGGGTTATAAATTTGTACCGCTGGGGAGTCTCTAACTAGGAAAGTGCAGCTCTCCAGCTCAATTTTATTTCAATGGTTCACTGTCTGCTTTTCCCCAATGAAGTGGTGTTTGAAATCAATGTTATTTTGTACAAACCTTAATCTCAAATGACGTTTACATTGTATACAAATGATCATGTGAAGCCTAATAGTAACAAACTGTTTTCATTTACTCAAAATCAGACTCATTATTTCAGTATTCTTTTGACTTTTATTCGTTCTTTTTGTCTAATGTGAACAGTTTCTCTGCTGTGAAAATAAAAATGTGAAATTTTAAAGTATTCGTTTGAAGGGCTGTAAATTACTTCACCACTTAGAAAAATTACCACACATCAGAGAGTACTGCATTGTTTCATCCAAGCTTGACAGCCTTCAGTACAAGGTACATATGACTCCAACAGGGTTTAAAAGAGAACTTTAGGTTATTTAATCATTAAATTTATCACCATTGATGAACAAATTAAGATACATTGGAGACTGATGAATAACCAACAAGAAAATGAACGAAAAAAACTGCGCAATAAAAGCGAGTAACTTTTTTTATTATTTAGTATATTTAAATCTCAGAAAACTGAGTGGTTATGAGAGAATTCTTTTCTGTCTTCATTGGCACTTCATTTCCTGATACAACTGTCTTTGGTTCCTTTTTCATAAGGTCGTTTTTTATCCTGAATACTGAACACAGAATAAAAAATAAGGTACAATGGAATAACACTGTTTTTAGTGAAATAGCAAAATATTAACAATTTGAATACATATATAAAAGTGAGTTTTGTAATAAAGCTTATAAGCGAAAGGACAACAAAATTCATCTCTGTGAAGCGATAACTTTTAACCGCCAGAAATTATTCTTGTTTATTTTTTTTTACATGGAACGACTAGTGAAGAAGTTAAGATCATGGTAGAATAATAGACTGGACAAACCTCTTTTATATACAGAGTTCGGGATTGTATTGATGAGTTGCCAAAGTCCCCACCATACAGAAATGCAGAAGCCTGACATCTTTTGTACCATTTGGCCTCTCACTGTAGATAACTTTGAATCTGGTGGAACTACGTGGCTTGCGTTTACCAATTGCTTGAGAACTGAGCTATTAATTGTCTTGCATTGTCCTTTTATTGACCATGCCGGATAATATTCAGATATCCGTTTGGAAAGTGTGCACTTTGTGTGGCCAATATAACTAGCTTCACATGAGCAGGTGAATTTACAAACACACATTGATGAGTGGCTCAAATTGGCAGTTTATCCTTCACATAACCACTGATCATTTGTTGGCTGTAGAAATTGGTTCGTAGCTCAGCCGAAAAGAAGGCTTTTCTCGATTATCTGCATAGGCAGTTCTTCAGGATCTTATCTGCTGTATCACCTTTAAACTCAAGGTTCATAAATAACAATTTCTTGGACACCGTCTGAGTTCTTTCAGCCTTTTCCCTTAACTTCCTGTCTTTCTCGATGAATCTTGGCGAATATCCATTCTCTATGAGAACCTGTCTGGGTCGCTGCAGTTCCCCGTCGGTTGTATGCCTGAAACGTATCCTTCTTATTCTCAAGGATAAGGAGTGGGTCAGGTTTCTCTTTCTTCTCTGCGCGTATTGACCATTCCATGTTCTTTTCGTGTAGATAGGTCTTTGAAGGGAACCATCACATCTCCGTTTTAGAAATTCATCCAAAAAAATGGAAATCCAAGTTAATCTCTGATTACGACGTAAACTGAATGGCAAGATCAACCTACAAGAAACCATATATAACAGTAGCACCTGAGCAGTGTATTCGAACCCATTCTCAGCTAAAGTTTGATTTTAAACTTTCCTTGTCATTACATAACAGTATTAATCAATCACAACTTATTGATAATAATTCCATCTAGTCATGATAATGTGTAATGTTAAATGATCGGAACCACTTGGTTAACTATCTAAATTCTAGATTATTTCAATTTTCTAACAGTCTAGTTGTACTTGAGAACTGCAGGGAGGTTTGACTTAGTGTGATAATGTCCTATGGATAAGCAATTTTCTTTCTGTTGTATATACTGTTGATTTCATAAAGCCTGTTTGTAGGTTTCTTCCGTACTTATACAAGGAAAGAATAGCTGCACTGGAAGCGACTTAATTGATGACTAAACAGTAATAAATAACATTCGTTTATTCTCAAGTACTGGTTGCGTAGGAAATTTTGTTTGAGGAGGATTTCATCATGGCTGACAACGATTGCAGAACCATTGGAAAACCAATAGGGAGTACTAGACAGTGGACTGTTTTGTCAGCCAAGTTCGGAACTCTTCATCAGTACGTCCACGCCACCACGGTTAGAACCCAGGACCTTCTGGTTACAAGGTGAGGTAGCTCGTAGATCATTAAGCCGCTGGGGCGCAATCCCAAAGCCCATAAATTCCAACGTCTGCCAGTTCATGACATAGCGCGACCGCTAGCCACTGTCTTCGGCGAGTATTTGTTCCCACACTCAACTTGCTGTACTCTACTATTCACACATCCCACCAGAACGATTCGTTTATTCGATATGTTTGGAATAAACTCATATAAATTCAAAATATATCTATCTCAATAAGAAACATCATTAATTAGGGATTCTTTTAAAATTAACAAGCATTGAGCAGATTAATTTTTTGACCAGTGAGATAATGTAGAGCTGTACCTATTTCATTTATATCACACCTCTTCATTTCTCAAAAATCCTTCTTATGGCCATACTTGGTGGTTACTAGTTTTGCTATGATAATTGACGAATATTAGGGTCAATTAAGTCAAACGTAATAACCACTTCTCATATTTGATACTTTCTCACCTAGTAACTGAACAATTACAAAGTTTTCGCTAATTCCAAGGGTCCGAGATGTGACTTTTAGTGAAAAATTCTGAATATAGATAAGTTAAGCGGGGGAAGAGATAAACAGTGCACATTATACCACAGAAAGTATTTTCTCAGGGATTTCTCCATAATAATATGTATTAAGTTAAGCGAAGGTCATAAATCAAGTTAAAATACAGTAGTGTAGAAGGATAGTCGTACACATCTGGCCAACACGTAGATCTCTTGAATAATTACCGAAGCACATTTTTTTTGAGAATATCTACTCAGAGCATTATCCCTGTGAATATGTTATTTTGATTCAGCCATTCAAACAACCAATCAAACATTTACGGATGTCAGACGTGATTACTGTTCAGACATTTCACTGGTGATTCTATCTCACTAGTAAATCTTTCTAAACATCATCATAAAATTTTGTTTACAGTCGGTAATTCAGATCTTCACAGGAGATAAAAGACAAAAGGACTCAGAGACATACCCAGGATAGTAGTTACAAACAAATATTTGCTTTGATGAACACTTTTTCACTGCACATCCAATTTCTTCAGTATCTGCTGAAACAATCTGGAAATGAATGTTTACTCTCATTGTAAATATTTCAGTAATTAATTAATTAATTAAATTTTTAATTTTATTATAGCTGGGTTGACTGCATACAGCATTTTTGATACAAGTATGGAATTTTCAGCAATGTGATATCGATAGCCCAAATATAGCAGGCCGACCATTGATATCAAATATGCGTCGGCCGGGGATGAAACCCTAGATCATGCACATGGTTGGCGAGCGTCCTAACCGTTGTACCAACGACGCATATATATATATATATATATATATATATATATATATATATATATGGTGAAACATAAATGATAAAACTTGGTTAAATTTTGGTCCCTCTAAAATTGCGTTACAGTGATCATGAATGAAAAATACGGGGTTTCTGACGAAGTGACTGATTTCTGTGCTGGGCTTCCCCATGAACCATTGAACCATCAGATACAGGACTAGGGAGATCCAGAGGAAAATGGAAAAATATTTCATCCTTCGTCAGACTAATGTATGGTTGGATATTTTACCATCGATAAGTTTAGAACCCTCTTAAATACAAACATTCATTTCCACCTATAGTTTAAGGTATATTTTTTTCTTCACATTCCCCAGTGGAACAAAGGGCTTCAACAAGCTAATGGCTTGAAGTTTCTATAGCAGTGTTTAGTTTTACAGGATGAAGTTGCTAGCCTCATGCCCAACCTTTCCTCTTTACCGGCATTATTTCTCGCTTACTGAGTTAATGGAGTGCGTCGGGGACCGAACCCAGGACCATGTGCATGGTCGGCGAGCGTCCGAACCGCTGTGCCACCGACACACGGAATTATTTCATGAGGGAAAAAGTGCACTGAACTGTCTCTTGTCCTGCCTTATTAATCATTATTATTATTATTTTTTATTCATTTCTTGCTTCTTGTATGGAACGTCAGACATTAGTGACACGTTCAAATTTCACTTAGTTTTTTGCCAAAGCTTTCACCTGATCTTCTCTACGTCACCCCCTGATATCAAATCTGTCACTCCTTTTTTGGGTCCTGCTGGGAGCCGGGCGTGGAAGGTATCCTCAGTAAATGCCTTTTGAATGTCCATTGAACAGAAGATTCTTGCCAGCTGGTTTACTACCTGCCTAAATTCCTTATCGCTTATTATTCCTGGCCATCCGATCTTACTATGGTGTTGCTTCTGTTGTAACTGTAGAAGACGAAAGCCTCGGTAAGGAATGTTTATCAGCGATTTGGTATCTCTGTGCAGCGAAACTATGTACACCTTAACATAAAATCTCCCATTTGCACAAATCTTCCTTTTTATGCTACTTCAGGCGTTCATATTGTGTTTCTTTTTGTTCCTTTCAAGTCTCCCATCTCTGACATCAAATCTGTCTCCGTGCCTATGAACGTCTCTTTATAAACTACTGACAAATCTTACCAGCAGCACATACCACACTAAGATTCAACCTAGGCCACCATATAGTGTCCTAACCATTAGACCACGGTGATCAAAACTGACAAAAAGTTTTCTATCCACTAGGTGACCGATACACAAAAGATAGCAGTATCCAGCCATAGATAGAACTGAACATTTAATTGTACAAAAAGGTTATAGTTTTAATGAAGGTAGCAGTTAAATTGTCTATAACAAACAAAGACATATTTCAAGTGTTGGTTTGTAAACATTTGGTTGGTTACAGGCGAGCCCGTATATCATTAGGCCTTGTAACCAGGAGGTCCTGGATTCAAATCCCGGTGGATGAGTCCTACTGAAGAGTCCCAAACTAGGACGAGACAGCTGTCCAGTACTCCTAGGTTTTCCAATGGTTCTCTAACCAATGTCAGCTCATGATGAAATCCTAAATGACCTATTTTTCTTTATCATCAAAAGTAAAAATTCTAAGCAAAGAAGAATTATGTAAGACATACCTGTTTGTAGTGTTTACATTCTCCATTACATTTATTTTCATTGTAATTATAGTTCTTATGTTCTAGGAACCATGGCTCCACTAAACTAAGATAGAGATAAATACATTTAAATCACACAAATCTACCTTCTAACACTTGTACCTTCACCATTATATTGACTCACTTTCTTATCAGAATTCAATTTAACAACAACTCCATCACCAGCTTTCATATTGCACTTATTGGCTATCAACTGAGCATTATTCGCTAACTCAGTGTTCCAAGACTTTAAAATAATAAACACAAATATTTTTGTACAGTCCATTTTCAAATAAAAAAGTAAAACTCAGCTTAGTTTGTGATGAATGTTGATCATTTAAGTGGCTTCATTGCATATTGAATTCATATTGTGTTTTTTCAATATTTATAAATTATGTCATAGACATTAATTAGCAAAAAGAGTTTAAAATCTCCCGTAATTTTCGAGAAGAGATGAATCACTGTATTCATACACAAAATAGACATGATACCTGTACCGTATTCATCTTTTGGATCAGGTTTGAATTTAAAGGTGGTCGCTGTCACGTCGCCATTTTTGAAAACTATGAAAAAACCTCCCTTACTTGTTCATAAACCCTAATGAAGGTCTTTCACTGACGCCAAAACAATTTTCTTATAAATGAAATGGACGCGCTGCAGATAATGTGTGTCATAATATCGATCCTAGTCTACACGAAGGTACAAAGTGTGCCCGATCCTTTATTTTAGAGTACACCGCTGCTACTGAATTTATTCCTAGGTCAATTTTACTAGGCAAGCTGACTTCAGCACACACTGAAATCTGGACCACAATGTAGTTGTCCTCCTATATTCAGGTAGGAAACAATATACTATTTTAGATACAAAGTGCCTCACTTATTGCTTACTGAAGCCAATAAGCCTCAAGGCGTTGTACTCTATCCATTACATGAGGCTAACCAGTAGTCTCATTCAAATGATGCTAATCTGAATTACTTTATCATAGTGTTTGTTTTAGTTTCATGCGTGAACAAGACTTGCGTGGACTAACTGAGTCACAGGATTCTTGTTGGGAAGTTGAGTCTTTCCAGAGGTAATTAGGCTTTTTCCCACAATTTATTAATTCATATATTCTACCCATTATTTTTTATTGTTCTGTCTTATTCTTTTCTAAACTTCTAAAGAACGTGGAACACTCAAGGCCATATACAGGGTTGTGTCAACTAACTGACACTATTGTCGATAGGCATTTTAATTCTTGCGAGGAGTTAGCTAAAACCATCTTGTCGGATAGTGAACATCTTTTTTATTCTTACCTTTCTCCTTGTATTTTCAAGTATTGGTTTTTGTAGGGATTTAGTTTGATTTCATCATGAGCTGAAATCAGTTAGAGAACCACTGGAAAACCTGGGAGTACCGGAAAGCTGTTTCGTCAGCCTGCTTTGGGACTCCACAGTATTCACCCATCACCACGGGTTGAATCCACGATCTTCTGGCTACAAGACGAGCTAGCTCGTAGACCATTGAGCCACTGAGATCCTATCCAATGGCCAGTCCATGAACTATCGCTTCTGGCTATTCATGACAGAGCACGACAACTTTTTTTGATTACAGCTTGATTCCACACCATAATTTTGGTACAGGTAGGGAATTTTTAGCATGTGATGTCGGTAGCCAAATATAGCAGACCAACCATAGATATCAGGTGTGCGTCGACAGAGGATCAAACTCCGGATCATGTGCATGATCGTAGAGAGTCCTAACCACTGTGCCACCGACGCACAGTGTCTTTTCAATGTCTTCTCTAATGAATTACCGCCTCACCTTCTGACGCTCACTAGCGACCGGCCTTATTCGGGCAGTAAGCCTAGCGTTCTAATGGGAAGCTGTAACGAGAAGGGTACAGCAGGTTGAGATGAGGTAGTAACTCATTGAAGAAGACATTGTGAAGTTGTCACGCTATGACATGAATTGGCAGGAGTTAGAATTTAAGGGTTAGGCATTGGATTGGGTCTCAATGGCCTAATGGTGTACAAGCTAGCTCGCCTTTCAACCAGAAAGTCATGCGTTCTAACCGTGGTGGTGGGTGCATAACGAGGAAAAGTCCCAAACTAAGACGAAACCTACGACGATGGTTGGGATCGCGCTAAATCACGAATTGGTAGAAGTTAGAATTCATGAGTTCGCCATCGAATCGGGTCCCAGTGGCTTAATGTTCTACGTGCTCGCCTTGTAACCAGAAGGTCCTGGGTTCAAACCCGGTGGCGGGTGAGTACTACCGATGATTCCAAAACTAGGATGAAACAGCTACCCAGTACTCCTTGGTTTTCAATGTTTCTCTAACTGATATCAAACCGTGATCAACTCGTAAAAACAAAACTAACCCTTACAAAACAAACTATAGAAAACTTCCAGATTTCGGCTTGTATCTCGTACGGCTGAATATAAAAATTCAACAACACCATCTTTAGAACAAGTGTTGTGCGAAGAGACCAATGTCAGAAAAAAGAGTAAAAAATTGTTTAGTAATCTATAAATAAACAACAGCTTACTATTATTATATATTATTTTTCTGTTAACTTCACTGTTTACAGTTTCATGATTTTTACTGACTTATTTGTGAAAGGAGCTAAACTGTTGCAATATGCACAATGCTAAAAATTTCATTGTGTGCAAAAATTATTTTTGGAATCAAGTAATTAACATTATCTGATGATATTAAATGGTTGGAGGCAATCGGCAGAAAGCCTTGAACTTAGGCTTTGTGCTAGATGGCCCTCACCAGTCAGCAAGGCGTATCTGAAACCTTGAAGGAACAACTCATATCCCTTCTGAAATTCTAATCCACGTCACCCAGTGCTGCAGTCAGGGACGTTACCACTGAGCTATTTCGGCTCCTGACTGTCCTGCTGTAGGACTGTATTGATACAGTGATTGTACACTAGTAACTAGTGTAATGTGTCTACTCCTTTCTTTGGTGCAGACTGAATTCTATCAGTCACGTTTCCAAACTGGCGACCATTCTAGGTAGCTCACCAACACGGTGTACATTGATTTGATAATATTAGATGGTTGGAGGCCATCAGTGGTAACGTCTCTGACTGCAGGTCTGGATGATGCAGGTTCGAATCTCAGAATGCAACATGAGTTGTTCATTCAAGCTTGCAGATACGCCTTGCTGACTGGTGAAAGCCAACTAGCATGAAACCTAGGTCCAAAGCTGGGATTCTTGCCGATTGCCTCCAACCATCTAATATCATCAAATCTATGGGCAATGTGATGGTGAGCTACTTAGAATGGTAGCCACATTGCAAACCAGACTGATAGAATTCGATCTGAACCGAAGAAGGACTAGACACATCACAGTAGTTACTACTGTCCAATGAAATTATTATTATCTTTTATTTTCAAAACATCTTTTTCTTTGAAGAAAATGAACAAAACAAGGAGAATACATTGAGCAGGCTATAATTGTATTCATAAATTCCCTTGACTTTTATCAACTGTATGCAACACAAAACAGTTATAACGTCACATAGTTTAAATATTCAGTTAAAAGAGGGCAACCGCCATAGGGGGAAGACTGATAACAGTTCCTTTCTGAATACACCAGCTCAGTTTCAGTCATTTAATCACCACCTCTTTGACTCTACGCAGTAGACTAGAACTTGTACTGTGATAATATTAGATGATTTTAAAACGCTGCTTCCATGTCCATTGTGTGCCTCGGTGGTTCAGTTGTAGAACGCTCGTCAACCTTGCCACACGTGGTTGGAGATCCGAACCCGGTTGGTTCACTCATAAACCTTGCTAAGCTGGAAGTAACCGTAGTAAAGAGGGAAGGTTGGACGTGAGACTAGCAACCACACCTTGTAAAAGTAAAACCACTGACACCAAAAACCCAAGGCTCTCTCTACCTTGTAGGCCTATGTTTCACCCGGATCATAACGGAATAAAATAAAAATAAAAAATAATCCACATTCAGCATTTATAATTTGGCGGCGGACAGCACTACTGAGGACTTTTGTACAATTTAATTGCAAGTTCTTTGGAATATATTTATTTTTTTATTTATTTTTGATTACAGCTTGATTCCACACTGTATTTTTGGTACAAGTATGGAATTTTCAGCGTGGATATCGGTAGCGCAAATTTTGCAGGCTGACCATAGATATCAGGTGTGCGTCGGCGAGGGCTCGAACCCAGGACCATGTGCATGGTCGGCGAGAGTCCTAACCACTGTGCCACCGACGCACTCCAACTTGCTGTCACAAAACCTTTTTTCTCTTCATGCGATGTTTGTGCATTGGCACATATACGTAAATATTGGTATATGCATTTAACTGCAATATGAATTTAGAAGAATCCTTCAGTTGGTATTTTTAATCGAAAAACTATTTTTAACCATGATAATTTAGCCTGTATCCCTAATAAACAGTTTTAAGTAGATGCCTATCAATCACACACACACGCACACAACAAAAGTCACAAAATAACACATGATCTGACTGCCTTCTGTCTGACTACAACTATCAGTCAATTTCAATTTCAAGACACTTCTAAAACAATTAAACACTCAATTAGTGTAAGTTGTCTAGTTATGGTTTTGTGGTAAAACACAATTCCATATCATCATAAAGTTTGTCATTTTCATAGGTTATGAAAATCGCATGACTTTAGTCACATAGTTTCATAATTTGCTCCATAAATGCATTTATTTTCTCTCTCTCTCTCTCTGTCCCTTATTGATTTTGTGACACTTTCTATATGGCCAGTATAGGCTTTGCGTCAATGATTGACTCGGCTAAGTTAAATAACTGAGATAAAAGCTATTTCTGCTGGGTTTCGGTCTTAATGGGGAGGTAGGAGTATCCAGATGACGAGTTCCGAGTAGGGCAAAACGTGCATCTGAATTCCATAGCTAACTATAAGTCAGTCAGATAAAAAAAATGACTATAGACAAAATGCTTGTAGGTAAGAATCATCCTCACTTTACAAAATGAATAGCCTGATGTCTAAAAATTCTATAGACAATCAGTATACACCTACTGGGGTGGGACTCGAACCCTGGACCTCCAATTAAAAGGCGAGCTCACAGAACTTGAAATTCAAAGGCCATTGGATCTGGTCCAAGTGGATGCCTGGTTTACGAGCTCACCTTATAACTAGAATGCCCAAGGTTAGAACTTCAGGGGGCAAGTGCAAAAAAACAGCCCAAAAATTCAGGATGAAATACCTGTCCAGTACTCCCTAGTTTTCTATGGTTCTCCAATTGAAGTCAATTTGTGCTGAGATATAACTTAAATGACAGTCATTTTTTTGTGGATATATTTTACTTTGATAAAATCACACAGTGTTGTACAGTAATATTCACTAATGACCATGTTTCCAGTACAATTTATTACTTCTCAAAACCATATCAAGGCACTCACTCACACAACTTCGTTTATCTGATTCCATTGTTTATCATCTCTTGATTTAATTTATGGTAATATTTTGCATAATAGTGGTATGAGTGATAAGTCATTCCTTTTGCATGTGTTGGGTGTTGATCCGATGAACAAAGATTCAGTAATCAACCTCTCTCGCTTTCCACTTACCTACATTACCTTATAGAATGTTAACCGTCTCCCACCCCTATTGTCTGGTTGTGTGTTGATTCATGCAGTGCTTTTTCTAAATTACTCGTCTGTGTGAGACCTGTAATTTTAACCTTAGCCGAATTCTTATGTTCCGACAATCTGGACTACCTCCTGTCTACTATTTTGACCTAGCTAGTTGACCTAACACTCACAGTCATTTCAAGGTATTTTTGTAAATTGTATTATTTTAGGTCAACCTACAGGACTTGTTGCTGAGTGAATTTATCGATCAATTCATGCTTTATTAACAATCCTACATAAGGTTTCACATGTCCCCTCCTTATATGTTAAAAATGTAAATTCCTCATATTCATTCTTATTTATTTTATCACTATTAATTTCAACATTAATTTTATTTTGCTTTTGACCTTTTCTGATCTTCCCATTGAGTTTTCCAGGATATCTGCTTAACACTTTATTAACACTTCTTCTTTTATATATTTCATTTCATAGTTTAGGTATTATGTTGTATTGCTTAGTGTTGTTATTGCTCGATTTGTTGGACACTTAAATAAACCTGACTGCACATTTAACGGATGAGATGAATTAAAGTCTAAATATTTATAAAGCAGAATGTGTTGGCTTTTTGTAAACGCTAGTGTTCGGATTACCTTCTTCTATTCATTTGATTTTACAATCTAACATTACAGCTAATTCTCTTTGTTCATTTTCCGGGTCAAATGTGAATTGTATATTCTTTTCACTAGTGAGTTTATATGCGTCAGGAAGATAGAGGTATGATCTCATTATAACACTGTTAAAGTGTCATCCACATATCTCCACCATATTTTTGCCGTAGGATTAAATGTATTACGAGCTGTATTTTCCCAGCTGTCCATAAAGATATCTGCCCTGGAATTTAAAGACAGTAAAAAGGTCCGGGGTTCGACCCCGGCCGGCGCACTCCTTTACCTCACTGAGCCAGAAATAATGCTGGTAAAGAGGAAAGGTTGGGCATGAGGCTAGCAACCCCACCCTGTAAAAATTAAACACTGCTGCAGAAACCTGAAGTCACTAGCATGGAGCCCTATGTTCCACTGGGAACGTGAAGGAAAAAATTTAAATGTTTTTAAAAAATGTGTAGCTCAATCAAAATTTTTTTGTTTCGGCTTTACAGTTATTTCAAGTTATCTCCTATTCACTGGAAGAGCTTTTCGTTCCACCAATATATATGTAGCAGTAGGTTTGGTTATCAGAAGCGATATCAGTTTTTTTTTCAATGTTTCAGATATGTCTTCCTGATGAACGCTAACAAGTATAAAATCTACATCTAAGGCCTTCTGTGAAATTTCACTCATGGGAAAACTCACTAAGCTTACTTCACACTTAAATGTGAACTGGAAATATTGTCTAGAAAGACGATGAAAGTTTCTCAGTTAACTGACTCAGATCAGAGAAACACAACCGATACAAAAATGTATGCTCTAACTAGAATTTAACCTTCTTATTTGAAGCGCATTTTCATTTCTTATATGCCGTTACATCAATACGAATAGATTTTATACTACGCCATTGTTTCGTAAATTGTTTTGCAGATTCTGTAAGGTAATTTTTGATAGGTAGGGGGTACCAATAAAATAAGAAATATCTGACTTATTCCATTTGGAATGAGTGATTTGTTTGATTAAAGCATAGGAATAGGAAGATAAACCATCCGGTAGTAGTAGCAATAATCGTATGAATCTTGCGGAGCTCAGTACATCAGCTGTACCATGCGCCAACTTGAAAAACACGCTCGTGAACACTATCCAGCCTGGCTAGTAAAAGGAGAACCAAAACGTGTATTTAGTTCAGTGACAGAATATCTGGTCAAATTCAGGACATTCAGCGCCATTTGGAAAATCCTTCAAAATAATATACAAGATTTGATCAAACTTATCAAAGAGTGTGAAATCAAGACATTTGGGTATAGCCGAGGCATTAGCCATCGAAAAACTTAAACCTATGCTATGTATCCAAAAGAAATATGTCCAACCCTTGTCCTTGTCATGGCCATCATAAACAGGTATTTCTTTTAATAGTGACTATCACATTACATTTCTTGTCCAAACTTACTGTTTATTCATGTTATTTTTAAGTTTTCCTTAATTCCTATTTACACTATCATATTTTCATATCAGAAGTTCTTGTTGATTTTGTCATTTTATTATTTCTACATATGTTGTCCCTAATCTCATAAATAATTATTCGTCACATTAGTTATGATCCCACTAGATTTTTCTATCCAAACATCCTGTCTGTATTTGTTATTTCTACATTTCTAACCTCCAATTGCACAATATGTCAATCTTCTCAGTAATCATGATGCTAATTTGTTTGAGTTCTAATTGCCCTCCTGTTTATTATGGCATTTTAATTCCCGAGTGTAATTTTATTAATATGAACCTTTGACCAGAAATTCTTCCGGAACTTCTCCATCCATTTATCATAAATACACGAATGTACAGCCTAGTTGATGACTTCGTCTAAAAACAGAAAATTTTCTTCGCTGCAACCGTCTTTTTAATAATTCATATGAATTGTGACAAAAATATCATTGCTTATGCACCTCATAAAATTGTTCATAAAATGCGTAAAATCTCAAGAGGCGTGTAGAAATCATCAAATAGGCAGGCAGTTAAAACATTGCGAAACAAGGTGAGAATTATGATAAGACAACATTTTAAAAATTAAATAATCAAAAGTAACAAACAAGTGAGATAATATTAGAAACTGTTCATAGTAAGTGATTATAATCGAAATAACTAGGGAATAGCATACTCACTGAATAGACAAAATGAAAAATGAACAGTGGCAAAGTAGAAATGAGGACTTTATAATAGTTTAGCATGTGAACAGATTAAGACCCTGAAAGAAAACGGGATTGAACAAACTTTTTCCGTGTACAAAATATTAGCTTTTCTATTTCTGCGTCTAATGCTTCAGCAGTACACCTGAGTCGAACATGGAATGATTCAGGCAGATTATTTCTCATCTTGTGGATAGTTTTGAAAGTAGACGCTATAGAACTAGAGTGACTAATATCGACTAGATGTTCAGTTACTGGGCTTCATATAGCCTTAACTCCACCTCTTCGTAATCACATATTCTAATGTCCTTTCACTCCTTAGGATCAAAGCCCACATTGAATAACTTATATACCTAGCTTTACAGAAGCCGGTGAAATAGTAAATACACACAGAGTTGATCGACTGAGGGATCTTGTCCTTTATTTTAATGAACAGTAACGGTCTACTAGAAAGCACTATATTTACTAATGCTTAGGCGAAGGTCCTTTCCAAGGAGTGTGACATTCTTCTTTTGAGGATGCTGCCGGTTAAGTCACTTTTGTATCCAAGCTTCACATACATCATTCCCTTGGATACAGGTCAACTGCGTATGCGTTTATCACTTCACCTGCCCTTATGGAGCTAGGTATATTGGTACCTTGATGTGACGTTTGTTCACAGTTATGATAATACTGAGGAGAGATCTATGCTATTTTTTAATTCATAGAAAATTCCCATTGGGACATACAGGAAATCAGAACAATTGATTGAGTGAGGAGACTCTCTTCAACAACGAATGTATTATCAAGCTGTACAATCATATACATATACATATATATATATATATATATATATATATATGTTAATATGGTTTTCAAGAAGTTATATCCAGTGGGGGAATTGAATTACAGGTGTGAATACATTAAGTAATAGTAGTAAGAAATGCAGTTAAAATATTTCTGATTATAATCATAGTTAAAAGTCAAGTGGCAAAACAATTAATGTGATTTATGGAATAATTTATAGGGTAAATGTTAATCCCTAATCATATTTTGGCTCTACTAATTTTTTTCGTTTTGTTTATTCAATTTGTATACTCTTCTTTTGTCACGTCAATTGTTACTATTACTATTTTCACTTTGAACTGTCCCCGGTATTATTCCACTTGTTCCACTTGTCATTCTAAATCACTTCTGTTTTTGTAACGTTAAATTTGATGTTATCAAATTTCATACAATGTTACGTAATGCTTCTATTTTTATTCCGTTTGTCTACTAATCCTATAATTGCACACACCCCTTGCAAGTTCTATCCATCCTATGAATTATTCTATATATGACATTAATTTGCTTTGCCACTTGACATTTTTTCCTTCCTTCACGTTCCCCCCAGTGGAACATAGGGCTCCAAGCTAGTGGCTTGAAGTTTCTGTGGCAGTGTTCATTTTTACAGGATGGGGTTGCTAGCCTCATGCCCAACCTTTCCTCTTTACCAGCATTATTTCTGGCATAGAGAGGTAAAGGAGTGCGTCAGCCGGGAATCGAACCCAGGACCATGTGCATGGCTGGCGAGCGTCCTAACCAATGTGCCACTGACGCACCCACTTGACATTTAACTATGATTATAATCACAGATATTTTAATTGTATTTCATACTACTATTATTATTTCATGTATTCACACTTATGATTTAATTCCCTCACGGAATATAATTTCGTAAAAACCATATATTTATTTTAAATTTTTTTGATTACAGCTTGATTCCACACTGTATTTTTGGTTCAAGTATGGAATTTTTAGCATGTGATATCGGTAGCCCAAATTTCGCAGGCCGACCATTGATATCGGGTGTGCGTCGGCAGGGGATCAAACTCCGGACCATGTGCATGGTCGTTTAGAGTCCTAAATGCTGTGCCACTGACGCACATATGTATATATATATGATTCTACAGCATGATAATAAATTCTTTGAAAAGAGTCTCTTCAGTATTAAGGAGCTCAAAGGAATAAACTCCTATTTGAGCACCACTCGGTCCTATCAGTTAAGCAGTATAGAATAACAAGAAAAAAACAGACAAAAACACTATCGTGGAAAAAACCCATATGGACATTAGAAAGAAGTTCAGCAAAGATGTTGATCTTTTCGGCGATTTCATTCTTAAAAGCTGTACAATCGCACTTCAATACATAATTTTACATGGATTCAATTCTTTTTTGATCCTACAGCGAATAAATGGTGATAATTATTTTCAACTAGATATGGTTTTTACGAGAGGCTTAGAAACAAAATTACACAGGATTAGAACGGATGCCAAGTGTGTAAAAATGAGCATGGAAACAAGAATTGAAATAATAATTTTCAACTTGACATGGGAATTAGGCGGTGCGAATATAGATTACAAGAGCCTTAGAAACACAAAAATCCCACAGGATTAAGATGGAATTGTAAACTAGTTATTTTAAACGGATTATAAATGTGAACAGCAAAAAAACTCTATCATAATATTATAAAACAATGGCTTACGATTTTCGAAATAAATTTAGCTGGTGGTTGTCCTGGTAGTTTACAAAATCTCACTATATTTCTATAATATTTATGATATTGTAAAATTTCATTTTCTTCTTGTGTAAGACCTTTTTGACATACTGCAAAAGGATATATGAGAATTAGAAATCCTGTAATTCTGAATGAAAGGTTGTCAATCATGCTTTTGGTTTTTCAATGAGAAAAAAGAGACCAGGTTTTTAGGCTAATTATTTAAATAGATATAAGACATAGATTTACACACAAAAGAAAGTCATGTCAGTTATGTCAAAAGATCAAATGATTAGTGATTTTTTTTTTAATCAGCTAACAATGACACCATAATACTGAAAGACATAATGAGGATTTTTTTCAAAATACTGTGTCATTCTTCATTTGCTTGTCCATGTCAATACTATAGACAATTCAAAAATATTATATTATATTTTTCTGAACAAAATATTTAGAGCGAACAATTGTTTTCAATAAATTCTTCTTCAGGCTCTACAATTATAAATCCATTAATGTAAGCATACAATAGCCAGTAAAGGCGAATTAGAATCATATCAGAAAGTGTATTGTGGAACAAGTATAAGATGGGATGAAACAATAGTCATATAGTCATATAGTTTTTTAATATGCATGGTCAATAACAACATGGGACAGAATGAGATGAAATAATTTAATGATGTGTGTATATATATAAATATAGTTAACAGAAAATACAGGTTTCAAGAGTGAGTGTAATCAGGGTGTGTGAGGCAATATGAAAATAAACCAACGAATGGGGCGGTCTAGACTTAAGTTCAAGGTTGAAAATAACAACAATAAGAATGATTGTAAAATAATAACGATGATATGGTGTAAAATTAAAATTAAATGTACTATTGGTGAATGATTGTCAAATAATAATAATGAATATAATGAAGTGGAATGAACAGGATTTTGTAAATACGATAGTAAGTTAGAAAAGCACTATTTAAACCTAAGGTAATAAAATCATAAGAAAGGTCATGAAATCATAAAAGTCGAAAATGAACGTTTGTCAATGAAACAGAGGAATAGAAGAAGGAAAAGAAAAGAAAATCGCGAAAGGAATTTATAGTGTTAATGGAGGATTTGTTGGCTTTATTGTAGGCCAAGGTAAACATAGAGGTTGAACATACTTCTTCTGTATGCAGAGGGATGGTCTTCTGGTATTAATTGCAACTGCTTCAGCTACTGATAGAAGACGTAGTCGAGCTCCTCTAGATAAATTACTAGGAACGCGGTAAATAACTGAGAACGCTTGGTCAAGTTTTATCGGGTGTCCAGTATCTACCAAGTGGGCTAAGACTGCACTATTTATGCCTTTGGTTACTCCTTTACTCAACCATACAGGTACATGTTCACGTGCGCGCATGGATAAAGCCCTCTGAGTACGGCCAATATAACTAGCTCCACATGAGCAGTTGAATTCGTAGATGCACATTGATGAGGCCATCTTTGGTAATTTATCCTTTACTTGCTGTGTGAGTACTGGTTTAGTTGAGAAGTTTAGTACCAATTTAGCTGCGGGAAATGTTCTATCTATTGCTCTATTGAGTCGACACTTTAGAATGTCAGCTGCAATTTCCCCTTTGTAACTTAACTTAAGATACAAAGGTTTCTTGTCTACGGTATCCACCTTTACCCTGTCTATAGGTATTGACATATACTTTCTTAGGAAGCTCTGTGGATATCCATTCTCTTGCAGTGTGAGTTTTAGTTTATGCATTTCTTCCTTAATGCATTCCTCTGAGCATATTCGTTTTATTCTGTAGCTAAGACACTTAACTAAGTTTCTTTTATGCTGAATCGGTGTGAAACTATGGAAATGGGTGTACTGACCCGTCCAAGTTTTCTTTCTAAATAATTTCCTTTGTAGATATCCATCTGTCTTCATGGTAAGTAGGACGTCTAGGAAAGGTAAACTGTTATTGTCTTCTTCTTCACATGTAAACTGAATAGTTGGGTGAACACTATTAACGGTATTCAGAAGCTCTTGTTTATTAAGATTTCTATTACAAACGATAAACGTATCATCTACGTATCGACAATAATAGTCAAACCCTTTAATCGTGTCTTTGAGTGGACCATTTTCAAGCTTTGCCAGGAAAATATCCGCTAGCAAAGGGCCGAGTGGGGCATAGGACTTCAAGCTTAAGGTTTTGAATTTTCTTTAGTAGTCATGATTTTTTATGATGTATGAGGTTGCTAGCTTCACGCCAAACCTTCTTTCTTTACCAGGCTTACAGTCGGCCAGGAGAAAAATTCAGCAGTGTATTGGCCGAGTATCATACTCAAAATCATATCCATGGTAGGCGAGAATTTTACCACTGAACCACCTATGCAAGAGTTGGTTTATAGGTATTTGATTTGCTTCAAAGTGTGATCGAAGGTATATATTAATTGAAGAACCATCGGAAAACACAGAATTTCTAATCCAGGAGCTTCCCGGTGCAAGTGAAGCTCGTAGACCATCCAGCTACTGGTAACAATACATAAAACTGGTGTATGTATAGAAAGGTGTTAGATGTTAGTAAATCCAGTGTCACGATCAAAGCCAACTGGCCTTAAATTGAGCACAGAAAATCAACCTCTACGTTCTACTGTGTATTTCACAAAACGTCTTTAAGACACTCGCAGTTATAGAAAGCTCTAAAACAGAGAAAGGACGATTATTCGTTGATACATAAGTGTGGTTTTACTCAACAAGAATAACATCAGATAGGGTTGATTTCCTAGTGAAAAACAGTTACCTAGAATCAAGGAGAACATCCTCAATAAAGTGGAATCCAAAATCTGTCGGCAAGAATCACTCACGGAACACTTCACAGAGACAGCCCAAGACCAGAATGGCCCAACAAACAAAACTAAAGTCGGAAAACAACATATTATCACTTTAACCACAGAGACACAAAGAGATGCATTAAAAATAACGATTAAGTAGGAATAAAGACAAATAATAAAGATTAAGCCAACTTGTTACATCCAAGTGTCAGAATAATGACTTACAGTCTATGAGAAAAACGGATAACGATTGCGAAGTCGGTTAGAACATGGAAAAATAAGCGTTAACATTGTAACCAGATCGTTTAGGAGGGATTTCCCAAACAATTATTGTGGTATATTTATAAACTGTGCACAGTGGCAATATATAAATGTTAATCGACACGTACGTTAACTTATTAAAGGTTACGTGTCTTAAGTGTCATCAGTTGGAAACATTCACAAATTCACAGGAACCATTATTATTTATTATTATTCCCTGGAGTTCCAAGTGGAATATAGGACTTCAGCAGCATGTGTACACTTTGTTCTATTCTCTGATGTTCTCTCCAGCTGGCTGGGGCCATGACTACCACCCATAATCTCCCATCTCCTCCTGCAACTCACACAATCTCCTCCATGTTACCCTCACACTGGCGACCTACTTGTCGTTTCCCAGTCGCCTGTATTGCGCGTGATGTCATTTTACGGCCTTCTTAGTGTATCCGTCTATATTTTCTGAATATTTGTTGAGCAATCAGCACTTGGTTGGTTTGTTCCCAACTAGAGTTTCTTGTTGTTAATTCCCCTCTCACCAGCTGAAAATTTGATCTTCAGTATGCAGCCAGCGAAGGCGGCTGTCAACAAAAGTCTGCTGTAGCCTGTTGGAAATACTTTTCGTGACGCGTTCGCCAAGTTTCGGAGCCATATAGAAGAACTAAATGACTTCACACTGGTGTTGGAAATCTGAATCTTGCTCTTTATGCTGGCTGCTAGAATTCCAAACTAATTTCAGACTGATGGTCGATTCAAGTGTCCTTTGAAGTTTTGTTTGTCCTTTGTTTTATTTGTTTCCCTTCCATGGTAATTTGGTTCCCTTGAACGTCTTTTATTGGTTTCATCATCTCGGTTGATCTCTTCCCAGATAGAGACCTGGTTATTTGATATAATGTTCTTAGGTCTCTTTCACCTACACGCTGCCTGTTCTGCTCTAGTTGGCAGTGTGTCACAGAATTATCTTTTGTCTCTCCTATTACTCTTCTTCACTTCTTTATTCAGTGCAGTGTACATTGTATTTGGAACAGAAACCCACATAGCTCCTTAAACTTCAAGTGGTGCCATATATCTTTGAAGTTTGAGAAATTAAAATGAAAAAAATACATGGTTGTGACAGGGTTTCGGTAATCGGACGCAAACTCCTGAAGCTGCCTCATTCTAATTACCAACCGAGATAAATCCACATTGTAAAGAACATTTGTTTTTGTTTAATGTAATATCTCTTCACTTTTTTTCGCAATTCCAGTGAAACCTAAGGTTTTAAGCTTGGCAACTAAAGCTTCGGCAGTAGTATCATTCTATTTTACGAGATCGGGTTGCTAGCTTCATGTAAAACCTTCTCACTGCGCCTATTATCATCTAATAAACCAGAGCAGGTGTAACAGTACATCAGCTAGGAACCGAATCCAGACCATGTGCTGGGTGGTTGACAAGCTTTCTTACAGTGAACCACTAACGTATAACGTGATCTTAACGACTGAAAATACTATAAAATAAAATAAATTTCAGCTTAGTGATAATCGATTAACTTCCAACTTTAAAAACACTACATCCGTCTTTGTTTATCAATTATCTAATTAGCTCTGCTGGATGACTATCGGTTGTATTCTATATAATCAGATACAACATTTTAGATTCATACCAGAAATGTGCATAAAGAAATCAACTCCAATGGAAAGAAAGCTATGCAGATTATGCTTACTGCGAACCTTATTCGGTTACATTGCTAAAAACGATGTCAAATAATAAGATGGAGACTTTTCATCGATAAGCTCTGAAGTCACTAATTTAATCACTTAACTTTTTGCATTATCTGTAAGATTCGACCAATAAAACGATAATAATTATTCTGATTTTTTCCCTAATATTGATTTGAGTCTACCTGTGTGCGTCTTTCTCTTTAATTCAAGGTACTCTTTAAAAGATTTTAATCAAGCAACATCAAAGTAAGATCAAGGTATGAAAAGTGTCCACGTCGTGTATGGAAGTTAAGTTAAGAAAAGACCTCCCTTTACTGACTTATCTGTTCTTCTTATTTACATCACACAGGAATTTTTTCATACTTTGAAGAAGTTCAAGTTCCTATAGACAGTATGAATTCATTTTATCCTGCAAATGTTATTCTTGTTGCTTTATTCATATTAAAAGAATGATTACTGAACAAAAAGCACTCTTTCCGATAAGTTCGTCATATATATATATATATATATATATATATGAATGAATAGGTGCTATGAACAACATTAATGTTGTTTAAATAACATCGAATCAATAATATCAATAAGTTACAGTTCGATAGCATCAACATAAAAATACACTGAATATCAGAGGAATTAGAAAAGATAATAATACAAATTTATGAATTTATAGTCTCTACTGAAGGCCGAACAGGGCAGTAGTAATGGCTGAACTTGCTTCTTTTGCACACAATCACTGACTGTTTCACGCGAATTGCAATAGCCTCTGCTGTTTAGAGTATGCGGTACTTCTATGTTTTTGGCAATTTATTGGGTTACCGGTAGATGTTAGAGAAATATTCTTCAACGCTGATTTCGTGGCCGGTTTGGATTAGGTGGTCTAATATCGAAATGTTATTGGTTTTCACCTCACCCTTACTTAGCCATATTGGGAGATGTTCTATAGCTCGGAGAATCAAATTCCTAGAGCAGCGGCCAATATAACTTGCTCCACCACAAGTGCAGTTGAATCGGTAGATACATCTGAAAGTGGCTAGTCTAGGTACCTTATCTTTCAGTAGAGGAATCACCATTGGTCGTGTAGAAAATAAACGTTTTTTGAACTGATTTTCTTAATTTCTTCGTAATTATTTTGCTAGGTGTATCGCCCTAAAATTGCAGTCGTATGTATAAAGGCTTCTTTTTCACAGATAGTGAGTAGTCCTTTTCTGCTTTGTCATGTTTTTTTCTTGACAAATTTGTTGGGATAGCTACTTTCAATCAAGGTATCATACACAATGTTTAGTTCATTTGCAATTACTTCTACAAAGCATATAGATCTAACTCTGTGGCTGAGAGTCTTTACTGAATTTCTTTTGTACTAGAAAGGAAAGAAGCTGTGAAAATGTGTGCATTATCCTGTCCAAGTATTTCTGCTATGCAAATTTCTCTTTATGCTACCATCTGGGATTCCTCTTCACCTGTGAATTTCATAGCAGAATGCACTTCAATGAATCGAGTTATTATTGTGTTCCTATCCGAAATATTCTCACAAAGAATAAATGTGTCATCCATAAGCCAGCAATAAAAAAGAGGATTTTCTTATAAGGTTTTTCAAAGGTTCATTTTAAAGTTTACTTAAAAAGAAATCTACCGAAATCGGACCTAACTGGGAGTCTATCACCACCCCATCCGTTTGTCTGTAAAGTGTGCCGTCGAATTTGAAATTTACATTCATGGTTCACCTTAATAACAATTCTTTTACGATTTACGTTAAGATACCAATATTTATCGATTGGTTCTACGCTTGTTCCCATATGCAGTTAACTGTTTCTACTAGAGGTACATTTGTGAATATATATGTGATGTCTAGAGATATCATAGTTTTGTCCTTGATATTATTATCTTTGAATTTGTCTACTAATTCAAATACACCTTTGATTGCATGGAGGATTTCATCATGAACTGACATCACTTAGAGAATCACCGGAAAACCTGGGAGTACTGAGAGCTGTTTCGTCCTAGTTTGGGACTCTTCATCAGTACGCACCCATCTGGGTTGGAACCCAGGACCTTTTGGTTACAAGGCGAGTTCGTAGACCATAATGGAATCCTCCATGCAATCAAACAAAAAGTCCCTACAAAACCAATACTTGACACTATGTTTCACTATCTTCTCATGCAAAGGTTTGAGAATATTTACTAACCATCTAGCTTTAGCACGGTAAGGAGAATTTCGCATATCGTATACTGATCTTAACGGTACAGCCGGTTTATGCACTTTAGGTAGGTCTTGGCATGTACGTGCATGTTGGCCTGATTTCTATTACTTAGATAAACTAACCTGAACGCAAACTGACGGCCATGTTACAAACCATAAATTAATGATCTAGTAATTAGATATCTTAAAACAATTAGTCCCTTTGATAAATTTGAATAAGGCATTAAGAAGACAAATTTCGCGAGATGATATCATTTCGTAGTTTCTTTACAACCGCTTTACAACTAACATGGTTAACAATGGTAAAATAAAGTTCATGAAAATTACTCAGTTAAATAAAAACAAAAGTACATACTAATGACCAATCATATTAAGATAGGTCATGCAGTCCAGGGTAGGCGAAGATTGAAGTCTATTGATTTTTGTACACACAGTTTAGGCTGTATGTGATTAATCCAAAGTGCTTCCATCACCTTCAATAACCTTGAATTAGAGTTATGTGAAATAATTGTGAAACAGTCATTAATATTGATTTTGTGACCAGACATTAATAAGTGTTTTGCAATGGATGATGCTGGATTTCTACGAAGATTAATCGCGTTAGGATTTTCGATATGATTTACTAGCCATTTTGGAACATGTTCTTTTCGACGACATTGGAACATTCTGTTAGTTCTACCTATATAGGTGTCACCGCAGCTGCAGGTGAACTTGTAGATATAGTTTGAAGTAGAATCCACAGAATTTCGTCCTTTAATCGTAGGTACAGGGATCGAAAATGTTCGGCAAGTGAGAAAAAGAGATGCGGCGTAGAATGTGCGTTTGATGGTTGACCGAAGTCTTTGAGCTGTCAACTGCATAATCTGGTCGCCCTTGAATGGTAGATTAATAAAGATGGCTTTCTTTGGTACAGAAGCTGTCTTTTCAAGATGTGGTCTATCCTTACCGCGACAATTGATGAAGTTTTCTGGATAACCATTGGCTAGTAAAACTGAATGTATATGTCGAAGCTCATCCATCGATGTGTCACTCGTACATATTTTTCGAGCCCTTGAGAACAAACATTTCACAAGGGAACGTTTATACAGGATAGGAACAAAACTGGTAACATGAAGATATTGTCCACTCCATGTCTGTTTACGAAAAATAGATCGCTGAATCGTACCATAATCTCTCCTAATCATTGTAATATCCAGGAAACCGAGTTTGTTATTGGATTCTAGTTCGGAGGTCACTCGAATATTTGGATGAATATGATTAAATAGGGTGATAAAGTTTTCAATAGATTTGCTATTATTACTAATAATAAGAGTATCATCTACATAATGTTTGTACACTGTAAATTCTCCAAGCATACCTTGCATTTGTTTTTCTAATTTCGACATAAATATATCTGCTAACAGGGGCCCCAGAGGGCTACCCATTGCAACACCGTCGATTTGTTTGTATGCTTTTCCTTGGAATGTGAATCTAATATTTTCTGTACACATTAAGATGATGTCCTTGATGTACGTTACAGGAATAGGTAAGTTTATCCCGTTGCTTGTGATGTAGTCGCAAATGAAATCAACAGTTTCTTGAAGGGGAACATTGGTGAATAAAGATTCTATGTCGATTGAACACATAACCTATTCCTTAATGTTCAAGGTGTCTAGCATTTCTGTAAGATCAAATGAACTTTTTATAGAATGATTTGATAATGAGTCTCTTACAGGCGTAAGGACCTCTGTAATCCATTTGGCGATTTTATGGTAAGGAGAATTTGACATATCTAAGATGGGTCTCAGTGGGCTCCCAGTTTTGTGGATCTTCGGAAGGCCAAGCTGAGGAGTATGTGACCTTTATTCAAATTAGATATCTGCTTATCTGTGCAGTTGGAGAGAATAAGACTGACGAAGGTAGAATTTGTTTTTAGTGGAACGAAATATACTTTAGGTATTAAGAAATTCCGTACTAATTCATTTATTGGATATATAACACACATGGCAAAAGAGCATTATTTTCTGGGTGTATTTTTGTACACAATTTATTATTCATAGTCATATTAATTGTTACTCTACACAACTTTGAAACTTGATCTTTCTAGTTTTCTCTGTTTTTTTTATCACTTGTCATGGTGGTAGTTGGACTTTTTACATATCTGGGATAGGTTCTGAATCATTCCTGTTGCGTGTACTCTCAGCCGATTCCATAAATATAGCTTCGGTTGTCAGTCTACCCTCCACCTTGTTAAATTAAATTTCAAGGTTACCATCCCATTCCTTCCTATTGAAAGGTTGTGTGTAACTGTATGTAGTGCTATAGCTGAGCTACTTCCTATAGGTCTTATTTCATTAAGGTTTTATAAGATAGATTTCTATCCTCCGCTAACCTAAATGACCCCGTTCTACTACTGTAGCTCATATATAGTTCACCTGGGAATCGTTGCAGAACTAAATTAATTTGTTTAATGAATTCCACAGCATCCTTTAACTGACATTATTTGTTTTTCATTGAGTTTGTTGGTCTGAATGCCATTTCTACATTGCTTCACATCGTTGACATAAGGTTTCAGAGAATCTCTCTTTGTTTGAAAGCACTCCTGATGTTTTGAAAAACTTATTATTAGTTTTGTCATCTTTCCGAGTTTGTCTGCCTTACATATCGTTTTTATTATTATTAATTTTATTCATATAACTGCCTAAAAAAAAGAAGAATAAAATTCTGTGCCGCAGAAAATACTACATTTGGACCTGGAATTGAAGAGAGGCCTAGTGGCAGATATCCTAAAGAGTAGAATCTCTAGTTCCCTGAAAAAGACCTTTCCTAAAGCAACATTAAAAATGATATTATGTAGCCGCCGATTGTTTCTAAGCAGTGTGAAGGACAAACTCACGAATATGACCAGTTCATTGTGTATATACGAATTTACCTGCTTCTGTGGAACTAGGTGCTTAGGTCATTCATTCTATACGCGTCCTTTCAAAACCTGATGCAGAACACTGAGTAGTGTGTTTGCAAAGAGGGGGGACTGGTTAAATTAGAAGCGCCATAAAAAAAACCTCGTCAATACTTGTTACATAATCTCAAATAATTTATCATTCAGTGTCATTTACATAGTGAACGAAAGCCGGAATCCCTGGTTGTGTGCATAGAAAAACCAGAGCTATTCGTTCAAAAAAACTGTTTCAACTTCTACATTCACCATGAATCCAACTCTAATTTATAAAAACTATTATGTGTTTCTATGCTCATCGAGTTCACGATTGTCTTTCTTAAAAATACTGCTCGACATATTACGCAACTATTTTCTAATCCTGTGTAATTTTGTTTCTATACGACCCGTAGTCTATATGCACAACTTTAAACTTTCAAGATAAAAATTGTTATTATCTTCAACCTCCTTCGTTATTATGTGGAATTAAATAATAATTATAATAACTGTGACAATGTAAACTTATGTATATTAATGCAACGGTACAGCGTTTGAAGATGAAATCGTCTGAGCTTATTGTTCTTTTTTCTATGATATTAGATTTTTCAGTGTTGGTTTTGTAGGGATTTGTTTTGATTGTATGGAGGATTTAATCATGAGCTGACATCAGTTAGAGAACCACTGGAAAACCTGGGAGTACTGGACAGCTGTTTCGTCCTAGTTTGGGACTCTTCAGCAGTACGCACCCACCGGGGTTCGAACCCAGGACCTTCTGGTTACAAGGCGAGCTCGTAGACCATTGAGCCACTGGGATTTTTCCCCAAAGTTGCGAACTTTCCTCTTGTGACTATTATTCATTGGTTCTACTACTAACAGAAAAATTATCACTGTTTCTCTGAAGACATCGCTCGCTATATACTACTTATATCCATTTGTAAGTACTACACATTAAATGATATGTGACCTTTTAATATCGATAACTGCTATTAGATTTATTTTTATTATTAATTTATCCTTTAGTTCCTAGAGGAATTGACTTTTCTTCATTTCTTCGCGGTACGAATGGAGAATAAGGCACTCCAGGCTTCATTATTTGCATAAGAAGTGCTGTTATTTCTACAAGGTGTGGTTCCTAGCCTCACCGCCAATTTCACCTCTTTCTCAGCCATATTTTCAGCTAAGTAAACTAAACAAGTTTCAGGAAGTGAGTCAAATGGAAATCAAACCCTAACCAACAACAACATGACTGGCAAATATTTTATCGTAGAAGCTGACTTCAGGCTATTCTCTGACTATTGTATTTAAATCTACAAACTAAGCTGAATTCTGACTGCGATTGGGAAGTGTACAGAAGATTTTTATTTCGTTTTCTAATATTACACACTATCTAAAATATTTGTACATATGCAACATAAGAATACTACAATTTTAAATGCACAGCAGGTTTAAAAAATGATAGAAGAATGCCAGAAGGCATAAAAGAAAGTAAGTGTTATTTTTACATGAAGTGCATGTGACAGAATGACCCTGAATTATACATATATATATTCGGAAAGTGGTGGGCACGACAAAACGCCTTCCTATAGCTTATATACATATATACATGCGTTTGGTTAGAAATTTTTCGAATGACAGTTATCTTAAACTATTGATCTGTAATAAATTTTGTTAAAATTCATTCCAGTTCACTAAATGCAATTATTCATCCTAACTAAGGCAAACAGGTCACAGTTATTTAGCTATGAAGTATTTTGCTGATATTTTTCATTCTTCTGCGTTACAAATGGAACCTAAGGTCATAGGCTTTTCAATTTCAGTGACGGTGATGCTTTGCTTACATGGTGGGATTACAAGCCTTACAGACGACCTTCTCACTTCACTGGACTCGCTACTGTCTGAGCGAGGCTAAGAGGTGTGAGTTGGCCAGGAATTAAACCTGTATAACGTGTGTTTGGCGAGTATTCAGCCATTGAACTACCAATGCACTATAATACTGATCATCCAACCTAAATCTTTTTGACACACTTTTCATAGTTTTATATATTTTTTTTCACATGCATAAACTGCTACGTAGTAAGTAGTTTAAGAAATGCAAAACTTGTAAATGAGTTATTTAAGTCTCATCTTACAGGCAGTAAATCATAGAAATGGTGCATAAATGTTCACTAATGACTTACAAACAAAATCCTGCTGTCATAGGTCTCAATTTAGTTTATTACTATTATTTTTTCCTTCGGTTCCTAGTGGAAAATATGGCTTGGGCAGCACATTTCCTCTTTGTCCTATTTTCTGTGGTCCTCTTTCCCCGGGCCTCACGACTACCAATAGTTTCTAGCCTCCTCCTACCACCATCTCTTTCATATCACACTCAGAGCATCCTCCATCTTTTCGTCTCCCATTCGGGTTCCACTCAGGTGATTCTTGATGTCATTTGAGGGGCTTCCATGTGTGTTTCCAATCTATCTCCATTTACTTCTACATATTTATAAAGCAATAAGTTAGTGGTTAGTTCGTTCTCTTAGATTCTTGTTGCTAATTATTTCTGCCTATTTGATCTTCAACATAGGGGAAAGTTGTTAATGCTACATCGTTGCGTGATACTTAAAATAAATTTGTACAATATGGAATTACATTCTACCGCAGTGCCCAAGTTCTACACTTATATTAGTGTGAAGGCAGTTTTTGAAAAAAAAGTCATCTGTTGGAAGTGCTTTTCGTAACGCTCACGCCAAGCTCATGACCTATACAGAAGGACCAACTGATTTAACATTGATGTTGAAAATCCGACCTTTGCTCTCTGTGTTGAGTGAAGAAGATTTCCAAACTGACCGATTTCAGGTTGATGAAGGTGTGCCTTGTCTTTCCAATTCTGGTTGTGACCCCCGTTATCCGTACCAACTGCTTCTGGTTGAAGGGAGTGACCTCTTTCAAATTTATTCCGTTTATAATGACTAGTGCTGGCATTTATTATCGGTTGGTCATCTTCATCAGCTCTGTCTTCCATACGTCCATCTGAAGTTCTTTCTTTGTTGCTTCTTCCGCCAGTTTGTTGTTTTTTTTCGCCTGTAAGCTATCGAGTTTGTGTGACATTAGACAGAAATCATTCGCAAAATCCAGAATTTCTGGAACTTTCTGATATTCATTTTGATTTTAAATTGTAGCAGAACAACATAAATTTAGTCTTGAAGTGTAAGTTTGTAGGGACTTCACTAATATTTCAGTTTTGATCATGGATTGATATCGGTTAGAGGACTATTGAAAATCAGTACTGGACACTAGTTTCATCTTAGTATCAGACTGTTCAGCGGTACCTATCCCTGATCCCATGAGAGATCAACCATTCTGTGATCAAAATTAGAAACAATTCAATCACAACAAACTATTCTTGAAAATTAATTGAAGATTGTCTGTGAGTGACTATGGTAATAAGCTGCCTGCAGGTTTAGTAAGAAGTCGTGGCCATTGGTGTCCACTAGGTTAGCTGTAAGGATAAATACTGGCCCATGGTATTGGCTAGCAGTGGCACTAAAAGTCACGAATCAATAAAAGTCAGAATTCATTGGCCTTCAGAATCCTTCTAAGCGGGTTAGTTTTCAAGCAGCTCACCTCGTAACCTGAAGGTCTTGGGTTCTACCCTTGATATAGGGTCATGGGTGCGTACTTTTGGAAAGTCCCTAGCTGAAATGAAACAAGTATCATGTGCTTTCTGATGTTCAATGGTTCTGCAAATGATATTAGTCTGCGTTCATACTTGTTCTTTACTTAGACTGCTGAAGAAGATATCTGGTACTTGAAGTTATATAGAAACCGGATGGTTACATCAAATGAATTGTCTAAATGATCTGTGTTTTTCATATAAAGCCATGGCATACCAACAGACAATAACTTAGATAGTCTTACCACTGCCGTTCTCACGAGATTTCCTCCCTAGCTATTCTCACACAACCCCATGCATACTAAAGGGTTAACAGGCTGCTAATAAATATCCTAAATTAGAAATGTTACCTCTCACTGATCACTCTGTGTTCTTATTTTATATCGGAAAAACAAAGTTAGAGATAAGTGACTGCTGAAAATTTCAACATAATCGCATAGAAAATTAGTATATTCAAGCTAAAAATAGTGATTTACGCGATCAAAAGACTGCCTTAGAAAGAGCGGATAAGAAAAGGGAATGTAATTTTCTACTGATTGACACGATTGTTGAAACACCTGTCTTGCGTTTGCATGATTGCAGTATAACTGGCAGGCATATCATTAAACTTAGTGGTTTTTAGTTATTCATTTCATTCAGTGGTGCATAATGTCCAACATTTCTTGCAAAAAATAAATATTTTGCATTAATTTTTACCGTATTTTTAACGTTACATATACAGCATGCTGATAGATACTTACAGCCATGAAAGTTGTTCCTGGCTGTCAGACTAGTGTCAGCAATCACCCAATCTAACTCTCACAAGTCACACGGTATTTCTGAAGCAGTTGATTACCCCTTATTTACGTTATGCCTGAGAACTTTTCTTCATTAGTTCTTAGTGAGCTCCCAAGTATTTCAACCTAGTCTAAATTTAAAATTCGGAGAGTGCAGCAAGATATGACTTCATATTGAGCAAGAGCATAAGATGTGGCACACAGGGATACAGAACTAGCAAGTGGAATAAATTCTGAGCGCCACATCTATTTACGATGTGATTTTGAACAAGAAATTGAGCTTAAAACTCCATCCAGTTGTAATTACTGTATCACTTTTTACTATACCTAATAAACTTATCCAATATAGTCTATCGCAAAACCATTGAACACTAAGACTTTCCAAGCAGGACATCTCCACTCCACTCTGTTCTTTGCAGCCTTTTTTTACCCTGCTCCAAAATCCCCCATAAACTTTGACTTCCCCCTCATACCACCACACAATTTGTCGCTTCCCTTCTCTACCAGAGGGTTCATCAGTATTTCTATGTTAGGTCTGTACGTATATAAATCTTAACCAAATACTTAAAAATCGATTATTTAAATCGTAAAGTTCTTTAAGTTCTCATTAAGGATTGTTATACACATCATCGACGAATTACAAGTTGAGCAAGTAACATAGTTATGTCACCAGATGACAAATTTTGTCTATCGAGAACTGAAAATAATGCTCTAGTAAATTTCAAACCAACAAACGAATGGTAGGGAAGCATACCTTAAGACTAAACTATTCTAACCTCAGTCTCAACAGACTCTTTCCTTAGCGAGGTAACGTTTCCGAAATCCAGATGAAATAGTTTTCCACTGACGACTTTAGCTCTTGTTATTTCTTTCATAGACATGGGTTTCTTTTTCATTAGATTTACTTTTAAACTGGTCACAAACTGATAAATATAAACATGCCAAATGTAACAAATAAGTAAACCAAAGAGTAGGAATGAAATTTTGTTTATAATTTTTATTTAATCATGATACTTATCATTGAGCATAAACCTCCATCACAACGATTGTGGAACTGGTTATTTCAGTGGTACACACTGTTCTTTACTTCCTTCTTCATACGGTCTTCCCTTATCATCAGATCTAAAAGGATAAATTGCACTATTAAATGATTTTAGCGGAGTTACGCTACTGTTCAACATGTATTGAATCAAAATATTCTAGTGAATATATGTCAGTATTCGTAGCTGCAAACCAACACTTGGATATCAGTGATATGCTCACTAGTGACTGGCCGTATTCAGGTAGGTAGTTAGCTGGGGTTGTAGTGAGAAGTCATGCCCAGTAGGGTGCAGCAGGTTGGGTGTGAGGACAAATATTCGCCGAAAACATTGGCTGGGGTCGCGCTATGTCGTGAATTGGTAGAAGTTAGAATTCGTGGGCCATGGGATCGGGTCCCAGTGGATTAATTGTCTACGAGCTCGCCTTGTAACCAGAAGGTCCTGGGTTCGAATCCCGATAGGTGTGTACTGCTGAAGAGTCCCGAACTAGGACGAAATAGCTGTCCAGTATTCCCAGGTTTTCCAATGGTTCTCTAACTAATGTCAGCTCATGATGAAAATACTGTAACCAATCAAATCCCTACAAACCAACACTTGAAAACTGGAAAATGTTGTTCTCAGCTTCTCAAAATATGAACTTTATTTTTTTATGTGTCATTCGTTTACATTCCCAGTGTTACATAAGGAGTTAGGTCTTGATCTTTGAAGTTTCTGTAACAGTGGTGATTATTTTTACCGGATGGGGTTGCTAGCCTCATCCCCAACCTTTCCTCTTTACATATCATTAAAAGCTTAGCAAGGTAAAGGAGTACGCCAGCCGGGGATCGAACCCTGGACCACCTGCGTGTTTGGCGAGCATTCTACCACTGTGCCGCTGACTCACTCAAACAACGCACACTCAACAGTTTATTAAAGCATATTATTATTCAAAGGCTGAGTTGCGAAGGATCCTATCAAATCTCTGCTATTCAGGAGCAATCATTAAGTGTCATTCATTTCCAATAATGTCCATCGATGGTTAAGCGGTAGAACAATGGCCAGCTACAGAATTGGCCAGGTTTCGATCGCTTGCCGTTGCACTCTTCCAACTCACCTATCTGGTAGTAGTCTCGATAAAGACAGGTGATTGAGCATGAAGCTGACAACTCTATTTTCAAAATAATTCACCGACATTCATCAACTGAATTAGTATCTAATAGTTGATTTTAAAATCATTCACAATTATTACAACTGTTCTGCACATATGTGAAATGGATCAGGAATATTTACGAAAAAAAAACCATTAAAAAAAAGAATCAAGCACAGCCTTCTAATACAAAACTTACGCTGGAGCATAATTGCATACTAACATCAATTTTCCTTTACACTGTTTAATGCCACATCCAACATGTCTTGTCTTGGCCCAAACCATCTTTAGAAAACAGTAAAAGAGCATTACATGCTTAATAATGTTTGATTTAATTACAACTGTTGTATGAACACAAAAAAGCACTGAGGAATAAAGGAAATAATAATTCCGACAAATTCGTCGACGAAAGTATGCGAATAACTTGCTTCCTTTAGGCGTCAAACCTGTAGATCTTCTACCTACAGCAGGTTGAGTAAGGACTGGAGTTGAGGAAACAACTGATGAAGGTATACTAACCGTTCGATGAGTTGTGGGTAGCCTTAGAATCCAGGAGGCATGTTTTATCGATTTTGAGACTTGCCCGTCACCTTAGTAACTTGCAACAATCTCGTTTTAATTAGCTTTATGCTGAACATTAAGTGGCCAGTAAGAGTCAGCAACAAGGAACTCTGGCGACAAACCGACCAACACTGCATAGAGAAGTTTGGATGGTTTGAACACACGCTGAAGAGATCGTCGAGTGACATCACCCACCAGACCCTTGTGTGGAACCCGTATGGGACGTGAAGGTGATCTTGTGAGAAGGATATGAAATCTTATGGGCAGTCATGGAGTCAGTTAATTGAAAAGTCAACATGCTGTTGAAGCCTTATGTTCCACTATGAACTTATGGGATGACTAATAAGATCATCATGATGATGATGATGGATTTTGAACAAAAAATAGTACTTATGAAGTAGTAATCAATGTAGCCTTTTTGGAAGAAGTAGTCATGTGCCTAGGATGGTCAGTAAACTAAGCTTTGCAATACTATTGTCTAATATCTTATGGAATGGGCTGCTGATAATATTTACCAATAATGTGCGTAGAGACGCCAGTAACTGTCACTATCACTCTTCATCTAATGTGGGGATTGAGCGACGCTGTTGATTTTCCAGCTTTACCGCCAACACTGACGTTCTACATCCAGTTCTACTCTGTTGGCATGGAACTGCCGCTCCGCCAGATGCCTATCCACCGGTCTGTCGATCTCGTCAAACCAACACCTTGCAAGTCCCATTTTCGCTTGACCGCTCCGTACTGTCGTATGCCTCCTTTTCCCAACCTTTCAGCAACGTCGCCAACACAACTGCCTTCGAAACTGGATCCGAAATGCCCATCAACAAAACGATGGCAATGAAGTCCCACAAGAAGCTCCTGATGTCAACTTCCTCGAAGCAGCCGGTAATTTAATCTTCATTGTCCGGAGACAGAAACACTATTTGTTACAACAGAAAACACTAGACTTCGTAAAAGAATGTTCATTAGGAATTCGGCATCTCTTTATATCGCAATTATGCACAACTTTTCTCCAAATCATCACTTACAAAGATTTCCGGTGTTATGTCAACTCTGCTCTTCGTATTGTCTTTCTTTGTCTTCCTTTCGTGTCTCCCATGTTTTGTCGCAAAGGCTAATCATTTGCTTTCTTTGATATCAAATTTATCTCTCCCCTGTTTGACATTTTCAATGAATGTCTCTTTATATACTACTGACAAATTTTATCAGTAGAACACGCTACACTATCACTAACTACAAGTCTGAAGCTCCTGGTAACCAGATGCTTGGCACTTATCACCCTGACATATCTGTATGCCCAGCCTTCGGGCTCACTTTACTAAACTCTAAGGATTTTTGACATAACCTCTCAAACATCCCAAAATAGGTGATGTACCAAAATTATGAAAATAATCGCTTTTACCAAAAATTATCACTCGCCTGTTTGTAGTTGGCACATCTTTTAGTACATTTATCAGTTTTGTAATCATAATGATCAGATTCTCTAAACCATTTTTCCATTCCACTAGAAAGTTAAGAAATAGCATATCGCATGATTACCTCTTAACAGAATCAGCTTCGGCAATATTCTGGCCTACAGATTCATAATGATCAAGTAATTTTTCATTGAAAAATTCGGCTTTAATATCACATTTATCGGCCAGTCTTTGAGCATTTCTAGCCAACCTTTTACTCCAGCGCTAAATTAAAAGTGGCAGAAAATAAACAGAAATAGAATTGGTGAAATTTTACACCATATAAACACAGTTTCTAATCTGATGAATTAGTAGGGAAATATGTAGGGAAATGTAAAGAAATAAATAATGATAGTAGTGATAGTGATAATCGTAATATTATTTATGACATCCATGTCAAATATGCGCAAGACAACACCAACAATAAGGAATCCAAATCATCAGTGGTAATTCCATACAAGGAAGGAACCTCGGAAACCAAGTTACGCAGAATTCTTAACAAGGCAGGAATAAAAGTGGTTGGCTTTCAAACAAACTTTGTCGGTTGAAAGATCAATCCTATGGAGCCTTTAAAACAAAACAATTTAGTTTATTTAATACCCTGGTTGAATGACTTTCAGGTCAAATACATAGGTCGAAGTAGTAGAACAGGTGAAGTCAGACCAGCCGAGTATAAAAACCTAGCAAAATCTAGATAATTTGACTTGAATAAGATAGGAAATTCAGAAAATAGTTCAGCTATACCACCAAACGCAATTACACACAACCATACAATAGAATCTAATGTAACATGGTGGAGGAATAAATTAATAACGGAAGCCTTATTTATCGAATCAACTGCAAATACGTACAATAGGAATGATTCACCACCTATCTACATGAACATCCTGAGAATTCTACTACCTCTACGACAAACAGAGAAGAATAAAGAAAACTATAAAACTCAGGTTTCGAAGTCTTGTGATTCTAACTGATATGATTATGAACAATACTAGATTGTGTTCGAAACGTCATCCAGCAAATAATACTGTTTCACTGTGTGATCTATCTAATAAACAAACTAGTACGGAATCAAATCTGTAGAATCTATTATTACTGTGACTCGTTTCTGTAACGTGTTCCACCTTGAAGAAAATAATTTCTACGTGACTTTCTTGAATGACAAGACATCCTAGTAAGTACTACTGGCTAACATAGGAGATTCCAAACTATTAGTAGTAGTAGAATATGCCATGATGAGATTTTGTTTGCTTTTTTGGTCGTCATTTATGCTATCATCAAGTAGAACACATTGTGATTTGAGCTTGAGATAATATGTTAACACATAGTACAAAAAAACTTAAATTATTTAGTTGGAAGATATTTCCCGTTCATGTAGAACTTCCAAGTAAAATAAACCGCAGTCTATCAAGTGATGCAGTTATGTTCCACATTAACAAAGATTCAATTCCCTACTGCGTTTCATCTCATTTGTTAACTGTTAAGTTAGGTTTATTTAATTGTCTAACAAACCGAGCAATACTACGAGGTAGTACAACAAAAAACCTGAATGATGAAACGAAGCGGAAAGAAAAGGCTATGGCGTTAAATAACTATCCTTTAAAATTCATTAGGAAGATCAGAAAAGGTCATAAGCGAAACAAAGATAACGATGAAACTAATAATAATAACAGAAATAAGAGAGAATATAAGGCATCTACTGTTGTACCATACAAGGAGGGGACATCTGAAACCGTACGTAGGATTCTTAATAAAGTAGGAATCAGGGTGGCATTTAAACCTACAAACTCACTCAGAGACAAGCTCTGCAGACTGAAAGACCCAGGTGACCCGATTGGAAAAAATAATATAATTTACAAAACACCTACTATGTTGTTTCTTCATTTCGTTTTAGAACTGTACAACATTTTGTTGAAAACTAATTAAAAACGTGCGTCAATTCGTATAGTGATCACTGGATACAATTGCATGATTAGGACGATAATAAATACACAAGACCTTAAGCACTACCATGGATGGAAGTCTCAGCAGCCCAGGGATTTAAACAGGCCGCCAGATAGTTTACTCAGTAAAAAGACAACCAGCAACTGAGAACTGAAATCACTCTATGTTATCAATAAACACCCTGTGCATTCAATAAGACACCAGCAAAAATTTACATCATTAAGAACTCACAATGTTCTCTAAATCTTTAGCTGGAGGTTGGCCTGGTACCTGACAAAGTAGAATTGAATTACGATAGTATTTATGAAGTTTAAATATTTCTTTTAAATCTTTAGGCAGTTCTTTTCTTCGGCACAAAGTAGTCGTGAATAAAGTTGACAATAAGACAAATAGAAGTGAGAACTTCAACGCATTAATGATCATGTCTCTTTGAATGAAAGAATGTAATTGCATAATGTTAGTTCCTGTTATTTATAGTTTAATGAGTGGAATTTTAACACATTGATTATATGTTAAAACTGTAAGCATGTCATTTACCTTGACGTAATTGACAATGAAGGTGGATTTCAGGAAGGGTGTTCAACAATAACAATTCCCACCTGTCCGCTTCAATTTCCAACTAGTTAAAAACACCATCGGTGGTTCAGCAGGAGAATTCTTGACAACCATGTTTGTACTCCGGGGTTCAGTCTCCGCCGACGCACTCATTTACCTTTCTAAGCTCGTAGCAAGGGTGATAAAGAGGAAAGGTTGGACTCAAGGCTAGCAATCCCTCCCAGGTAAAATAAAACCACTGCTACTGAAAAATCAAAGCTCTATCTTAAACCCTTACGTTCTACTCGGAAATAGAGAAATTTTAAAAAAAATAAATCAATAAAAATGATCTTATGTAGACGGAAAATCAATACCTTTCTTCATGAAATTATAAACTACTAACTAAGTGACATCAGTAGTTGCATACCACTTGCATTAAGCAATAGCACTTGCTAGCCAGATTGAACTATGAGCAAAACAGCCAGTGTATGCTGTTTAACTCAGCTGAGAGAGCTGAATGAATTCAAACCACCCGATTTCTAGCCAGATACTTGAGCGAACAGGTAACAGCATAAATCAAATTCACAGTTTGTAAATTAATTTGCACTTTACACAGCTCTAGGCGAGATTTCACCAAAGTTTACTTAGGAAAACGGAATTATCCAGATCAAATCATGTGATCTGCTTGATGCCTTAAATTTCTAAAATGGGAAGAAACATGCTACATACTACTGATTGGGTGATTTCAATAAACAGATACCACTCACATCCAAATTCTGATCGGTCGTTTCGCTTGTTTCGGTCCAAGTAGTGAGACAGAATTCGAGTGATTTGAACTGACTCGGCTGTCTGAGATGAGGCACACCGGGTACATTGCGTCGGATTTCAAACAACCTTGATAGCCATCCGACGTTTACATCACTTCAACCTATCGAAAACTACTGTTTGATGTGAGGAGTACTCAACTACTCATTTCAATAAAAGAGTAGTATGCACTGTCATCAAACTTTTTTATGAATGGCAATTTGATCTCGACTCTGAGTACAGATATATGATGGATAAAAAACTGGTGAAGTTTCAAACGTAAACAAGTAGTTAATAACTTTGCTGTAGTAGAAAGCTAGACCAAGATGGAATGCGAACCGACCTCTACGTTGCTCAGAAAATAAGAGGTGACGTCTAGTCGTAATTCAAAGGATATTTGTCCTTAGTTGATTCAAAGAAACCATCAGCTAGCTCATTAAACCCTTTCGTCAAGCACAAGGAGACAGCTAACACATATCGGTGACGACAGAGCACGCGACACTGTAACATCTATCTGGGGGAAGGGGATTAGCTTAGCATCCGACTAATCCAGATGGGCATTAAGTAGGCAATGTGACTAATAACTGTCTACCGAAGGGATTGATAGCCACAAACTAAACTGCTACTAATATTTTTCTGATTTCTTGTTACATCAAACCGTAATTAAACCTAAAATAGTAAAATTTGTTTAATCCTGCACTGAACTGACTATTTGGTGATTCGTTTATTTTCTTCGGCTATCCTTCTTTCATTCCAGACAACCTTCCCAAGCCTTTTCAGAATTCTTATCACACTTTTATACCATGTGATATATCAGTCACTATCTCTTGACTATTATAATCGGTTAGCAAAAAGAACAATCCAGGGTTTTAACGAAAGTGTCATATAGATGTGGAAAAAAAACCCACAAAACAGAACAATTTCATGAAATTAACCAATATATTATTTAGTGACCATACGAAAAAGTAACCAAAACCATTAGTCGACAAAAAATCACTTCTGTCAAAAAATTTCTTCTAATTTTCCATTGTCAGAATAAGTTTCGCATAAAAACGAAACATCTGCTATTTGTATACCATATTTCTCATTTGTGTCTGTGCTTAATTGAAAAGCCGAAATGGGCTGAACCCAGACACACCACCACACATACACACACGAGAAAACCCTCTTTTACAATCAATCAATCAATGTACCAAGCATATTGTATAAATCAAATATCTATTCCTATACAAAAGCTGCGCTAACCAATCAGATCAGAGTTACACGAGATTATAAAATGATAGAACAGACAGACGTTTATCACTGTTTGATATCGATTTGTACTTTCCCTTATCTTCATATTTATATCATTCAAAAGAATGATGAACTATGCCGATATGAATGACAAAAAACTTTCGGTTTAACGTTTACTTTGTGTTATTTGGTTGTATTTTTTTTCTCTAAAAATCAACTTGATAATGACAAAATATAAGAAAGATAAAGTATGTGTATATATCGAAAGCTTTATCACACTGACATTATCCCTTCTTCAGATATTGTGTTAAGTCCTAGACATTGTATAAATATGATTTCGTTTCATGATTGTAGATTCTGATGTGCTTGAATTATTTTCTACTGTTATAGTTTATTTGTATTTCCCTCTTGATTGATTACGTTGATGAACAGAGATACCTGGTCTCTGTGCTGACATGCCGACTGCTGGTACAGACGCTTCGACGACATCTAAAGGTAAACATGATGTTGTTTGTCTGATAGTAGCTTTGCTGTGGAATTCAACGTGCGCATTTTTTCGTATCTGTAACTCGTTAGCTGAATGTTGTAATTGCATATCAAGTGACTGATGGCATTTGTACACCAGTGGTAGAGTAAACAATGCTTTGAAGTCTCATAAGATAGGTGCTGTGTTCGAAACACGGTCGGAACATCATCACTAATTGTGGATTGCAGGTGCATTCAACTTACTGGTCTTAAATAAGAAAAAAATAAGCATCCTGGATACCAATGCAGGACACTAATAACCAAAATAAGAATTAATTGGTGGATAGTGACTAGCAGTGGAATCCAGGACGCGCATTTCGTCCTATATGGCACTCGTCAGCCAGATGTACCTGCATTCCCCAGTGAGTGATGATGTTCCCACGGAGGCTCAAACGCAGTGCTCATAGTTTCAAAAGCCAAAGCGATATCCACTAGACCACTTGGGCCACGAGAGCCACCTATTGTGCAGTTTATTCAATCGACCCTAACCTGTTTTGAGAATTTATTCTTCGAAAATGCGTTATTTCAATTATTTTTGGAATAATAAAATGTTATATTCAATTTCTCTGATTAAGTAAAGATCATTTATGTATGATGCTTTTATCATAAAAAGGAAGTATAATTTGTAAGAACAGATATAAATATAACCGCTCATGTAATGAACCTCAAGATAAGAAGGCACTAATTTGATTAAGGACATGCTGGAATCCAGGAAAAGCAAATCAAGTGCGAATCATAGTGCAACTCTACACATCATCATTGAACAGACAATAGAATGGCAGTTAAATCTCTACCCCAATTTCACCGACTTTAAAAAGGAATTCGACAACATTGAATGTGAAATAATTTCGAAACTACTTCACTACTACACTGTAGGGTGCCCTAAATTGCTATCAGCCTCATTCAACAACTGGCTATATGACAATGTCCCTTGTTAAGTGGTCCACAACGGAGAGCTCAGCAAGGCATTCTAAGTGAATACAGCAGTAAGACAAGACTGGCTGCTTAACACCAGTGATGATATTCCTAACTGTGGTGGACTGATTTATGTGCAAGCCGTACGTGGGAAGCGAGGAGACAGGAATATGTTGGAGTGATAAGAAGACTCTAAAGCATCCAAACTTCATGGATGACTTGTGTCTGTCACACAAACTCGAAGATCTATGGGCGAAAACTGGCCAATTGGCAGAAGACACAGGCAACAAAGACAAAACTTCAAGTGAACATAGAGTTGACAAAGATGATGAAAATAGCCAACCAACCAACCAACCAACAAAAACCACCAGTCACCATCGACTGGAGAAATTTGAAGGAAGTCATCTCTTCCACTTACATAGGCAGTATATTTTCAGCTAGAAAAGGAACCGATGAAGCTATCAAGGCCTGTCTGAATCGGAAAGGAAAGATACACCTTTATCAGTCTGATATCAGTTTGGAAATCTACTGCATTCAGTGTGACGGGCAAGATTCGAATTTCCAACACCAATTTCAAGTTGATTAATTCTTCTGTCTGAGTCAGAAACTTGTACTAAGCGTCATGAAAAGCACCTCCAACAGACTTCACCAACACATTCTTTTAATACATGTTAAAAATCAAATAGCCGAGGAGAATAAGCAACAAGGAACTCTGGGATAGAACCAGTCAAGTGCCTTTTAGTCAACAAATACTCCGGAGAAAACACAGATGGACTGGATCCTTACAGAGGAGATAGTTTGAAGACATCGCGCGCTAGTCCATCATCTGACTGGAAACTGAATGGGGCTCGACGAGTATCGCGTCAATTTGAGGGTGACATGGAGGAGGGAAGAGACTATTGGGCAGTCGTAGGGCCAGCCAAGGAGGATTGCAAGGAACAGGGGAAAAGAGATGTGCTGTTGAGGCTCTCTTTTTCCACTCAGAATCCAATGGAACAATAACAATATAATTTAAAACGACTAAATGAAGAAAAATTATCAAGAATTAGTCCGTTGGGATTCTCTTATTTTCAAATTAGACCATGGATCGATGTCAGTCAGAGAACCATTGAAAACCATGGAGTACTCAGTTTGAAACCCAGTGGCTGCCTGCTGCAAATGAGTCCCAAACTAGTATGAAACACCTTTCCAATATTCCCTGATTTTCATTGGTTCTCTGACTAATATCAATCCATGGTCTAACCTGGAGGAAAACTTAATTTAAACGTGATGAAAATCTTTAATATGCTGTAAAATGTATGTTTCAATAGGGAGTAATAAATCGAATACTATTTCCTGAAATGTAATCTAACTCAAAACTTAAGGCTCTATTCCCAATCAATAGTAATACCTACCCTAAACACAACCCGAAGCCTAATTGTAACATTAATCTCACCTTAAACCTAACTCTACCTGGAATGAGCATTAGAGGGGAATCATGAAGGAAACTGTTGAAAAAACTGTTGAACGATCTGATTGGCTGCTCAAGGTCGTTCGGTAAATCAACCAATTGTATCTCTCTCTTCTCTAGCGCTGTCGCTATGACACAAATGTATTAAATAGAAAATGTCTTTTCATATTTCAGAAAATATTTTATTTTTGTACTTTTTATTACAAATTCCGCTTCACACTTCCAAATAATTATAATAAAGCCAATGGTTTAGTTTACTTCAAACTCTGTCTTAAAAGATAGATGTACATATAATTCCAATTTCCAGTACTTCAGTCTTCTGTTGTATTGTTTATTGAACATACTGAATGAAACCAAATAATATTTGTTTTAAAGAAATTATGCTTCAGAATCAGTTATTGATTTTTCATCATGAAGATCACCGACGTCTATGGTTTAAGTAGAAACAAATGAAAATGAAGCCGTTAAGTTACCAGAGAGTAAAAAATATAAACCCTTTTTAATAAAACACTAACTGAGTATCTAAGTACTACTGTAACAACAGAAGACCAGGGCCAGGCAACAGATCGTTTATTAAGGAAATCAACACTTATCTATAGATTTTCATGAACATATTATAGATTATTGTTAGTCTTCCCATTGGTTGTTTCTCACAGAAAGTTAACCTTGCATCTCTTTGTGGCTGTTTCTTGAATGTCAGATCATCTATATGCTAACTGTATGTATCTACGCAAAGTCTACTATGGTTGGTTGTTGAATCAGTCTTTGTTCATATTTTCTCAAGACCAATATTGGGGACGTAAACATTGACGTAAATTACTGTCAACCATTTTTGGCTGACAGCCTGCTCTCACGACACTACTACCATTAATAATAAAAGCTTTTTTCTGAAGTGTTTATGTCATTTACAGGATTTACAGCTGAATTCATTCTGTAATAACTTCTCTTTCTGCACGATTTTCTAGTAAAGTATTAATTGGTTGGAGGGTTTCATCATGGGTTGACAACAGTAAGAGAACCATTGGAAAACCTAGGGGCAGTGAACAGTCATTTCGTCAGCCTAGTTTAAGACTCTTCAACAGTACGCACCCGCCGCTACGTTCGAACCAGAGACCTTCTGGTAACAAGGTAAGAAGGCTCGTACACAATTAAACCACTGGGACCTGATCCGATGGCCCATGAATTCTAGCTTCTGTCAATTCATGATATAGCGCGATCACTTCTTCGATGAGTTATTGCCTTACCTTCAACCTTCTGTATCCTACTGGTCACGGCTTCCCACCAGAACCTTGGGTTAACTGCCTGAATAGGCCCGGTCACTAGTGAGCACCAGATTAATTAACCAGTTGGTTAGTGGTCTACGAAGGAGCTCGCCTTGTAATCAGAAGGTCCCTGGTTCGAACGTAGTGGTGGGTGTGTGCTGCTGAAGAGTCTCAATCTAGGCTGACGAAACAGCTGTCCAGTATTCCCAGGTTTTTCAGTGGCTCTCTAACTGATGTCAGCTCTTGATCGAACCCTCCAAGCAATCAAACAAAATCCCTTCAAAACCAATACTCAAAATATTGAATGGCTGAGGATAGCATGACACCATCCAGTCTCATCTGAAGCGATAACTAATCCGTTGTGATATTTCTCCTTTTTCTCCAAGATATGCACGACACTTCTTTGAAAGCCAGTTAAGAAAGGTCCAGGAGTACCTTTCCTAAACAAAGGACAATAATAACTGAAAAATTATTTCTTAGGCAGTGGCACTTGGTAATAAAAAAAAATTCAGGAACGTTCCCACCCCTACGCCCCCAAGATTTTGCTTTTTCTCAAGTTCCGCAGTAACTTGCGAATCAGAAGGTTGTAAACATTTTAAACACTCAGGAGAGTAAGAAACACCACTGGAGATCATATTCCTATTAGATTAAAAGAAATTAAGCAACAGAAATTATATGCAGTATGATTATTGAAGGTTTATAGTTGCCTACGTTTTAAGCAGGCCACCAGATGTTATCAGCAAACTTCAGCTAAACACAAACTAACAGGTAATACAGTGTGAATAGATGATGTATGTCTCTGTTTTGAAATGATTTATCTTCCGAAAGTTACTTTCAAGGAGTTCTTGATACTTTGTTGATTTCAGAAGATTTTGTCATCCCACGAGGTAATCGTTTCAAATGTATGTTTTTGATCAAATTCATGGTTTTGTCTCAAATGTAATGACAGGCTGATTCGCATCATCACGTATTCCTAGATTTACGGATTGTTATGATACTAAATGACAAAATCAGCGAATTAAGAAAAGAACCTTCAGTATTTGATTGATATGAATTTCATTCTAACATCTTTTCGCTGATTTCCTAGTGTTTATCATAATTATTCCAATAGGTTCCAAGTGAAATATAGGACTTCAACAGCAAATCTTTGTCTTATCCTGTTCAGTCCACCACAATTAGGAATATCATCAGTGATGGTAGACAGCCTTGTCTTACTTCTGCGTTCACTTCAAAGGCTTTGCTGAGTTTTCCGTTGTGGACCACTTGATATGTGACATTGTCACGTAGCCAGTTGTTGAATAGGGCTGATGATGATGATTTAGTACACGCCATAGTGCTGATCCCCCGTCGACGCACTCCTTTACCTCGCTAAGCCAGAAATAAAAGCTGGTGAAGAGAAAAGGTTGGGCATGAGGCTAGCAACCCCGTCCTGTACAATAAAAAACACTGCTACAGAAATTTCAGGCCATTGGCTTGAAACCCTATATTCCACTCGGGAAGGTTAAGGAAAAAAAGTGCTGAAGTAGTTACAAAATTATTTCATATTCTGAAGACAGCTGAGGCCTTGGCAATTCATGACTTTAAGCCAGACCTTTGTGTACAAAAGAAGTATGTACAATCCCTACTGCTGCCTTGGCCGTAGAGGGATAGACATTTATTTATTTTATTATTTTATGTACTTTTCCCTTATTACTTCGATTATTATTATTATTATTATCATTATTATTATTATTACGACTCTCATTCTGAATCTTTTCCACTTGATCTACTTGACATTTTAAACCAAAAATTATTCATGTGTATACTTTTTATCTTTATTTTTACAATATTAAATTCTATGTTATCAAATTTCACACCATATTACGTAACATTTTACATTCGTCTATTAATCTTACAATTATATGCCTCTCCCCAAAATCTATACACCTGATGTATTATCTTATATATGACATTAATTATTGTTCCACTTGACTTAAACTATGAACCTAATCACAAATATTTTAAATTTATTTCATACTATTATTATTTCATGTATTTACACCTTTGACCTAATTCCCTCACCGGATATAATTTATTTATAAAACCATATATATACGATTGTACAGCTTGATAATAAATTCGTTGAAAAGAGTCTCTTCGCTGAAAATTGTGTTCTTAATGCTACAATGGGAATTATTTCATATTCCACACTGTCGAAGACGTTTACAAAGTTGGTGAAGCTGAAACAGGGGTTTGACTGCCATTCTGTTCGATGATGATGCGTAAAGTTGCTGTTTTCCTGAATCCAGAGTTTTCTCGGCAGAATTCTGCATCCAGTGCATCTTCCAGTCATTCCAGAATGACGCGACGTATTATTTTGTTTATATCCTCGTTGTTTGGTGGTTTTGCGAGATATTCTTTCTTCCAAATGGTGATTGCCTTTTTTTCCCTTCCAAATTTTTGCTATATTGGCGTGAGCACATCCACTACAGTCTCTGGGTCAGTTTTCAGTGCTTCAGGAAGATTTTCACTCAATCTTGATGTTTTTCTAGCGTTCAGTAGCTCGATTGTATTCAAGATTTCTTCTTTTTCTGGTGGAATGGTGTCCAATGGTAATTCTGTGAGTGGTGTTGGTAGTATTTCTAGACTGGATACATGCATTCATGAATCACTGCGTCATGTCGACTTGTTTGTTGGCCTTCTGATGAAATATACAGCTAAAACTTATGAATTATCTAATAAGTTATTCTAATTCTTTTAATAATTCACATGGCACAGACAGTCTCTAACTGTACTTTTATGAATGCCGCCTTTCTGGGTTCGCTTGCGAGACAGAAAAAGTAATAACGCTCCCAAGGGTGGTCACAGACTTACTGACTGTTTTAATTCCAGTCATTATAACAATGATATTAAGTTACTGCTGGAGTCTTTACTGATCTTCCACGATTCCAGTTACGAGTTGGAGGTAGTGAGGACTGCGGAAACTATTTCTTATTTCAATTAACAAAATGTAGTAATTATACCGATATGATGCCAACTTACGCTGTAATTAAAGCCAGGACTGTTACAGGGGTTCAGAGAGTGATCAAATAAGAACACATTACAAGTAGGCCGTCGAATGACGTCGCGCGCCATACCCTCGAGTGGAATCGAAATGGGAAGCGATGAGTGGGTCACCAGTGGGAGGTTGACATGGGGGAGATCGTGCACAGAACAGATGAGAGATTATGGGAAATCGTGGACCCAGCTGAAGTGGATGGCATAAAAGGAAACACAGTGGAGACGTGTTGTTGAAGCCCCATTTTCCACTTAAAGCCCAAAGGAAAAATAGGAATAATACAAGTAGGTTGCACACTGGTACAGAAGACTGTCTCTGTTACTGAATTTTAGCCAGAAGTCAAGCAAATATGTAGATTGTTAAGTTATACAATTTCGTTGCCACATGAAAAACTTACTTGATGAGTTGTGATTAACAATTTAGCACCAAACAACTATATTTTTATTCAAGTGTTGGTTTGTAGGGATTTGAATGGTATCAGGATTTCATCATGAGCTGACATTAGTTAGAGAACCATTGGAAAACCTGGGAGTACTGGACAGCTGTTTCGTCCTAGTTTGGGACTCTTCATCAGCAGAATCCCGGTGGGTGCGTACTGGTGAAGAGCCCCAACCTAGGACGAAACAGCTGTCCAGTACTCCCAGGTTTTCCAATGGTTCTCTAACTAATGTCAGCTCATGAAGAAATCCTGAAACTATATTTTTAGACAACACGCACTCATTATCCATTCCTATAAGTAACCAGTCTTATTATGAACACAACTCAGCGTTTATTCCTACCATCAACCATCTACCAACCATTATACAAATATCAATCTACTAATTTAAAACTGTAATGCAAAATTTCAATGATAATTTGAGGTAACACATTTAATACTAAATATAATCTATTATGATGCAAATAAGGCATACCATTTCGTTCATACTCCATGTACGTTATTCAGAAATGAGTGTAATTAAACCGACCTAGTCTTTATTGTGCATACATGCACCACAATCGATGGGCACTTGTATGATTTTCTCTAGATAATTTATGACTTTGTACTTGATTCTTTATAGCTTTGATTGTAATAATAAGAAGAAGTAATTACTTGCAAGCTAATATGAAGTCAATTTCTAAAAATGCATTCATAAATATCAGCTAAATAACACGAATTCCATTTGGTAATTTTTGGAATGACAAAATGTGTCAAGTCGTCAATGTGGAAACCAGAAAACAAGATTTTGAAAGCTTTGTATTGAGGACCAGGCTTTGAGGGCCACCTCAAACGTAAATACAGCAGCTAAACGCCTGCAGATACAATTCCTCGTCAGTTTTATCACTAGAGGGATATGAAAGTATGCGATTCAATCTGAAATTCAAAAAAATACTAACCTTCATACGGTGTATCATTTACATCTTGCTTTGACTGTGAATCGAAGGTGACTTCATCTTCACTTTCATTTCCAAACTTCGATATACTTTGTTCGTCTTCCTGTGTTTCTCGTACAGAATCTTCTAAATCACTTTGTTGATGGACCTCTCTGTCTTCTTCATCGTTTACCTTCTGTTCCATTCCACTATCTAGTAGTCCGTTTGTCTGACTGTTCTTTCTGATGATACCTCCTTCAATCTGCGAATTACTTCCGTCGTCTGACTCAGATTTTTCTTTTTCTTTTTCAATCTCCTCCGAAATATTGTCCAACTTATCCAGTGAATCACTATCGCTGATTCCGTCTGCCTCAGCAGATTCCTGAATGATAAAATAAAGATTATTTCGTCGAACACTACATGTTACCTCTTAAACATTCATCCCTGTGTAAGTAATATATTTAAGCTATTAAAACGTCGTACATGAAGGAATAACCACCAAAAACCACCCATTTTATGATGTATACTATACCTACCGATCAAAATTTCCCTTGTGAAAATGAGGAGTGTAATGTATGACAGCCTATAAGTAATAAACACGTCCTCTCTACTTTCTACTTTGTTGTGACCAATGTTATTTCTAGAGGAAATCTTTCGTTTTTAAGCGGAATAGCTTACGTTCTTATTTTCAAGGGGAACACAAATTTCTTTAAAATGTCAAGAATATTCCTTATTGATAATTATGCGGAGGAAGTTTTATCGAAATTGAGCATAAATTTTTTTGGCCACATCAAAATTATCCAGTTTTACAAAGAAATAAAATAAATTGGTTTATATAGTGTCTGCAGGTAATTGACGACGAAAGGGCTTAAAAATCTCAGCCAGCATGACGTTGGCGTACTGTTCACTGATTGTAATGGTCTAGAGAGATAATCTTCCTTGCAAGGTAGACAATCTAATCCTCTCTCTCTCTCTGCATGCAGGCTTCGGAATTCTAGCGTCTTTCCATCTAAGAATAAAGCGTGGCCACTGTGGTAGACTATAATTCCATTGAGGATAAAAGTTAATTCTAATAAAGTCACACAGTGTGTGATACAGTAATATTTACTGGTGACCATGTTTCGAGCACAACTCATTCCTGCTCATAATCATATCAAGGTACTCCCACATAACTTTCTTGCTTCGTTTATACATATGAGTGAAAACTAATTAGACATATTAATAAAATCCAATATAAGACATGCGTGAAACAGAAAGGAAGATAAAGTGCATTCGCAAATACTATTAGTGTTAGCATTAATTATAATATGATGGGAATTAAGACAAGTGTTATATTAATATATGTGTGAAACTTGGGCACTGTGGTAGTAAGTAATTCCATATTAGTTTGTTTATTAGATGTATCACACAGACTGTGAAATGGTATTATTTAATGGATGGCGTTTCGAACACAGTTTACTACCGTTCATAATCATTCCACCAATTATAATCAGACGACTTCAAAACTTCAGTTTATAGTTTTCTTTGTCTTCTCCTATTTGTAATTCAAGGAAAAGTAGAATTTTCGAGACATCTGGAGAGGTGTTGAATCATTCCTATTACATGTATTTATTTGCAGTTGATTCGATAAACAAAGCTTCTGTTATCAATCTCTGCTTCCAGTCAGCTGTGAAATTAGATTTTAAAACTGTCATCATATCCCATCCTATTGTATGGTTGTTTGTAATTGCATGTAGTGAGTGCTATAGCTGAACTATTCTCTAGATTTCTTATCTTATTCGGTCAATCAATCTGGATTTTGCTAGATTTTTATGGTCGGCTATTCTGACTTCACCTGTTCTACTAGTTTGACCTATATATTTGACCTCGCAGTCATTCAAGCAGGGTATTAAATAAACTAAATTGTTTTGTTTTAAAGGCTCCACAGGATCCATTAACCAGTAAAGATTGTTTCTAATTGAATTTGTGGGTTTGAATGGGCAAGACAAGTATAGTTAGCCAATCTACTATGAGAGATAAAATATATTAGGAAATAATATTTGTGTTATCAATAAAAATACAATAGCATAGGAAATTAGGCTGGCGTTTTTAGTCATAAAGATGGGAGATAAGATGTTTTTATTGTAAAATAAATAACTTGTTGGAAACTTATAATGTCAGTTGAATACAATATAAGATTATTTATTATCCTCCTCTGATTTGACTGACTGGCGGTAATAATATCTTCTATATCTCTGGTATTTGCGTTGATTCATTTGTATTGCATGGTTTGTGTGTAGACTCGATGAACCAGGCAGGATTCAGTAATCGATCTCTCTCTCTCCACCTACCTATATTACATTTTAAAGTTTCAGCCTACTCTCTCCCTATTTTGTGGTTGTGCGTTGTTAATGCATGCAGTGCAATTGCTGAGTTTTTTTTTCTAAATTACTTATCTTCGTGGGATCAATCATTCTAACTTTACCTGAACTCTTATGTTCTATTAATCTGAATACTCATGATCTATGGAGTTGACTTAACTCCCAGTCATTGCAAGGTATTTTGTAAATTATACTATTTTGTTCAGCATTAAAAATAAGATCCGGATTTTCAACTCCAATGTGAAGTCAGTGCTACTCACTGTACGGATCAGAGACTTGGCTAGCGCGTCATAAAGAGCATCTCAAATAAACTTCAGACCTTCATCAACAGTTGTCTTCGCTCAATACTCAATATCAGATGGCCGGCCTGAAAAGATCAGCAACAAAGATCTCTGGGAGCAAATCAACCAGGAACCGAATGTGAAACAAATAGGCAGGAAGAAATGGAGATGGATTGGCTGGCCATACTCTGAGGAAACCATCAAGTGACATCACTAGACAAGCCATTGCTCGAGTGGAATCCGAAAGGGAAGTGGCGAGTTGGTCGTCAGTGCGAGGGTGACTTGGAGGAGATCATGCGAGGAGGAGATGAAAGCATGTGGGCAGACTTGGAGCGAGGTGAAAAAGTTGGCAGAAAACAGAAGGCAATAGAGGTGCACAGCTGAAGCCCTATGTTCCTCCAGGAATTAAAGGATATAATGATAATATTAATAATTGTTCATTTGGGTCTACAGGGTCTTTCCATCCAGCTTATGGATTCTTTTGATATTTCATAGCATATCCATTATCCCTATTTAACTTGTTATTAGTGTTATTTTTGTTTCTAACCAATCGATGAACTTATTTCTTTTCAAATTTATAATTAGCGGAAAAATTCAAATTAAATCGATAATATACTTCCTTAAATAATCTACTAAAATTTGTAAAACAGAATGTCAACATTTTTCTTCAGTTTTCTTTTTTAATGAAAAAATTACTTTAAAAGATGCGATGAATCGATAGTAATACGCTTTTGTACGCTGACATTTCCATTTGACATTAAAAGTGATTTTAGTCCCTCCCAATGGGTGGATAAATATATAAGTATGTATATGCAGCTTTGACTAAAAGTTACTGAATAAATGCTACAACATTAACTAGTATTAATTACATTTATGGCATTTTGAATTCAATTTCGAGTGATAAAAATATTACTGATGGTAGTTTAAGAAACATTAATTGTCAGGATGAATCATATCTTACGTGTAAATGTCTCTTTTTTTAGGTAGCCTTCACTAATGAAATCTTAGGATGCTGATAATATTTTATGGTAATCGTTGGTTGGACAGTGTGTATTGCTGCTTTCTACTATTTCTTGTACATTTTGAATAGAGTCTATGAGATAAACATTTCACATGTACTTTATTGTTTTCATTATTATTATTATTCCCCTGTCTTCGGAGTGGAACATAGGGCCTCAACAACGCATCTACACTTCGTTCTGTCTCCTGAAACCTTTTCAGCTGACTCCAAAACTGGCCAAACTCTCCCATCTCTTCCTCACACGACCTCCTCCATGTCACCCTCCCACTGATGACTCACTCGTCGCTTCCATTTGGATTCCACTTGACGAGCTGAAGGGCGATGTCGTTCGACGGTCTCTTCAATATATGCCCGATCAATCTATATTCATTTTCTCCTGCATATTTGTTGAGCGATTGACGCTTGGTTCGTTTGTGTTCATCGCTAGGGTTTCTTGTTGGTCATCCTTTCTGTCCGTTTGATCTTCACTATGGACCCAGTGAAGACTTTGACATCTTCGTCCATACCAACTGCCTGTAGTTGAAACGATGCTTGTTGCCTAAATAAGTGAAGGAGGCAGCCTCTGTTAAATATCTCTCGTTGGTGGTGGTTGGTGCTGGTTGTTGTTGCTGTTGGTTGGTTATCTTCATCACCTCCGCCTTCTCTGTGTTCACCTGCAGTCCTGTTTTCGCTGCCAGCTTCTTCAGCCAGTTTATTGGTTTTCACTTGCAAGTCTTCGAGTTTGTGTGACGTTAGACATATATCATCCACGCGAGAAATCCAGATCTTCCAGAGTCTTCTTATCAGTCGCCCAGCGTATTCCTGACTCCTCGACCCCAGCAGTCTGACGCATAATCTAGTCCACCACTTGTACAAATGTCCATAATTCTGGAGATAGCTATTAGAGATCTCCAAGCACTCTGGTTTCTTGTGTGACTGATTCAGAACGTTTGACCTAGTGCAATATGCACTGCATCGCCATAATCATTCAGTTCAGGATTAGGTTTCATAGTCATTTAAAAATACTCAGAAGAATAGAACTTCATGGAGTCAGTTTTCAGATGGAGGACTTTAGTGAAAAGACTGAGATATGAATAAAACCCTACCACACGCAATCTTCAGAGGCAAGCGCTCCATAAAATAATGAAGTTGGACTTTGGGGATCGACTAAAACTTCTGCTTCACAGCTTTAACAGTAATAATCAGTTTATTCTGAACAGTGTTCATATGATGTACAGAATTTTCACCGGAAATAATAGTTTCTCTTCCTCCGAGATCTTCAGGCAAGACAGTAACTGATAGTGATTCCATAGATGATTTTTATTTGTCTCAGATTTAGTAGAAACTTAGGAATCAGCGAGTAGCCGACATTTTGAGTACTCACGAAAGTTGAAAACAACAATAGAGGTCACATTTCTGTAGAACAAGCGAAACCATATGCAATATAGTATTGGAGTATTTTGGTAGCCCAGGTCTCAAACAAGCCGCTCTGCAAAATGACGCTACTTCCCGTAGGGAAAGCAGTGGGGGTAGTTTTCAGTCAGGACAATCTGCGTAATATGAGTTCCGTGCATGTTGGCATTTATCATACAGTTGTATCTTCATGTTTCTTAAAACTTATACTGACTATTTGGTTTCAACCATCACCACATTTTTATACTATACTTAATCTCTCTCTGTCTCGCTTATTATTATGTTTGTGTAAGTATATATATATATATGTATATATGTAGAAGAAAGGCAGTACTCACCTTTATTTCATCATTCCTGAGCTGAGCATACATTTTCAAACAACGGCCTAAATACTCGACTGGATCAGTAGGTCGCTTGATCAGAACTTCAGCTATGTAATCGCGTAATACAGAACCAACGGACTCTATTAAATAGGATGTCTCTGACCTCGAGCCTCTTCACTGCCATCATATGATCTATAAATGTATACATAAGACATAGATAAAATGTGTAGTGGACAGCTGTTTTCGTCCTAGTTTTGGGACTCTTCATTAGTACGCACCCACACCCACTATTCGAACCCAGGACCTCATGGTTACAAGGCGAACTCGTACTTGAAAATAATTCTGATGCTCACTAGCCACTAGCCCTATTCAGGCAGTGACCTTAGGTTCAAGTGGGAAGCCGTGACCAGCAGTAGGATGCAGCAGGTTGAAGACGAGGCAGTAACTCATCGGAGAAGACACTGGCTAGTGGTCGCGCTTTGTCGTGAGTTGTCGTGGGTTAGAACCCTGATGGTGGGTGCGTACTGTTGAAGAGTCCAAACTGGGACAAAGCAGATACCCACTACTCTTGGGTTCTCCAATGGTTCCCTAGTTGATGTTAGCTCGTGTTGAAATCCTTCATCCAATCAAACAAACTCCCGAGATAACCAATACTATAAATAAATTGGTTGATATGATGACATACTGAATAATCCATAGACTTCTAATGTTTTCAAGCGTCAACTTATGATACGAAATTACAAATTTATAGTTTTGTTTTAAATCCACAGCCATCACCCACTCCGTAAGATCATTATTCATGACATCAAGGAAAGTACCGTTTATTCTCACCTTCATCAATATTCTTTGCGTTGCACTGACTGAAGTGATAACAGGAAAGTTGTGTTTAGAAGGTTCCTTTCCCCCAGTTGTTTCATAATCCACTGCTTAACGTTAAAAACTGTGATCAGAAGAAAGGTGGACTGAAGTGGTTAATACTGATGCGGTCGATGAAGACGTAGCCGTATTTCGCACCAAAAGTTGAAGCCGACAGACGTCAACTTATGGATGGTTGGACTGCAGTAAAGACATTCCGGTAATCTGAAGGCTGATTAGCTGTCTAAAACTCTTTCATATTTCAAAAACACTCACAAATAGGCAGCATAATACGTTCACTATGAAGTTAACTCTGTGATATCTTACATTAAACTGCAAAACTGGAACTGACGCACACTTGTATAGCCAAGTAGAATCACCAGAATATTAGCACACAGTTTTGTGGATTACGAAGAAGTTAACAGATTATCATGCGGAACAGAGGCCCTACATCATGCTGTGCATACAATGTACTTTAATTTACTGTCAGGATTAAATCAAGGCCATTTTTAATGAAGCAGAATTGATTCTTCTTAAACATATTAAATAGTTAGCAATATATGACTGCCAAGCATGACAAAGCCTCTTTTTCCAAAATACCTACATACCGAGTCAAAGTCGTCTAGTTCCAATCGATCAAAAGAAAACTAATTCCCTCTACGATGTTTTCACCATGACCGAAACAAATGTCTTATTCAATGAATCATAAGGCGAAACCAAGACTTCACAGACAAGTCATTAGATGTGGAATCTGGTAACTCTGATTCACACTGGAGTATAATTAAATCATATTCTAATTCCGCTCAAAACAGTGGCAGTGAACGACAGACTGAAAGATAGTTACAAGAATTAGTCAGTTTCGGAACAAGTGCTCTAGACACTTGTGAATCACTAACTCCAAAGTACTAACATGAAAATTAAATAATGTAGCTAGTTACTTAGTTCCACATAAAATTATTCTGAAGCTGTAAAATGTATATTAAGCAGCGGCACAACATATCACCTCAAATAAACAACAAGATATACTTTTTTACAACTGGCCATTTCAAAAACATCACCAAAAAATTCAAAACAAATAAGGCAACGCTATAAAGCATTAGTACGTATTAGTATTCTTGAGACTTACTGAATACTTTCTAGTCAGTTTTAAATACAAAATCAGTGTAGAAATATAAAAGCTTACTCTGCATTCATGTTTCACTGTTTAAATTTCGCGGTTATTTTCCGTCGCTATGACAACTATACTAACTCATATTTGATTGGCTGATATATAGAAGAATGCTATCGACCTAATTTACGTTAGTCTGTCAAGAAAACCAACAAAAAAATAGAGGACAAAGTGAGATAACCTAACTGCTTAGTCATTAAATAATATTTGTTTATAACTACATGCATAAGGGTGTGTAGCTGAAATACTTTAAGATGTGTCTTAATTCTTGAAATTTCCATATATCATTCCTCTTGTATACACTATGTACAGTCCTAAAATTAATGTAAATATTTCATTAACCTGAGAACAACAGTGACAATCAAACTGATTTGTGAATTTTGAACGTAACAGGATAGCAAATGACTTAATACATGCATAAGTGGACGAGGAAAATAAGCAGGCTTTGATCAAATCCTACATCTTGTTGATTTCTAGAAAAATATTTTGATCTAATTAAGCTGTTGTCCTGAAAGATATTGAGAGCTTCGCACTAAAACCACCCAGCTTAGAGAACGAAAGCACATCAATAAGAAAAATAGTTCGTTTAGTGTCCTACATAAGTAAGTAAAGACAGTCCGCCTTTAACTCTTGCACGTCGCCTACGACTCTTTATCTATCCCACTTAATCTTTCCTAGATTACGCAAAAAAGATTTTTTTACAACATGAAGAAAATTGAAAACTGTCCGTAGGGTGAGTGATGTGTCTGTAAACTAACTGTTGGATGTCAATGTTGGTAAACACTTAAATTCATCTATGAATTTGACAAAAGTCATCTTGGCAGACTGTCCGCAGCCTCTCATATCTCTTCACGTAAGATTAGGAGCAATCATAAAAGATATTAGACTCCCACAACTAAATCTAACAACTCAGTGATACCTTAATTGGTACGAAATTCCACTGAATTACAGTGAGGCAGTAAGCAAACTGCTGTCTACATTCTTCCTATCAATTTGAATTATTGTTATATTAATATATGTGTAAAACTTGTAGTAAGTAATTCCATATTGGTTTGTTTATTAGATGTATCACACAGACTGTGAAACTATACTATTTACTGGATGACACAGTTTCGAACAAAATTTACTGTTCATAATCATATTAATTGTAATCACACGACTTTGAAACTTGAGTTTTATAGTTTTCTCTGTTTTCTCCTATTTGTCGTAGGGGTAGTAGAATTCCCCAGATATCTGGATGGACAGGTGTTGGATCATTCCTATTACACGTGTTGATTTGCAGTTGATTCAATAAACAAAGCTTCTGTTATCAATCTCTCCCCCCACCATGTTACATTAGTTTCTGAAACTATCATCTTATCCTTTCTTGTTGTATGGCTGTGTGCAACTGCATGCTATAGCTGAACTATTCTCTAGATTTCTTATCTTATTTGGGTCAACTAATCTAGATTTTGTTAGGTTTCTTGACTGGCTAGTCTGACTGCCCCTGTTCTACTAGTTTGACCTATGTATTTGACCCGACAGTTATTCAAGCAGGGTATTAGATAAACTAAACTGTTTTGTTTTAAAGGCTCCACAGGATTGATCCTTTAACCGACAAAGCTTGTTTCTAATTGACTTTGTGGGTTTGAATACCACTTTTATTCCTGACTTGTTAAGAATTCTGCGTAACGCGGTTACCGAGGTTCCTTCGTTGTATAGAATTACTGCTGATGATTTAGATTCTTTATTGTTGGTGTCGTCATTATTATTATTATTATCACCATTTTTGTGCGTCGGTGGCATAGCGGTTAGGATGCTCGCCGACCTTGCACACGGTCCGGGGTTCGATCCCCGGCCACTGGACGCACTCCTTTACCTTGCTAAGCCAGAAATAATGCTGGTAAAGAGGAAAGGTTGGGCATGAGGCTAGCAACCCCGTCCTGTACAATAAAAAACACTGCTACAGAAACTTCAGGCCACTAGCTTGAAGCCCTATGTTCCACTGGGGAACGTGAAGGAAAAAAATCACTATTATTATTATTATCATTATTCTTGTTATCATTATCATGAAATTATTGTCACTCGGTGCATGCGTACTGATGAAGTACCTCCAAACTAGGCTGTCGAAACAGTTATCCAGTACTCCCAGGTGGTTGGTTTTCCAGTGGTTCTGTAACTAATGTCAGCTCATGATGAAATCCTCACATCCAATCAAGCAAAATCCCTACAAATATCAATACTTAAAATTACATATTTTTTAAGAACACAATATTCTGCGGATAGACTCTTTTCAACGAATTTATCATCAATCGTATAAATATGGTTTTATAAAGAAATTATATCAGTTGAGGGAATAAGGTCAAAGGTGTGAATGTCTGTCTGTCTGTTTTCGATGTAGAACTCTGCACATATGTGCCAAGTCGCCACACTCCATGTAGCACACAAAGAAAGAGAAGAAAGTACAAGAAAAGCATAATAGAGACAGTAAACAGAGGTGTGAGACAAAGAAATAGTAATAACGAAGAACAAAACAGTTTTATTGGAAATCATAAGTCACAAGGAGTGGATGCATCTGCGCCACTGAGAACGATTTTGAGCCATGTCACCAAATGGTTTTTACCGTCCCGAGGACCCCAACCGGGAAGTCTACACCTTCCTACGTGGCTTAGACTAACTGTTGCAGATTTCATGTGAATACATGAAATAACAATAGTAGTATGAAATGCAAATCAAAATATTTGTGATTATAATCATAGATTAATGTAAAGTGGCAAAATAATTAATGTCATATATAGAATAATACATAAGGTGTATAGATTTTGGAAAGGGGTACATAATTATAAGATTAGTAGACGAATATAAAATGTTACATAACATGGTGTGAAATCTGATAAGATAGAATTCAATATTGTAAAAATAAAAAATATAAGAATTAATAATTTTGGGTTTAAAATGACAAGTGTGTCAAGTGGAAAAGATTCAAAGTGAGAATAGTAATAATAATAATAATTGTAATAATAAAAATCGTAGTAATGAGGGAAATGTGCATAGAATAACTAAATAAACAAAATAAATAAATGTCTATCCCTCTATGGCCAAGACAGAAGTAGGGATTGTACATAAATCTTTTGTACACAAAGGTCTGGCTTAAAGTCATGAATTGCCAAGGCCTCAGCTGTCTTTAGAAGTCTGTAACGAAGAAAACGCGGGAAGTTAGCATGGATTCTATATATGATCTTGAAATCATGGTCAGGGTTGACAGAGTGACAAAAGTCGATCAGGTGTTCCAGAATAGAGCTTCGCAAACACTTCCTTTCTCCTTTGTAAAACCAGAGTCTCTTCGCTGAATATTGTGTTCTTAATGCTACAATGGGAATTATTAAATATGTATTATTGTAATTATTGCTACTGGAAATGTCGAAATTACTTCTGTAATTGTTTTTTTTTCTCCCTACTACATGATATGGAGGGAAAATTAAATTGTAGCTTGTACTACCTGCTGAGAATTCCATATTGTGTAATTAAAGCACTTTTTAAATAAATTCATTCTCATCATTAAAAGGTGTGAAAATCTAATAAACGGTCTTCCCATTAAAAGACTGGCCAACAAACTCACACATTTATATCAAGCTGAATCTCGATTTATGAACCATCGAATTTTCAACATCAGATGCCTTAAAAATGGAATTATTCCTGTATACATGAAATTAAAATCACCAATATCTACTGATAAAGCAAATGCAGCGCTCACACATGCCTCAAAAGTATGCATCAAAGAAAACCTACGTGGAATTATACAAAAGCTATTCACGATAAGGAAAGATATTAATGAAATAAAAGAAAAATTGAAAGAAGTAATCGAAAAAGAAAAGTATGAAAGCATACTACAAGTTGCACAAAAACGAAAAGAAACTACTTATGAAAAAACAAAGCAGAAACAAATCAAAAAATTTAATAAACTCATGATAGCGAAAACTCCGAATGACAGACAAGTAACTAAAGCCAATTGGATTGTAAACTTGTCAGACAGAAAGTTAACAGAAGCAGAGGAAAGTGTATTGATGAAAGGGATGAACTTCAATATCAGCAACAAAAGATTAAAACCTGAAGACATCATACCTGTAATTGAAACAGCACTCGAAGGATATGACAAGCAAAAAGCTGAACTGGTACGAGCACAATGTGCACTTACATTAAAAAAGCAAAAAGCAGAAAAACCAAATATAACGAAAGAGGAACTAAAAGCACTTCAAGACATAAAAGCAGACAAATCCATTGTCATTACTCAAGCAGACAAAGGAAACACAACAGTATTACTTAACAAAACAACATATAATCAAAAGATGAATGAACATCTACAATCTGGACCCTATACCATAATGACTAAATCAGCTGAAACGATCATCAACAAAACAATGAAAGAAACAGCAAAGGTAGTTAGACAAATGAAAGAAGTAATCGGTAAGTCAAAATGGTTTGAAATTATGCCAAAATCCTGTAATGTACCTAGGATATATGGTAAGATAAAATTGCATAAAGAGGGATATCCAATAAGACCGATTGTAGACTTCAGAAACACACCAACGTATATGCTATCCAGATTTCTCTCGACAATACTAAGACCGACAAGAGACAACTCAAAAGCTAGAATAGTAGATTCATTTGAATTAGTGAGGCGAATAAAAACCACTAAAATAGAGGAGGAAGAAATACTAGTTAGCTTTGATGTAAACAGTCTTTATACGAAAATACCCATTCAAATGGCCATGATTGCACTGAAAGAGAAACTAAATGAAGATAATGGCCTGAAAGACAGAACACAGTTATCCGTAGAAGAAATAATAAAAGGGGTAGAATTCTGTCTGACAACAACATATTTCACATTCGAAGGAAAAATATACCAACAAAATGAGGGAGTAGCCATGGGATCGCCTATCTCACCAATTATAGCTGACATTTTCATGGATTATTGGGAGGAGAATGCCCTTAAACCATTCAGATCATCACTAAAATGTTGGTGGAGATATGTAGACGACACGCTAGTAATAGTGAAAAAAAACGATACTGAGAAACTTTTATCACACATAAACAAACACGTCGACTCAATAAAATTCACTATGGAATTAGAGAATGAAATTGGAGAACTGCCCATGTTAGATTGCAAGCTACAAAGAATGACAGATGGTAGCATAAAAACAACGATATATAGAAAAGCCACACATTCTGGAAGATTCCTTGATTATTACTCAGCTCATCCACTCTCGGTAAAACGAGGATTAATACAGGGTCTTGCAGATAGAATACGTAGACTTACAACAGCACCAGAGGACCAGCGTAAAGAAATAAAAGTCCTATTCAAAATGCTACTCGAAAACAACTACCCTAGAGAATTTATAAAAGATAATATAAAAAAGAGAAAAAAGAGGGTAAAACCGGAGAATAACAAGAAGGAAGAATGGAAAAAAACAGTCGCAATACCATATAAAAATGGTACATCAGAGGCAATACAAAGAAACCTCAAAAATATCGGCATTCGAACAACCTTTAAACCGACAAATCTAATCAAAAATAAAATAAATCAACTAAAAGATCCCATAAAAATGATGGATAAAAACAATTTGATTTATAAAATATCTTGTGCTGACTGTCCAACTAAATATGTGGGGCAAACGTCCAGATCACTCAAAATAAGAGTGAATGAACATAAACGCCTAACTAAAGGTCAACCAACAGGGACACAAGCTTACAAAAATCTTGAAAAAAATTCATCCATAGCTGCACATGCATGGGACAAAAACCACAATATCGATTGGGACAATGTGTGTATTCTAAAAACAAACATGAACAAATGGAAAGAAAGACTCATAACAGAATCGATATTCATTAAAGTCACACCGGATACATGTAACAAGGGTGACTCAGTACAACTATCAACAACTTGGAATATAATTCTAAATACAAACACATGAATGAATGTGGAGTATAATTCTGAACACACATATGCACACACAAAACATGAATGAGCAAAAAAAATAATAATGAACTATATATATGAGTACAAATCATAAATGTGTGAATAAAACAATTCCAACAGTGGTGTGAACACGGGCAGTAATTTTGCTCGAAATATTACCAATAACAAAACTTATCATTGTGTGTAAACTATTAAAATATAATTATACTTTATTTGATCTAATCCACAATGCTCAAACTTTTTACTGATATTAGTGTGAAAATCTACGTTAGAAACTGCGTAAATTACAAGATGTTTCAAGTAATTACACGACATGTAATTCAGTAAAAGAAAATTATTTCCTACGCATTTACTTCCAAAAAGATCAAGACTGTTGTCTGTAGTGAAAACCAAAACTGTTACAAATGTAGGAATTTATGAAAATATAGGGATTGTGGGTGCTATGAACATTCCTTTAACATGCATGTTTATTTTCTTCACTGGTGTATTGTCAGAGATGTAGATCCATCTAGAGGATAAGTTCAAATTGGACAAAACATGAGGGCTGCATACCGCTGTCAACTGACATCAATGAAACACTATTTCTGAATTACTATTTTTCGCATGCAACAGCCAGTGAATGGTATTATCAAGGAGTTGAATCGGTGCGTCATTAAGTCTCACTTCAGATCACCCGTATCGAACAAAAAGGCATTCGGATAGAAGTGACTTATTTCCGGATTCGTGTTATCAAGATGTACACTGGCATATAATTTTTGTGCATTGAAGTTTCTCCAGCAGTTTGATAGCTTTTGTGATGCAGGGTCGCTAATCATACACTCAACCTTTCCTCTTTAATCAAGCTTGGGACCGGCAAGAAAACTAGCAAACTAGTTAACTGGACAAGGTTAACGAATAAAACCAATCACCATCAATGGAAGAGATTTAACAACGGTTACCTCCTTCCCTTATTTAGAAAGTATCGTTTTCACTACAGTTCAAGTGGATGGAAATTTCCAAGGCAATTTCGGAAAGGCAAGACACGCATTCATCAACATGAAACCAGTTGGGAAGTCTTCTGAATTCAGCCAGCATCAACAACAAGATTCAGACTTTGTTCAACACAAATGTGAAATCTCTCACTGCTTCTATACGGGTCATAAATTTGTAGCGCCTGTCATGGAAAGGACTTCCACAACAAGTTGGAGACTCTTATCAACAGCTGCCACCCTCGCTGGATCCATAATGATGATCAAATAGCCTATCTTAAAAGTTAATTGATGAGATGAATAGTGAAGTCTAAATATCTATTAGAATGAGTTGGTTTTTTGTACACACCAGTATGCAGTTTACCTTCTTCTATTCGTTTTATTTTACAATCTAACATCACAGCTAATTCTCCTTGTTCATTTTCCGCTTCAAATGTGAATTTTATTCCCTCCACTAGTGAGTTTCTGTGTGTCGAGAAACTAGAGATATGTTCTGCTTTTAACACTGTCACAGTGTCATCCACATATCTCCACCATATTATCTTTGGAGTAGGATTAGGTGAATGTGTTAAGGGCAATATTTTCCCAGCTGTCCATAAATATATCTGCTACGATAGGGGATATTGGTGATCCCATTGGTACACCTTCTGTTTGTCTACATATTTGGCCTTGGAATTTAAAGATAGTAGATGTTTCTAAGAAGAAGAAGGGAAGAAATAACCCCAGATCCTGAACTCACTTATAGGACAAAGCTACCCATTGAATAAATTATTTTAGGAATTCAGTTATGCCTCACATCTACTATCTTTAAATTCCGAGGCCAAATATGCAGACAAACAGAAGGTGTACCAATGGGATCACCAATATCCCCTATCGTAGCAGATATATTTATGGACAGCTGGGAAAATATTGCCCTTAACACATTCACCTAATCCTACTCCAAAGATAATATGGTGGAGATATGTGGATGACACTGTGACAGTGTTAAAAGCAGAACATATCTCTAGTTTCTCGACACACAGAAACTCACTAATGGAGGGAATAAAATTCATATTTGAAGCGGAAAATGAACAAGGAGAATTAGCTGTGATGTTAGATTGTAAAATAAAACGAATAGAAGAAGGTAAACTGCATACTGGTGTGTACAAAAAACCAACTCATTCTAATAGATATTTAGACTTCACTATTCATCTCATCAGTTAATTGTTAAGGTAGGCTTGGTGAGGTGTGTTTAACAAACCAAGCAATGGCATTAAGTAGCACGAAAAAAGACCTAAATGATGAAATAAAACAGATAAAAGAGGCGTTGGTGTGAAATGACTATCCTTTAAAATTCATTAGGAAGATTGAAAAAGGCCAAAAGCAAAATGCAAATGATGGTGAAACTAATAATGATCACATAAGTAAGAAAGAATATAAGTCATCTACGGTATACCATATAAAGAGAGGAAATCTGAGACCCTACGTGGGATTCTAAATAAAACAGGAATTAGGGTGCCATTTAAACCTACAAACTCACTCAGGCTGGACAAGCTCTGTAGGTTAAAGGACCCAGTTGACCCAATTAGACAAAATAATATAATTTACAAAATACCCTGCAATGACTGTGAGTTACGTCAACTACATAGGTCAAACTAGTAGGTCAGGGATAGTCAGATTGTCAGAGCATAAGAATTTAGCTAAGGTAAGAATGGTTGACTCCATCCGAGAAGATAAGTGATTTAGAAAAAAGCTCAGCAATTGCAATGCATGCATTAACGCACAACCATACAATAAGATTGGTCGGAAAGGGTTAAAATTCTCAAAACGTAATCTAAATAGGTGGAGATTGAGGTTGATTAGTGAATCCTGGTTTATCGAGTCTACACCCAACACATGCAATAGGAATGATTCATCACTCATACCCGAAATATGGAAAATATTACTACCAATCAAATCAAGTGAAAATATTGGAACTATATCAATGAAGTTAGAAAGTCGTGTGAGTACCTTGATATGATTATGAGTGGCAATAAATTGTGCTCAAAATGTCATCAGTAAACATTCCTGTACAACACTGTGTTATTTTATCAAAACAAAATTTATCCATAGTGGAATTACCATATATTAAAGTCGTTATTTGCACTGATCTTCCATGTTGTGTATTTCTGTCCTTCATATTGTGTTTTTTTTTGTCTTCTTTTCGTGTCTCTTACGTTTCGCTGCAATACTGGCTCATTTGCTCTCTTTGATATCAAATCTATATCTCTTCTATTTTGTATTTTTATGTTGATGTACATCTTTTTATTTACAACTGATATATATGTTGTCAGTAGCACATGCTACAGGTATTTAGCCGAATTTTTCTTTCAGTTCCTTATCTTAGTAAGCTTTACTAGTCGAAATTTAGCTAGGCTTTAGTGCTACAATCATTTAATCGATGCTGGTCCATTAACTGAGTCTACTTACTTAACTTAAAATTTATTGAACGGTATTAGGTTAATCAGATTGTTTTATTTAATGGACTTTACATTAGCCATTTAGTCGGTAAATTCATTTTTCTTGGTGCCGCCATCTTTATGCACTCACTTCTTATTTAAATCACTCCTGTTAATGCTTTTATTCTTTATTTCTTTTAATCTTTTATTTATATCTGGTTAAATTTATCATGATAATTATTAAATGTCACGGTTTGTTTAATGTGTCTTACTTAATGCTTTAGAGTTTGTTTTGCACTGATTTGCTGTTTTGACCTATTCATTGAACTTTTCACTAATCCTGTTTATATACTGACATAAAGTGGGATAACTTGAAGTCCAAATACTGGTTTGAAGGTATAATTTTATAGTATTGTAAACACTCGTTTTTGACTCCCCACTTAGTTTCCTTTTTATTAATATAATCTAACATAGGAAAGCCTCTTTTATGACCTTCCAACTTATTAGCAAAGTGAACTGAGTCGTTTTACTGGATTTGATTGTCTTGAAAACTAGTATTCTAATACTGTGTATATATATTGTCCACATTCCTTCACTGTACTTCGGTAAAAAGGATAGAAGTTTAAGGAGATATCTTTTCACAATTTTTGACCATCACTTGAGATATGGGTTACTGCATAGCAACTCACTTATTTTGGTTGTATATTTTCCTACAGAACCTTAATACCAGGGACGTCAGGTATAGCTACTCTCTAAACATGATGTCTTCTGTCGGTGCTTTGGTTCTAAACATGAGTTACTGGTCCAAAATAAAATGGCTTCTGAAAGCCTTTAAAGTTATCTTTGTTGGCAGTTGCGTGTAAAAGCTGAAGATGCGATAACGAAGAAATTTTCTCCCATGTTGTAATTTTAAAATGTTTGGTCTGTGCTCTACGTCACGAAAACTAGTAGCTACAATTAACTAGACAGAGAAAAAAGAGCATCAAATACCACAAAAGAATTCTTCCACCATTTCCATTATCATGGTGATGATCCAGTTGTCTCCAGCTAACTTTTAATTTCAAAATTTCATCATGAGGTGACATAGGTTAGAGAACTGTTGGAAAACCTGGCTCTCTGACCGGTGTCAGCTTATGATGAAATCCTGAAACTAATGAAATCCGTGCAAACCACCACTTGAATAAATTGTAATTTGTTTCCTTCCGAACAGGTACAATCTGTTTCGAAGAAAGTACTTCTGCTTAATCTAGAATTCAAAAGTGATATTAAGCAGAAATCTTTCGTAAACGCCTCTCCAAATCGCTGAGGAAAACATATTCCGCCGAAAGCCTACGACTGCCGTTCTCTTAAAAGGAACTGTTCAGCGAGAACGCGAAAGACAAGCTGTCACATTGGGCCACTCAACGTGCATATACCAGTTTGCTTGCTCGTGTGGAGCTGAATACATCGGCCGTACCATGCGCTGACTTGAAAAACGCGCTCGTGAACACTACACAGCCTGGTTAGTAAAAGGAGACCGAACGCGTGTATACAATTCAGTGACAGAACATCTGGTCAACTCAGGATATTCAGCGCCTTTCGAAAAATCTTTCAAACTAATATACAAGATTCAATCAAACCTACCAAAGGGAGTGAAATCAAGACATCTGGGCATAACCGAGGCGCTAGCTATTCTAAAGCTCAAACCCACGCTTTTTATCTTAAAGAAATACGTCCAACCACTGTCCATGCCATGGCCATCATAAACAGGTAATTATTTTCTAATAGTGACTATCACATAACCTTTCTTGTCCAAACTCATGTTTATTCAAGTTATTGCACAATGTATCAATCTTCTCAGTAATTATGATGCTACTTTTTGAGTTTTATCTGTCCCCCTGTTTATTATGGCATTTTAATTCCTAATTGTAATTTTATTAATTTGACCCTTGACGGGAAATTATTCCGGAACTTTCCGACCCATTTATCATAAATACACGAATGTACAGCCTAGATGATGACTTCATCGAAAAGAAAATTTTCTCCGCTGCAACTGTCTTCTTAATAATTTGTTCTTGTTAAATCTTTCTCCGACTCCTATGTAGTATCACACTTTCTTTGATTTCATGCAAATTCTAACCACAATTCATTCTCAAGAATATTCACCTCATTACTTAACTCTATCAACCTTATTCAACTTCACTTTTATACTGGGTTATATCAGTGACTATGAAAAACACAGTTTTTTCGTACAGCGAAAGAAACATTTCTATACAATGACTTCATTTTCACCCAATACAGTCGTATTTACAAAAACCCAAAATAGGCTCTAAGTTGCATTAGAAACTGTTCGGTCAATATACACATGATAAGGATAAAGTTAATTAACATGATATTTAAGGGACTAGAATCGAAGTGGATGAATTATAAAGCTTTTGATGATCGCTAAATAAGTGAATTGATATTAAGATCTTAAAATTAGTTCAGGCCTAATGATAATTAATAACTGTAAAAAAGGTTAAGATGAAGTGAAGCGGAATAAATACAAGTGGTAAAATAGAACAAAATAAAAAGTACATTACTATGAATAAGGTAAAGAAAAGGGGTTAAACAAAGAATGCTTTTGAATATATAGTTTGAGTTTTTGTCCATGTATATTTACAGCTTCGGTTATGCGTAAGTGAAGAAAAAGTAAGCTTTCACAGTGACTGGATTCGCCCATGTATATAACTTTAAAAGATAAGACGCACGGGGTTCAACGACCTGACTCAAGAATGTATTCATAGATGAAAGACTTCATTATCCTACTCTCACCTTTCACCAACTAAAATGAGTAGTATTCAACCATACGTTTCCGGAGAAAATGCTCACAACGTCCAATATAATCAACTCCAAAGATTTACGTTGAACTGGACATTAGCGGAAATTTGTCCGTCACTCATTGCCGAATCACACATCGATTGAAGCATACTAACTAAGTAAGTGGCATAAAATGAGCGTTTGAAATGCTTTTGATTACTTCAACAGCAACACAACCTATTTTCAAAAACTTAGTAATTCATCCACTTCAACTCTACTCCCTTGAACATTGTGTTAATTATCTTTACACTTATCATATGTATACTGATCGAGCAGTACTGGGTAATGTAAGTATGATTGTATAGCTTGAAAATAAAGTTGTTGTAGAGAACTGCTTCTTCACTGAACATATGAACACTGTGATTATGACGATTTATTTCTTGCTTCACTGTCCTCCGTTATGGAAATAAAATTGTACATATAAACATGACTGTACATCTATTTATTGGCCGTTGCTGTAGGAACTTGATTTTTTGGGTTGAAGAACATCTCCCATTATGGCTAAGTAAATGTGTAGTTAAAACCATTAACAGTTCGATATTGGACCATCTAGTCCAAACCGGCCACAAAGCCAGCGTTGAAGAATTCTTTTCTATCATCTGCCGGTTGTTTAATAAATTACCAAAATCATCGAAGCACCGCATTCTTCAAACAGCAGAGGCTATTGCAATTCACATCAAAAATCCAGTGTTCTGTGTTCAAAAGAACCAAGTCCAGCCCCTACTACTGCCCTGGCTTTCAGTAGAGACTATAAATTAATGAATTTGTAATATTATCTTTCCTGATTTTTTTTGACATTCAGCTTATTTAATGTTGATACTATTTAGCTGTAATCTATGCATATTACTGATTTGATGTTATTTAAACAACATTATTGTTGTCCATTATACAAATTCATTCATTCACTATAATGTATATATAAGTGTACAGCCTGATGATGAAGTTATCAAAAAGAGCACTCTTTGTTTAGTATCCATTCTTTTGAAAATGGAATCGTCTAAAACGGCGTCTTTGTCTAACAGCTTGTTCCGTTTTTGCATTAATGATTTATTGGAAATAATTCATGTAAATTGTAAAAATTGGTAATTTTATGCACGAATTCCCTTTAATGAATTTTAGCAAATCAATGATAACACATAAAAAGTGGGATAAAACGGATATAAAAATTAATATTTGATAACTACAAAAATAATTTTAACTTGATATGAAAGTTTGGAGGCGTGAATATATATGTTACAAGGGGCTTGAAAACAAAATTATACAGGATTAGAAAATAGTCTCTTTTAACCATTAAAGGTGTGAATGGAATTAGCATGCGAACAAGTTGAAAAAAGGAGAATAAAGTCAATGAAAAAATGAGATCAAAGGAGACAAACGAACTAGATCTACAGCTGATGCTAAAACAGTTTCTTCTGAACACACTATGGATCAAGTTCAGTTTGTCTGCCTTGATCCTGTTTTTCATCCACTTCATTCCCCCTTGTTTTTAGTTTTAAAATAATACTCTTTCAAGTTGTTCCAATGATCATCCGATTCACACCTTTAGTGGCTAAAAAGCTATTTTCCAATAATATATTCCATATCTCTGATATTTACGTCGAGTCACTTTTGTTGCATGTGTTGGGTGCAGACTCAATGAACCAGGATTCAGTAACCAATGTCTCTCTCTCCAACTACTTATATTACTTTTTAGAATTTTAACTCTGTCCCACCCACCATATTGTGTGGTTGTGTGTTAATGCATACAATGGTATAGCCGAGTCTTTTTCTTAATTACTTATCTTCGTCGGATCAGTCATTTTAACGTTAGCTGGGTTCTTATGTTCTAATAACCTCACTACTCTTGATCTACTAGTTTGACCTTTGCAGTCGAATTAACTCACAGTTATTGCAAAGTATTTTGTAAATTGTATTATTTTATTATTTACACAGTTTTATAACAACTTTAATATACTTAAAAACATTTAAGATAAAAAGTTGAACAACACTTAAGAGTGACTTTAGTATATCCATGAAATGAAGTGTCATGTTGGCTAAATTTCAAACGGTACAGAATAGACACCAACTTCAGACGACTCTGAAACAGCCGATCAGATTCTTCTAGGTAAAAAGTGGCACCTTAATTTTTGTAAAAAAAGGTGTACGTATGATATATTTGTAATAAACATGCGTCGGTGGTATAGCGGTTAGGACGCTCACTGACCATGCACATGGTCCGCGGTTCGATCCCCGGCCGACGCACACCTTTACCTCTCTAAGCCAGAAATAATTCTGGTAAAGAGGAAAGGTTGGGCATGAGACTAGCAACGCCATCCTGTAAAATAAACTCTGCTACAGAAACTTCAAGCTACTAGCTTGAAGCCCTATGTTCCACTGGGGAACGTGAAGGAAAAATTATTTATTATTAAACATGAATCACACAGGGTATATATCTGTAATATGCTGCAAAAATTGGCTTCAGTTTCTCATAGAAATGGTTATAGACATATCAAAGCAGTGCATTCTCTATTTTTGCAGTTGTAGCAGATACTGATCGCATATACGCAATAAAATTACTTAGGAAGAGTTTCTATTTCGAGAAGTGTCTATAAAACACTATTATGTATGACTCACCAACTCTAACAAACTTCTTCATATAAAGTGGTTGCATCTGAATGCATAACCAGCATGTCATTATCCCTCCATCAGCGCATGTTTTAGTCCTCCCTATCAACCCATTTTGCGCAGAGAAGTCAAAAACCAAATCTAGGAGACACTTACAACGAGTATTATGTGTAGAATTCATTTGTAATGCTGAGCTACCTGATTGGTCAAGTCAAGCTTGATTCAACACCATATTTTTCACTACAGGTATGGAATTTTCAGCATGTGATATCGGCAGCCCGAATTTTGCAGGTTGACCAGTTATGCGTCAGCAGGGTATTATTTGGCTTGGAGACAAACGTTAAGATAGAAAATAAAATAGAATTGATTAAGTGAATTGGATGACGTAATACAGTTGAGTAGAATTCATAGTAGGTCGGGTTGGCAACAGTGTTAATGAGTGGTGGTTAAAATTAAATAAGGGTGGGGTTAGAGAATAATACAGTTGAAAATAAGTAAGTTAATCGGGTGACGTAACATAGATGACTAGAAATTGGACGTGGGTCAAGTTAGCAACATTGTTAATGAGGGTAGAAATTAAAAAAGGGTGGGGTAGAGAATAATATAAATGAAGATGTGAAATAATAAAATGATAAAATAAAATGAAAAAGACAAAATAATACAATTAGTAAGACTGAAATTAAGAAAGATTACGTCCATTGTAGATTTAATGAATGAACGAATTTCTTTTGTATGCAGAGTTCAGGATTTAGCAGATGAATTGCCATTACTTCTGCGATGTGGAGAAGTTTGATCCGTACACTTTTAGCAAGATTGCCTTGTATTCTGTAGATAACTTTGAAGTTGGTTTCTGGTTTGACTTGGTGTCCAGAGTCGATCAAATGTTGAAGGATCGAGCTGCGAGGGCATCGGTTTTCTCCTTTATAAAACCATGAAGGTAAATGTTCGTTGACGCGTTTGGATAGCGAACGCTGAGTACGGCCGATATACCTGGCTCCACCTGGCTTCTAGGTATTCCTGAAATTTTCTTGGCTCTGTTAGGATATTTTGGTTTGCACACTTTAACGGCACCCTATAACAAATTTCAGTCATGAGATTTGATCTTATTTTGACTCACTTAGGCATTACGCAGGTCTTAACTTTATTCACCTGGCTTAGATAATGTACTTTACTATTTGTAGTCGTCTGTAAAAGTCCTACTTCTTCTCCTGAAGGTAAGCATTAGGTAATTGTAACTTTCCCTCATTTTGTGTTAGCAGTCATTATCATGGTGGAGATTGGTTCTTGTTGTATGAAAGCCTCAGATGTTGTTGGTGAAATCATGATAGCCACAGGCTCAGTGTACTAACAGTTGTATTCTGTGTGACCAGTGAATGCTACTAACTCTCTAGCTAAGAACTCTAACTGTCACCTGCTTCCACAGATTCTTGACAGTTTTATACAATATCTTCTCATCTGTTTTGTAATCTAAGCAGTGTTGCCAACCTCAAACACTGAGGCGATATTCTATGTCCCTATGCTTACTTTTGTTTTCATCAGAAGAAGATGCATCAGCTTACTGAAATCTTTCACCGACTAGCGTCGTCATTCATTCTCCTCCATTCCACCGAAGAATCAGTTGATTTTTTGTGTACTTCGAAGTTTTTTTTTTTACTAGGTGGATTTGCTAGCCCAGTGTGTTTTCCCACCGTAGAGGTGTATTGTAAAGAAGGCAATGCTTTCGAGTATTATCATATGCAAACGTTTTGAACTGTTATCCAGTAACATTTTACCCACATACACCCGTAGGATATTTCAATCTTTAATTTGTGACATCATACTGAAATCATTAATGGTGTTTATAATATTTATTCCTCTACTCATAAAGTTGTATAACATTGGGACCTGAAGAAATTATGCGAATCATATTCATACATTTATTCCCCTTAATAATTCGAATAAAGGAAGGATAACAGTTTTTGTAGAATAAAATGGTACTATCATTTACTCCGTTGGCTTCTCATCAGCTGCTTACGAGCCAAATTCATTATTAAGTATGTCTACAGAAACAACTCTGACACATTTGCACAGAGTTCATCTCAATGCCTAAATGTCAAGCAAATCACAGAGGGGGAAAAAAGTCCATCTTCATTCAACTTGATTTTAAAAGTGAAAATATTACAGTAATTATCAACATAAAATTGAGGACGTCACATTTACCTGTAGAAGCAGTTACTTTCGAAGAACAGAAAGAAGGACACATATCTACGATTTTCTGAGCATGTACCAAAAAGTCTGTGTCTAAAGGAAAGAGGCTACAGTCAGTCTCAAGGTCGTGATGGGTTCCTGCGTCGGCTGGTTATATGTTTTCGTGAATTCGATTTCTATTGAATTTTAAAGGGTTTTTTGCACGTTTTTCCCATTTTGCAGTGTGTAGATCAGTTTATGACACTGGATACTACTAATAAGGTGATTTTTAGCTTGAAGTTCCCAGTTTTTATGTTGGTAGTCATGGGTTATGGTGAACCTGCAATGATTCAGCCAAATAAGGTATACTTTCCTAATATAGTAACCTTATTCAATAAGTAAACTGCCTAACCGTTCTGCCATTGTTTGAGATTAAAACTAAGAGCTGGTTTCTTATCATGATTAAAAGTAAATCGAACCGACTGGGTTTGCTTATCCGCTCTGTTCCATCCCTCACAGGACACATTAAGCTTGGACTAGCGTAAATAAACACTAGTATATATTTCAGTGCTTATATACCACTGGCCATGACCTTGTCAATTTACTTCATTTATGCTGACGTAGTACGCACAATTCCCACAAATCATTGAAGTGACAACTTAAAAAAGTAGATTAGTTACTACATACATATTTCTACATGTAATAATTCAGGACACATTAAATTTATAGAAATGATAGTTGAATTATAATAGCCTAGTAACCAAAATTGCACATATCCTATTTTGGACTTAAAATAAATGCATCAAAATTATTGTTGATTTATATTCACTTTCTCGACATTCTCATACATCTCAATATACTTTAAACATCAACAATGCATCTAAATAGCGTGTGACGGTCACACCACACTCACACCATAAAAAATTAACACGGCCATTATATAATGGTAAGGTAAGCCCGAAATTTTACTGACTGTAAATTTCCGTGTCAAAATAAAGAGATTGGCGCTTTAATTTATATTTTAGACCAATAGAAAGCCAGCTAGCCAACAGCCAATAAAAAACTGCCTATATCCATTTTCCAATTTTATTTTTTCAAAAGCTGTTGTTCTTTCTTTATTCAAATCATATTTCTTGTTCACTAATGAGTGTTTTCAAAATCTACCATATAACTGTACATATACGTTCATAAACACCAGCCCGAAAAGCTTTTATTACATGACACTTTAAAATGAGGGGTTATGAAAAGAAGAAAAATTGTGTGTAAATTCACTCCTTAGCATGTTTACTAAACTTCATCGTGCATTTAACACGGAATCAGTTAACTAATCATAAAAATCCATCAGCTAATAATATGACATTTACAAATGAAAAAGGTTATAGATTAAGATCAGTTGTAGGGATTTCTTGATGTTACCTAAGAAGATATACCATTTCGAAGTGATAAGCCATGTGTGTCTCTTTTCACATATACGGCTACCTTAAAGGTAATAAACTATAAAGCTAATTAGATAAGATAAGATAAGCTTTATTCCAAATCGGTACTTGTGATACAGAATGGAATTCTCAGCATTTTACTACAATATTGCATCCAGTTAGTACATTAACAATAAATATAGTTCTACATAGATTTAGGTTATCTCAGTCTGTTTTGACAACAACATATTAGCATGTCGGTAGCAAAGCCAAAATTTAAACAGAGTGTTTGAAGGTGTTAGAAAAATAGATACTACTAGCATATTTACTGGCGTAAGCGATAGCAAAATGGTCGAAGTATACAGAGTGTGAAAGAACGATTAAGAATGTTTTAAGTAGAGTTTGCAAGGAAAAGAGAAACAAAACAACACAACAAAAAAAAGGTAGAGAGAAAACGTTGTACCTGTAAATGATGTAACTTGGAAAGACGAGATCCATTTGTTCTACTGACTATTTAATAAGTTAAAGGTTTCACGCCTAATGCTTTCTTTATCGCACAGAACACGAGCTAGGTAGGGTATGGATGAGTTTTTGTACTTGCTGGTGCGGGCATATAGTTTCCTATATAGGCTTCTTGTTTTCCCTGAAGAGATACATGGGAAGAGTTGTGAATGTAGAGGGTGTTGTGAGTCAGATAAAATGGATTTCGCCCATTTTTCACATGAGTCCATGTGCCTGTCCACCAGAATATTAACAAGCTGGCTAAGTGGCAAACTGCTTACCCTGCTGACAACCTTTAACATCCTACGTAATAAGGTATAGTCTTTCTTCAGTAGCCCAGGAAAGACTAAGGGGGAACAATAGAGAATAATAGGCAGAATACGAAAGTTAACAAATTGTAGGAGTAAGGGTTGGGTTACACCAGGATGTCTTAACTTCTTGATGTAGAAGGTAAGACGGAATATTTTCTTAGAAATCATCAAGATATGAGACGACCAGGAAAGATCAGAAGATAGAGTGACGCCTAGGTATTTAACTTCCGACTTGGTTTCAATTTCAGCGTCATCTATGTTGCACATCTCGTGAGTCCTAACCAGTTTGTTTAGGTCAGATTTGTGCCTAAAGGTGAAATTAACTGTTTGGCATTTGGAGGGGTTTAAGGTGAGACCGTTTTCCTTGGACCATTGGCTGATTTCTGATAAGAAGCCATTTAGTTTAGAGCAGTCTCTTTGACATTTGACACGAGGTTATCATGTGATGCACTAGATGGTCACTTTTTAAAATTCATTAACACAACTCCATGATATCTTCTGTATATGATGAGAATTTAAAGAAGTGAAATAAAGGTCTATATAAATGTCAAATTTAAGTTGATCAATTAAATCATTCACTGTTTGTTTTCCTTTTGTTCATTCCATTTGTTTACCATAAAAAAGGTTCCCTACTTCCAAATAACTATATTTATTCATACACTTCTTCCCTTTTATTAATTTGAATAGAGCAAGAATAATAGTTTGTGCAGAATAAGATAGTACCATCATATAGTTCCAATAATGGGACCATATTTATGGAGTTAGGAAGTTGTGTGAGTACCTTGATATGATTATGAGCAATAATTTCTGCTCGAAGCGTCATCAGTAAACATTGCTGTAAAACACTAAGAGACTTTATCAAAACAAAAATTTACCCATAATGAAACAAAATTAAGTCTTCAAAATCAACAAAGTTGTTGCCATGACAGTAGAAGTGGTTGAGTAATTCTCTTTCGTATGCACAGCTCCGGGTTTTCTATGTGAATGGCCAGAGCTTTAGCGATACAAAGGAGACGAAACCGTATTTCGTAGGTTATTCGTGACTCTTCAGATAATTTTGAAGGAGGCGTTTGTTGAGATGGAATGATCAGTGTTAAGCAGGTTTTCAATTATCGTACTCCTTATCGCACCACTATTGCCTTTTCGCAACCATGTTGGATTGTGTTCTTGAATCCTCTTGAACAGGATGCGCGTCAAACGACCAATGTACCTAGCTGGCTCCGCAGGAGCAGGTGAACTGATATATGCACATAGAAGTGGTCAGATGCAGGATCTTGTCCTTGAGGGTTCTACAGATCAGTGGGCGACTGGAGAACACTATTCATAGCGTTGCTGCAAAGAATGCTCTTCTCAGAGATTGTGTGATCCTTCTCTTGAGAAAAGTGCTTGTCGAATCTCCCCTGAAATCCAAGTTCATGTAGAGTTTCTTTTTAAGCTCAATTAAAGTTTCGTTTCTCCAAATTTTTGGGTTTGACTGGGTATCCATTTTGGATGAAGATTTCTCTTAGAATATCTAATTCTGTTTCCAAAACGTCGGGACTACAGATGCGTCGGATGCGGGTGGCAAGTGATTCAATTAAATTCCACTTTTGTTGAATGGGTACACAGCTATAGAAGCTTATTAGTTTCCAACTTACACGAAGCGTCAACGAAGTATAATTGTTGATACACGTATTCCCCTTTATTAATTTGAATAAAGTAAGAACAACACTTTGTACACAGTAAGATGGTAACAACATTTATCTCGTTGGCTATTCACCAGCTACGTGCAGCCTCATAAAGGCTAATGAAGTATATGTACAGAAAAATCATAACCTACCTGCATATGTTACATAATTTCACTTGACAGGAGACTTAAAACTTAGTAGACAGTACTCAGAAAACTAGACTTATGTAGGTTACACCCAGGAGGTTCAAGTTTAAACAAAACAAAATGCTTGCATACAATGAGAGAAGCACCACGTAATAAAGACATGAATAAGATGATGAGTGATACTGTGGTGAGTACAAGTCAAATCATAGAAATACAAGACAAGTAAAGTTATACTTTGTCGAACCGAGAGAGAGAGGTCAAAGCTAAAGATGATGTAATCAAGTGAATGAGAGAGTAAAAGCACCTAGCTACCAGGACATGAAAAGATTAATGACTGCTTTTTTTTCTGAATACACAGTTCAGGTTTCAGGAGTTAAATAGAGATTTACTCGGCAAACCTGAGCAGAGGTGAGCAATTTTCTCTACCGATAATTTTACGGGATTTCGTGATCTTCACTCCATGACGCACATTAATGAGATGTTTGGCAATGGCACTGTTGTAAAGATGTGTTTCCTTGAGACTTGGGCTTTTTGATGTATGTTCAGAAAATCGGAGATGTGACCTTCGTTTTCTTCTCCTGATGTAACTGCTTCTGCAGATACATGTAAATTTATATACAGACTTGGAAGTAACATGAGAAGGGTGTCTGTCGACTTCTGAATGCACTAACCATCATTTTTTCCGATTAATGGGAACCAAATTAGCTGAAGGATGGGTATTCTATCTCCTGTAATATTATCCTTTTTAAAATCAAGTAAAATAAAAGATAGGCTTCTTCCCAAGGTGATTTGTTTAGCAATTGAGCTTTCAAATATTCCCTATTTGTTATTAAATTCTTGAAGGCAACTGATGTTTTTCAAGATGTTTTCTAAAAATCAGAAATTCTTCCTGTAGAGCATGTTCTTCTGGCTCTGCAAAATAGAGTTTTGACCAGTGATCAGTTATGGCTATTTGGACAAAAACGATTAAAGTGTAAGAAATGTCCATTTCATGTAGGCTTTCATTAAATTAATCTTTGCAGACTACTGTCTTCTAGGCGTAGTATGGTTATATCAAGGAAATGAAATTTTCTATCACTTTTAGTTTCCATAGTGAATTCAATATTTACTGATGATTTAGACTGTATTTCTACTATTGTAGTGATAATATGTCTGGTTCAGAAATGTATGGTGGTCATCACTATAAGTAAAAATTAAATCTACATATCCTTATTAACGGAGATCAGTTAGATGATCACCAAAACTAATCAGACTCTTTGCCGAAAAACCAAAAATATATAAATATTAGTCTCTTGCTCATCGGTGCCTACAGAATGTAATTGTTGAAATTCTGATGAGAAGTTTCGGCATGAAACGTTCACAACATTAGGTGTGAAGCGCATGTTCATCAGTGACATCATATGAAGATAATGATATATCGTTAAAATTAAGGAGTAAATGAATTTCGCGCTGGAAACTGAAGAGTCCTAAACTAGGACGAAATAGCTATTGAGTGGCCCTTGACTTTCAGTGATTTTCTAACTAATGTTGACCTGTGACCAAGTCTTCACTGAAATCAATCAATATTAAAAGAAAACCCAAAATCTGTATAAAACTGTTTCAAAATACGTAAAAAATGTCCATTGAGAAAGACCAGGAAATAATAACTGTGGTTACACATAACCGTAAGACCAGCTGTAGACCACGGGCTGAACGACTCATTATCTCATCGGACAACACGAGAAAATATATAACACTGATGATTTTGACTTTTAGTTCAGAGTAATGAGCAATTATAAGATTTGATAGACAAATAACAGTGTATTCTAATTTTGTTCACGCGTTCACTTCATTTAGAGGACCACTTAAACCTAGCAACTACTGTGCAACTGTTTCATCCTAGTTTGGGACTATTCAGCTGGGCGCATCCATAACCCCACCAAGAAAATCGATTGCGATCAGTTCAATCCCTGACAACCAACACTTGAAAATAAAGCAGTCCTATTTCGATATTTTTACTATCTTATCTGTAAACTGTAAATCTTCACTATGTACAACGTCTGTATCATACATTTGTATGTATTACTACTTTGACTTGTAAAAACCTTATTTCTTTTGTTCTGATAGCATCCAACAGTGCAGTAATATTTCGTTTGTTGGTATTATTTTTATTAACAATAAACTAATCTTGAGATGACAGGACGTCCTCTTGCAAATAGGGCATATTTTCAACAGTATTGGTTTGTGGGTAATAATTATTCCCAAAGGTTTTGACAGTTTGACAGTGACTTCAAATAAGTTTTTGATATATGTGGTTTTATTGGATCATAGTGAGTTGATTGATTTGACTGATGGTGGACATCTTTTAATGACATTTCGTAGAATATCCGTCATTCGAAATCCATGTATTCAACATCTCTCTTAACTTTACTTTTGTCTATTATTTAATTTCCGGTTTAACCACTACTCCCTCTATTAAGATACCTTTATAAAGTCTGGACTATACACATTATGTTTACTGTTTCTTCGAAAGAATCCTTGAAATTCCTCAGATATGAATAGACCTGACAGTCGAATACTGTAGTCTCTAGTATGTGTGCTATGTAGTCATTTCAAATATTTTGCATAAAAAAGTGGCTGCAGCCATTTAATATCAAACGAGGCATCTAAAATTCGAGGCAAAAGTTCGCTCCTAAATTCTCTGCAAAACAAAGGTATGCAAAACACTAAGTCTTTTCAGTACAACTATTGGTATCACGATTGCAGTAGATTGGATAGTGCGACAGACAACGGGCAATGAGGAAACAGGCATAAAATGGACTCATACAAGGAACTTGGAGGATCTGGACTTCGCTGATGTGGTGTATGTCTGATTTCACGCAAACTGGAAGACATGTAAGCGAAAAGCAACAAGTTGGTAGAAGAAGCACCCTGAGAAGATAGGCCTTCAGGTGAACATAGAGAAAACAGAGGTGATGAAGATTCGTCGCCAAGGGCAACGACAACAGCAGACAACAATCAGCCAGCATAAATGGGAGGAACCTGAAAGAAACAACCTCCTTTACCTACCCACCTGGGAAGCATCGTTTCAATTACAGGCGGATGGAACTGATGAGAATATCAATGCAAGAATCGGAAAAGCAAGACAAGCTCTCATTATCCTCAAGTCTGTGTGGAGGTCAACAGGCCCACTCAGCATCAAAAATAAGATCCGGATTTTCAACTCCAATGTGAATTCAGTCAGTACTGCTATACGGATCAGAAACTTGTCTAGCGCGTCATAAAGAGCATCTCAAATAAACTTCAGACCTTCATTAACAGTTGTCTTCGTTCAATCCTCAACAGCAGATAGCCGACCAGAAAAGATCCGCAACAGGAATCTCTGGCTATGGGCGAACCATCCAGGAACCGATTGTGAAACAAATAGGCAGGAAGAAATGGAGATGGATTGGCTGGCCATACTCTGAGGAAACCATCACGTGACATCACTAGAAAAGCCATCGGTTGAGTGGAACGCGAAAAGGAAGCGGCGAGTTGGTCGTTAGTGCAAGGGTGACTTGGAGGAGGTCATTTGAGGAGGAGAGGAAAGCATGTGGGCGGACTTGGAGTGGGCTGAAAAAGTTGTCAGAAAACAGAGGCAATGGAGGTGCACAGCTGAAGCCCTATGTTCCTCTAGGAATTAAAGGATATAATAATAATAATAATAGTAATAATAATTGGTATTACATTTGTGTCAAGTGAAAATTTTATCCAGAGTCACTACGGTTCCACTCTTAGAGGATGCGATGATTGCCTTTACCTCAGATTACTTCGAATCACCATGCTGGCGAGGGATAGAAAAATACCGGCTGTCTAATATTCATTCATGCTCGCAATTTTACTTTGATTCATCTGACTGCATTAATCTACCTGAGATGGGTACATGTACTCGCTAGACGAGTGTGCCGATACTGCCAGAGTAATGAACTGAAAATTATTTATTTATGCTGCTGACTAGCAGTATAATCCACACGTAAGCTTCACTTTACTTGGAACTCGTCAGCTGGATGTGCCTTTAGGTCATTTCAATGATAGATTTACAAGTGGCATCCAGTATCCATCTCTCAAAACATTAAAGCGTTGACCACTAGGCTAGTGGGCCATAACATCTGTCTCTTGTGTAAAACGGATATGATTGAAATCATAAATCACTTAGGATTAAATCATTAAATCATTTCAATTTAGGTTTCTTGGGTGCACTTAAAAAACAAAAACACCTTTATTTTCACATTTGACAAAAAAAGAACAAAATGTAGCTGGATTCATTAGACTTTACCGCATTATTTATTCGACTTTTAAAAATCTAAAAAAACGTCTGATTGACGTTAGTAAGGTAAATGTGTGGAAAGTGCGAACCACATAAATTCGTTAAAATGTTTGTTGGTTTTTATTTCCACAGTGTTGCGTAATTTAATGGTTTGAAAGTTATATCTGTGTAAACTACCAGGCATCGTAGTTGGCGATGTTCCCTGTGACTTATTATTATTATTGGTTCGTGAAGAAATCTAGAAAGTGAAATTATAATTTATATCTGGAATGGGCCTTTTAATAAGAAACAGAAGTTTGTCTTTACTACAAGTGCACTAAGAAGAGAGGAAATTCTATAATAAAAAAAGTTCAGAAATACGGTTTCTCTTCAAATTTATAGCAGTTAATGATTGTAAATATTAGGCAAGCATAATTTCCGCATTAAAGAAAGATTACCGATAATATTTCAGCTAAACGTTTGCAGTGTTGTGGTTTCCAACAATATATATTTCTTACTATTCAGGTGGTTTGGGGTTCGATCCTTAGCCGATGCATTTCTTTACCTTGATAAACTAGTAACAAGACTGATAAACAGGGAAGGTTGAGCATAAGGCTAGCAACTCCATCCCGTAAAATCCAAACACAACCGCTATAGAGACTTCTAAAGTTCTATGAACGCAAAGAAACTAATAATAAATAACAACCAGATTATGGGGATCTAAAGTAACTGAGTACTTCATAATAGTAGCACTTTTTCTCTCATATTAAGCGTCAGAAAAAACGACTGAAGTTTCTAGCTCACTATCGATTCCCCTTAAATTTCACATAAATATTTAATCGTAAAGGAAAGAGATAAAAAGGTATGCTGAACATTATTAAACCCCAGTCACTAAAACTCAGATTATAGATACTTAAAAAATTGGCTTAGTTAAAGTTTAAGCACCACTAACTACAAATGGAGTGCGGCTGCACCAATGATCCTGAAATCTCACCCAACAAGTTAGTGAAACCTGACACACAATATTGTTGTCATCATCAATAAAATGTGCTCATCGAAGTGTTATACAATTTAATGGGATAACTGGCAAGTTTCAGCTCAAGTTTGGAAAAGATCAAGTTACGGTTTAGGCCATAAACAATATAAGGCTTAGGTTAGCCTAATAAAGGCAACATTAGCGTAGGTTCAAGTTAGATTACAGTTAGTTTAGAAATAGTTTCACGTTGAGATTAGGTTCAGAGAAGGATTAGGGTTATTGTTAGGGTTACATGCATGGGTTAAAAGACCTAAATAATTACATGCATAAAATGTGGTGAAATTGCTCTGTTGATATAAGAATAAAACTTGTGCACTGTAAAAGTAGAGTATAATTGCATTGTGAGTGAAATTTATTCTGATAAAGTCTCACATTGTAATACAGTAAATAATGTTTACTGAGGACCACGTTTCAAGCACAGTTTATTTTCCAGTACATGTTACTGCAAAACACTGAGATTTTATCAAAATAAATTTTACCCATAATGGAATTATACTCTGTTGATACTCCAATCTAAAATTGAGAGATATTTTTATCAGATGTGGGATGAAGGTATTCTCTGTAACACTTGTACACAGTTTTTATGCATCATTTTGCTAAATATATGCATTTCACACGCAAAATGGCCTCCTTCACGTGATTGGTGCTCTCAAGGTCATTCGCTGATTGGAAGTAAGTGGTACTAAAATTTTAACTTTACCGAAAATCTTTGAAATGCTCAAATGTGTAAATAACCTTTCATGATGGATAACTAACTCATCAATTTTCATTTTCAAGCTAGATTACGAATGCATAACAGTTAGAATATCAATAAAAACTATTGAGAACCCATAACTTCACTACGGTTATGAGTCAAGTCCATCAATGATTCAACCTAGGAATTCTAGCTTCTGAAGGTTATCATCAGTTAATGTCAACTGTGAGTGCATATCCCTAAACCTGATTTACAAGACCTTACTGGTCACCCCGTCCCGTTAGAATAGTTAACAGGCTCACTTCGTAATCCGAAGGTCCCAGGTTTGATCCATGGCGGAATCATAGTTGCATACTGTTAATGATTTCCGAACTTGGACGAAAGAGTTCTCCAGCACACCCTGGTTTACAGTGGTTTTCTAACTGACGTCCTTTCATTATTTAACTTTGAAACAATTAAATCAGGAGAAAACAACACTAGAAAACTTTGTTTTCACTGTGATTACTTTACACATTAGTAAACAGTTAAAGGAATAGAGCTGTGAGTGACTGATTTACAACTTTAATTTCCCGCCATTGGGTTTCACATTAGTATCCCGCTCCACCTACAGAGTTTCAAACAGCCCGATATTCCATCCACAGTAGACGTGGCTCATAATAGGCTGCATGGATAAACAAGTGGTTGATGAGTAATAGTTGCTTTTGGCATTTAGTGACTAACGTATAATCTTTGGAAAGCGAAGTTTGATTACTGTACCATAACATTTAACATCATTCTTGATTAAGTGCTGACAAACTCGAAACGCCTCTATATGAAAGTAACATCGTTTTCTTTTCACGGGGGATGTGTAGGGGACTAATATTAGAGTTCACTAACATTCCAAGTATAAAAGTAATAATCCAAGTCAGTGGAGTGTTAAATCACAATATATTACCAAAAATACAGTGACGAGTTATAGCAACAAAAAGGATTACTTGGTTATAAAGTGTAAGTCCTCGGCTACAAATTAATTATATAATCCACAGGCACGTTAACTGTTTGGACTGCGTCTGCTGTAGCTGCTGTGTTCCGGTTGTAGAAATGTCTTCGGATGAAAGTAGTAGGCTCCTACAATAAATCCAAAGTATACAACACGGTGTGAGTGGAGCAAGTAAGTAGAGGTGACCAGGGAGAAGACGAAGTCTCCAACAGCAGAGTGTATTTTTCAATCGTACACGGAAATTATGTATATTTCAACAAGAAGCGATTTAAACAAAAATTATGTACAATATCTCGAATTTATACAAGTACCTAAAAAGTGTACAATCACATTGTTACGTACTCAACACGGCTCCCCCCTAGAGGTCCGGAGAGACAACCGGAAAATGATACGTAAAACTATGAAGTAAGTAATAATAGTAATAGCAACTTTTGGATAAAAATAGGGATATATTACAACATGCATAAACGCGAGAAGGTATGTGAATCATGTAAAGTCTGAAAGCATATACAATAAGTTCAGCAATAAAAATTGAAATAGAAAGTCATGTCACTTAAATTTGCACTAACCATGAACATAGATTTTTAATGTATAAAGAAAAATATGTAAATACACAGTAATTAAGGAGGGGAAAGAAACATTAAAAAAAATATGGATTAAAGATCAGTAGTTTTTGGAAAGGACACTACCTGTTTTTTCGGTGAGGTACATATAAATAAATAATAGTGATAGTAACATCAAAGTTTACGACGAAATACTAACGGTCATGATGATAATGTCTAAACGAAAAAGATAATAATAATTTTTAATTATTTTTCTTTTGTTAGTCCTCAAAATGAACGTAGCGAGCCGGTTTACTGATTTGCCGACCACTACGTGTTTGATATGGAGGGAGGATAAGACTTGGTGCCGGTGGAGTGGAATCGGATGTTTGATTATTTGATTGCGCAGTTGCCGATGTAGATTCGAAGTCGTTGTCGGTGTATGCGGGTTTGATTCGATCAATGGAAATAGTCTCTCGTTTTCCATTCTTGTTCACGGTAAAGTGTTTGTCTGAACGTTTAATAACTTGAAAGGGTCCTTCGTATGGAGGTTGCAATCCTTTTCTGATGGCGTCGACTCGAATGAAGACGAATTTGCAAGTTTGTAGATGTTTGTTGATCTGATCTCGTCGGGGAGATTGTCGAGGTGCTGTTGGTTGAAGTTGAAGCATTTGTCTAGTTAATCGGTTAGTGAAGTCGGCAATGTTCACGTCTGTGGAATCGGCTGAGGGGACTAGCTGTCCAGGCAAGGTTAGGTTGGTGCCATAGACAAGTTGAGCCGGTGTACATCCTAAATCTTCTTTGATAGTAGATCGGATACCAAGTAAAATCAAAGGTAAGTATTCACTCCACTTAGATGTATCATTCTGCGCCATCAGGGAGCTTTTCAGTTGTCTGTGGAATCTTTCCACTAGACCATTCGCTGCCGGATGATAGGCTGTTGTGGAGATATGTTTCACTCCCAGAAGTCTCGTCAGTTCGCGAAAGAGTGTCGATTGGAATTGAGGACCGCGGTCGGATGTAATAGTAGTTGGTACACCGTAGTTTGACACCCAACGGTCGAGAAAAACTAAAGCAACGTTTTCAGCAGATATGTCGTTTAAGGGGCATGCAATAGCCCAACGAGTAAATCTATCAATCGCTGTCAGGATATGTGTATATCCCCTTGATGTTGGCAATGGTCCCACGATATCTATATGGATATGCTGAAATCTCCTTTCGGGTAATTTAAACGTCTTCGGGGTTGTAATAGTGTGGCGGTGTACTTTGGAGCATTGGCATTGGATACATTCTCGTGCCCATCTCCGAATGTCAGAGTTCATTTTAGGCCACACGAAGCGTTCGCTGATCAGCCTGACCGTGGCGCGTACTCCAGGGTGGGAAAGCGAATGTAAATGTTCGAACAATGCTTTTCGGCAACTGAGAGGGACAAATGGACGATTAGTGCCGGTAGATACATCGCAGACTATGGTTGCATCTGATAAGGGGATAGGCACATCTTTGAGTTGTAAGGAAGAGTTTCTGCGGCAGGTTTGGAGTTCAACGTCATCTCGTTGTAATTGAGCCATACGATCAAGACTGATGTCTACCGACGTTTGGAGCTGGTTAATGTCACTTCTTGAAAGAGAATCGGCTACCACGTTCGCATCCCCTTTGATGTACTGAATGTCGGTTGAAAATTGGGAGATATAATCCAACTGTCTGGCTTCTCTAGGGGAGTGTTTATCAAGTGAAGTAGTGAAAGCATGACACAGGGGCTTGTGGTCAGTAAAAATAGTGAAATGCCGGCCCTGTAGTAAGTAACTGAAATGCTTCACTGCAAGATATATGGCCAGCAATTCTCTCCCAAAAGTGCTGTATCGTGTCTGAGCCGGTTCCAACTTCTTAGAAAAGAATGCGAGTGGGGTGACTTCGCCCTTCATCTTTTGTTGTAATACTGCCCCTACAGCTACTTGGGAGGCATCTGTGCACAAAATAAGCGACGCTTCGGGGTTGATATGGGATAGCATAGTAACTCTGGATAAGGCATCTTTTGCGTTGCAAAATGATTCGCGTGCTTCAGCTGACCACTGAAACTTTTTAGGATCATTTTTAAGGAGGTCGGTTAACGGCTGGACGATGGAGGCACACGAAGGAATGAAACGCCGGTAGAAATTAAACATCCCCAAAAAACGTCTGACCTTCTTGAGTGAATCTGGTTCGGGGAAGTTTTTGATGGACTCTATCTTTTCCTCCGTAGGCGTAATACCATTCGTGGTTATGTGGTGTCCCAGAAACTGTATAGAGGAGACACCGAATATGCACTTTTTGGGGTTAATGACGACTCCATATTGCTCAAATCGTTGAAATAAGATGGTGAGGTGATCAGTATGTTCTTCGGGCGACGAGCTAGCAATTAAAACGTCATCGATATATACAAATACAAAGTCCAAACCTTGTGTGACCTGATCCATGAAACGTTGGAAGGATTGTGCTGCGTTCTTTAGGCCAAATGGCATGCGGAGAAATTCAAACAAACCGAAAGGTGTGATGATGGCTGTTTTTTCGATATCCTCTTGGGCAACTGGTATTTGGTGATAGGCCCTGACCAAGTCTACTTTAGAAAAAATGGTTTTTCCGTGTAATGTCAGGGAGAAATCATGAAGATGAGGAATAGGATAACGGTCGGGAACTGTGGCATTGTTTAAATGTCGGTAATCCCCACATGGCCTCCAATCATGATCAGCTTTAGGCACCATGTGTAAGGGCGAAGACCAAGGACTATTGGAGGGTCTGATGATGCCGAGCTGCATCATGTGTTCAAATTCTGCCTTGGCTGCTGCCAATTTGTCCGGGGGTAATCTACGGGGACGAGCACGAACTGGTTGACCCGTAGTAACTATCTTGTGAGTAACTGTGTGAGGGACGTCCTCGATGTTGTACGACGGCTTAAGAATTTTAGGGAAACGGTGAAGTAGGGAGGAAAAAGGGCAATCTGCTGGTCTTTCAATACTGATATTATAGACAGAATAGCTGGAGATAATTCCATGGATCTTTAGATGGGTGTTGTTATCAATCAGTTTTTTATTGTTGACGTCAACTAACAGGTTGAAATTACTCAAGAAATCTGCTCCGAGGATGGCGTGACTGACGTCGGCTACTATGAAAATCCATGTGAAACGCCGACGTAAACCTAGATCCAGTATGAGCGATTGCTCTCCATACGTCTGTATGCTTGTGTGGTTAGCTGCCCGGAGAGACAGTTTTCCGGGTGTCCGTGTAGATCGCCTGGATAGTGAAGGAGGGATTACGCTAACTTCTGCTCCCGTGTCTACCAGGAATAAAGTGTCTGAAGTTTTATCCTTCACATAGAAGAGGCGACTTGTTTGCTTGCCAGTAACAGCTGTCGCCATCACTGTCTGGCTGAGGCGTTTCCCTGAGCCTGGTTGGCTTCGCTAAAGCTGCACGGTTTTACACATTTCAGGGCATGACGTCCAAACTTCCAGTGATACCAGCATATATTGCTATCCCGAGAAGACGTGTAAGAACGCTGTCGTGAGAAGGATCGTCGTCGTGATGGTGACCTTCTTTGTGAACTCCGTCTCCGGACTTGTCGATCAGACTTATTAGTTTCCAAATTGTCAATCCTTGCCGCTAAGTCTGCAATGGCGGCGAGTATCGGTGTGTCTGCCGTGGGTGTGGAATGACACGGTGTGGCACTATCAGATGCTACGTGACTTATGGTGTTATCGGATAAAACATCCAAAATACTATCTGCCATGTCACTTAGTTGGTCTAAGTCATACGACTTTCCTGAGATGATTAAAATTTGCTGGACATTTCTAGGTAAACGTTGCAACCACATCTGTTTCAGCACTACCTCGTCTACTTTATGGTGTCCGATTAACTGGCGCATGTGCCTGAGCAGCTGGGATGGTTTACGTGGGCCTAGTTCACAGCCTGTGAGCAATTGTTGGATTCTTTTCTCATCCGACAAACTGGTACGTTGTATGAGGAGGGCTTTAAGTTTATCAAATTGATGTTCCGTCGGAGGATCTTCGATGAAATCGCTGATTTCTGTCAATACTGACGGAGGGAGTTCTGCCAGCACCATACCATATTTGGCTATTTGGGACTTAATGCCCCGTGCTTCTAGCAACGGTTCAATTACCGCAAACCAAATCCTTGGTTCTGCGAAACCGTATTGGGGTAAACGAAAATCAGTGATGGCATTTATTGTGGCATTTGTCTCGCTATTAGTTGTCTGCTCGTTTGATGTACCGGACTGAGGTGATGACATTATAATATGAGGTTATTGGTGCAAATTAGGATACAAATATAAACCACACACAAAATCACAATGAATATAAAAATAGCAAAAATAAGAATATAAATATGCCAAAATAATCCGTGTTCTTATCGGGCTCACCAATTAATTTGTAGGGGACTAATATTAGAGTTCACTAACATTCCAAGTATAAAAGTAATAATCCAAGTCAGTGGAGTGTTAAATCACAATATATTACCAAAAATACAGTGACGAGTTATAGCAACAAAAAGGATTACTTGGTTATAAAGTGTAAGTCCTCGGCTACAAATTAATTATATAATCCACAGGCACGTTAACTGTTTGGACTGCGTCTGCTGTAGCTGCTGTGTTCCGGTTGTAGAAATGTCTTCGGATGAAAGTAGTAGGCTCCTACAATAAATCCAAAGTATACAACACGGTGTGAGTGGAGCAAGTAAGTAGAGGTGACCAGGGAGAAGACGAAGTCTCCAACAGCAGAGTGTATTTTTCAATCGTACACGGAAATTATGTATATTTCAACAAGAAGCGATTTAAACAAAAATTATGTACAATATCTCGAATTTATACAAGTACCTAAAAAGTGTACAATCACATTGTTACGTACTCAACAGATGAACTGAATGAACGGTTTATTCATACTTAGAGAATCGTTAACGATGCACAGTGGGATATACACTAAATGTAGCCATGTTTTGTTTAAAGTCATCAGTAAATGAACTCAATAACGTTCCTAATTAACTGTAACACTCTATGACAAAGTTAAACTTTAAGTACCACTCACTACCAATCAGTGAATGACCTCGAACGCATCGATCACGTGGAGGAAGCATTTTTGTGAACGGAATACATATATTAACAAAAAAAATGCATAAAAACTGTATACAAATGTTACATAGGATATCTTTCTCTAACATGTGTGCCTTGGTGGCACAGTGGTATGATGCTCGGGAACCACGCATGTGGTCCAGGGTTCGGTCCCAGGCCACCGACTCACTCCTTTATCTCGCAAAGCAAGGAATAAGACTGTTAAAGAAGGAAGGTTGGGTATGAAGTTAGTGACCCCATCCCGTAAAATCTAAACATACTACAACAGAAACTTCAAGCCTCTAGCCTGTAGCCCTATGTTCCACCGGGTACGTAAAGGATTTTAAAAAAATACGATAAAAATAGCTCCCAATTTTTGATTGGAGCATCAAGAGAGTAATTTAACCACATTTTATCCATATAATTATCTAGGTCTTCTAACCCTAACAATAACCTGAATCTTTCCTGAACCTAACCCTAACGTGAATATATCCCTAAACCAACTGTAGTCCGATTCGAACCAACAGTAATGTCGCCTTCATTAGGTTAACCTAACGCAAACATTGTCTTTGGCCTAAACCGTAACTTGATCTTTCTCAAACCTAAGCTGAAACTTGCTAGTTATCACATTTAATATCATAACATTTCGATGAGCAGATTTTATTGATGATGACAACAACATTTGCCAGGTTTCACTAGCTTGCTCGGATAGATTTCAAGATCATTGGTGCAGCCGCACTCCATTTGTAGTTAGTGGTGGCTAATATTTAACTCAGCCCAGTCTATAAACTTTTATTAAAACACTAAATACAAGTAAATTGAGAGAATTGCAGATTGATATGAGACTTTAACGTAATTTGTATCAACCAATAGTAGCCAGTTACACCTTGGTGAGAGCTGTCTGCAAGACAAAATTGTCGACAACAATTGAGGTCAATGTTTACACCCCAAATCTTGGTCAGGAGAGAAAATAAGAACAAAACGTAATCTTGAGGAACCCACCAACCAATCACATCACACTTGTCTTGAGCGGATACGATTCGCAGATATATCACCAGACTGTCTAAGAAACGGAAACAAAGAGATGACAGAATAACCTTCAGCAGGAAAACAACCAATCAGAAGACGTTGCTTCTCTGTTAAAAATATCGCGAATAATAATGTACATAAATATCTACAAAAATCTGTTGATTTTCTCAACAAACGATCTGTTGCCTCTCCCTAGTCTTCTGTCCTAACAATATCACTGTCTGAAGCGAATTTATACGGAGCACACTGTTGATGGACAAAATCTCTGTGTACAGGTTTTAGATCTGTTGAGTACGTAACAATGTGATTGTACACTTTTTAGGTACTTGTATAAATTCGAGATATTGTACATAATTTTTGTTTAAATCGCTTCTTGTTGAAATATACATAATTTCCGTGTACAATTGAAAAATACACTCTGCTGTTGGAGACTTCGTCTTCTCCCTGGTCACCTCTACTTACTTGCTCCACTCACACCGTGTTGTATACTTTGGATTTATTGTAGGAGCCTACTACTTTCATCCGAAGACATTTCTACAACCGGAACACAGCAGCTACAGCAGACGCAGTCCAAACAGTTAACGTGCCTGTGGATTATATAATTAATTTGTAGCCGAGGACTTACACTTTATAACCAAGTAATCCTTTTTGTTGCTATAACTCGTCACTGTATTTTTGGTAATATATTGTGATTTAACACTCCACTGACTTGGATTATTACTTTTATACTTGGAATGTTAGTGAACTCTAATATTAGTCCCCTACAAATTAATTGGTGAGCCCGATAAGAACACGGATTATTTTGGCATATTTATATTCTTATTTTTGCTATTTTTATATTCATTGTGATTTTGTGTGTGGTTTATATTTGTATCCTAATTTGCACCAATAACCTCATATTAATAATGTCATCACCTCAGTCCGGTACATCAAACGAGCAGACAACTAATAGCGAGACAAATGCCACAATAAATGCCATCACTGATTTTCGTTTACCCCAATACGGTTTCGCAGAACCAAGGATTTGGTTTGCGGTAATTGAACCGTTGCTAGAAGCACGGGGCATTAAGTCCCAAATAGCCAAATATGGTATGGTGCTGGCAGAACTCCCTCCGTCAGTATTGACAGAAATCAGCGATTTCATCGAAGATCCTCCGACGGAACATCAATTTGATAAACTTAAAGCCCTCCTCATACAACGTACCAGTTTGTCGGATGAGAAAAGAATCCAACAATTGCTCACAGGCTGTGAACTAGGCCCACGTAAACCATCCCAGCTGCTCAGGCACATGCGCCAGTTAATCGGACACCATAAAGTAGACGAGGTAGTGCTGAAACAGATGTGGTTGCAACGTTTACCTAGAAATGTCCAGCAAATTTTAATCATCTCAGGAAAGTCGTATGACTTAGACCAACTAAGTGACATGGCAGATAGTATTTTGGATGTTTTATCCGATAACACCATAAGTCACGTAGCATCTGATAGTGCCACACCGTGTCATTCCACACCCACGGCAGACACACCGATACTCGCCGCCATTGCAGACTTAGCGGCAAGGATTGACAATTTGGAAACTAATAAGTCTGATCGACAAGTCCGGAGACGGAGTTCACAAAGAAGGTCACCATCACGACGACGATCCTTCTCACGACAGCGTTCTTACACGTCTTCTCGGGATAGCAATATATGCTGGTATCACTGGAAGTTTGGACGTCATGCCCTGAAATGTGTAAAACCGTGCAGCTTTAGCGAAGCCAACCAGGCTCAGGGAAACGCCTCAGCCAGACAGTGATGGCGACAGCTGTTACTGGCAAGCAAACAAGTCGCCTCTTCTATGTGAAGGATAAAACTTCAGACACTTTATTCCTGGTAGACACGGGAGCAGAAGTTAGCGTAATCCCTCCTTCACTATCCAGGCGATCTACACGGACACCCGGAAAACTGTCTCTCCGGGCAGCTAACCACACAAGCATACAGACGTATGGAGAGCAATCCCTCATACTGGATCTAGGTTTACGTCGGCGTTTCACATGGATTTTCATAGTAGCCGACGTCAGTCACGCCATCCTCGGAGCAGATTTCTTGAGTAATTTCAACCTGTTAGTTGACGTCAACAATAAAAAACTGATTGATAACAACACCCATCTAAAGATCCATGGAATTATCTCCAGCTATTCTGTCTATAATATCAGTATTGAAAGACCAGCAGATTGCCCTTTTTCCTCCCTACTTCACCGTTTCCCTAAAATTCTTAAGCCGTCGTACAACATCGAGGACGTCCCTCACACAGTTACTCACAAGATAGTTACTACGGGTCAACCAGTTCGTGCTCGTCCCCGTAGATTACCCCCGGACAAATTGGCAGCAGCCAAGGCAGAATTTGAACACATGATGCAGCTCGGCATCATCAGACCCTCCAATAGTCCTTGGTCTTCGCCCTTACACATGGTGCCTAAAGCTGATCATGATTGGAGGCCATGTGGGGATTACCGACATTTAAACAATGCCACAGTTCCCGACCGTTATCCTATTCCTCATCTTCATGATTTCTCCCTGACATTACACGGAAAAACCATTTTTTCTAAAGTAGACTTGGTCAGGGCCTATCACCAAATACCAGTTGCCCAAGAGGATATCGAAAAAACGGCCATCATCACACCTTTCGGTTTGTTTGAATTTCTCCGCATGCCATTTGGCCTAAAGAACGCAGCACAATCCTTCCAACGTTTCATGGATCAGGTCACACAAGGTTTGGACTTTGTATTTGTATATATCGATGACGTTTTAATTGCTAGCTCGTCGCCCGAAGAACATACTGATCACCTCACCATCTTATTTCAACGATTTGAGCAATATGGAGTCGTCATTAACCCCAAAAAGTGCATATTCGGTGTCTCCTCTATACAGTTTCTGGGACACCACATAACCACGAATGGTATTACGCCTACGGAGGAAAAGATAGAGTCCATCAAAAACTTCCCCGAACCAGATTCACTCAAGAAGGTCAGACGTTTTTTGGGGATGTTTAATTTCTATCGGCGTTTCATTCCTTCGTGTGCCTCCATCGTCCAGCCGTTAACCGACCTCCTTAAAAATGATCCTAAAAAGTTTCAGTGGTCAGCTGAAGCACGCGAATCATTTTGCAACGCAAAAGATGCCTTATCCAGAGTTACTATGCTATCCCATATCAACCCCGAAGCGTCGCTTATTTTGTGCACAGATGCCTCCCAAGTAGCTGTAGGGGCAGTATTACAACAAAAGATGAAGGGCGAAGTCACCCCACTCGCATTCTTTTCTAAGAAGTTGGAACCGGCTCAGACACGATACAGCACTTTTGGGAGAGAATTGCTGGCCATATATCTTGCAGTGAAGCATTTCAGTTACTTACTACAGGGCCGGCATTTCACTATTTTTACTGACCACAAGCCCCTGTGTCATGCTTTCACTACTTCACTTGATAAACACTCCCCTAGAGAAGCCAGACAGTTGGATTATATCTCCCAATTTTCAACCGACATTCAGTACATCAAAGGGGATGCGAACGTGGTAGCCGATTCTCTTTCAAGAAGTGACATTAACCAGCTCCAAACGTCGGTAGACATCAGTCTTGATCGTATGGCTCAATTACAAAAAGATGACGTTGAACTCCAAACCTGCCGCAGAAACTCTTCCTTACAACTCAAAGATGTGCCTATCCCCTTATCAGATGCAACCATAGTCTGCGATGTATCTACCGGCACTAATCGTCCATTTGTCCCTCTCAGTTGCCGAAAAGCATTGTTCGAACATTTACATTCGCTTTCCCACCCTGGAGTACGCGCCACGGTCAGGCTGATCAGCGAACGCTTCGTGTGGCCTAAAATGAACTCTGACATTCGGAGATGGGCACGAGAATGTATCCAATGCCAATGCTCCAAAGTACACCGCCACACTATTACAACCCCGAAGACGTTTAAATTACCCGAAAGGAGATTTCAGCATATCCATATAGATATCGTGGGACCATTGCCAACATCAAGGGGATATACACATATCCTGACAGCGATTGATAGATTTACTCGTTGGGCTATTGCATGCCCCTTAAACGACATATCTGCTGAAAACGTTGCTTTAGTTTTTCTCGACCGTTGGGTGTCAAACTACGGTGTACCAACTACTATTACATCCGACCGCGGTCCTCAATTCCAATCGACACTCTTTCGCGAACTGACGAGACTTCTGGGAGTGAAACATATCTCCACAACAGCCTATCATCCGGCAGCGAATGGTCTAGTGGAAAGATTCCACAGACAACTGAAAAGCTCCCTGATGGCGCAGAATGATACATCTAAGTGGAGTGAATACTTACCTTTGATTTTACTTGGTATCCGATCTACTATCAAAGAAGATTTAGGATGTACACCGGCTCAACTTGTCTATGGCACCAACCTAACCTTGCCTGGACAGCTAGTCCCCTCAGCCGATTCCACAGACGTGAACATTGCCGACTTCACTAACCGATTAACTAGACAAATGCTTCAACTTCAACCAACAGCACCTCGACAATCTCCCCGACGAGATCAGATCAACAAACATCTACAAACTTGCAAATTCGTCTTCATTCGAGTCGACGCCATCAGAAAAGGATTGCAACCTCCATACGAAGGACCCTTTCAAGTTATTAAACGTTCAGACAAACACTTTACCGTGAACAAGAATGGAAAACGAGAGACTATTTCCATTGATCGAATCAAACCCGCATACACCGACAACGACTTCGAATCTACATCGGCAACTGCGCAATCAAATAATCAAACATCCGATTCCACTCCACCGGCACCAAGTCTTATCCTCCCTCCATATCAAACACGTAGTGGTCGGCAAATCAGTAAACCGGCTCGCTACGTTCATTTTGAGGACTAACAAAAGAAAAATAATTAAAAATTATTATTATCTTTTTCGTTTAGACATTATCATCATGACCGTTAGTATTTCGTCGTAAACTTTGATGTTACTATCACTATTATTTATTTATATGTACCTCACCAAAAAAACAGGTAGTGTCCTTTCCAAAAACTATTGATCTTTAATCCATATTTTTTTTAATGTTTCTTTCCCCTCCTTAATTACTGTGTATTTACATATTTTTCTTTATACATTAAAAATCTATGTTCATGGTTAGTGCAAATTTAAGTGACATGACTTTCTATTTCAATTTTTATTGCTGAACTTATTGTATATGCTTTCAGACTTTACATGATTCACATACCTTCTCGCGTTTATGCATGTTGTAATATATCCCTATTTTTATCCAAAAGTTGCTATTACTATTATTATTTACTTCATAGTTTTACTTATCATTTTCCGGTTGTCTCTCCGGACCTCTAGGGGGGAGCCGTGTTGAGTACGTAACAATGTGATTGTACACTTTTTAGGTACTTGTATAAATTCGAGATATTGTACATAATTTTTGTTTAAATCGCTTCTTGTTGAAATATACATAATTTCCGTGTACAATTGAAAAATACACTCTGCTGTTGGAGACTTCGTCTTCTCCCTGGTCACTTCTACTTACTTGCTCCACTCACACCGTGTTGTATACTTCGGATTTATTGTAGGAGCCTACTACTTTCAACCGAAGACATTTCTACAACCGGAACACAGCAGCTACAGCAGACGCAGTCCAAACAGTTAACGTGCCTGTGGATTATATAATTAATTTGTAGCCGAGGACTTACACTTTATAACCAAGTAATCCTTTTTGTTGCTATAACTCGTCACTGTATTTTTGGTAATATATTGTGATTTAACACTCCACTGACTTGGATTATTACTTTTATACTTGGAATGTTAGTGAACTCTAATATTAGTCCCCTACAGATCGCCACGTTTTGCGTACCAAACAAAATAGTAGGTTTCTGTTAGATTTTCATCCGATCACATGAAACCGTAATATCACATTTTATCACATTTGTGATGACATTAGTTATACCGAACCGACTCTTTGTTAAACTTTGAATACTTTCAGAGAAAACTGCAGTGAAGTCTTATCTCGAATTGTGAATGCTTCACTAGAAAGGTTAACTGAATGTGTAAAGAATTTGATTTTATGTCAGTTTCTTAAATCCTAAAATGATAATTCATCTTTTGTTCATCCAAAAACGGTTACACCGTCTATAGAGGCAGAATGATATATGTAAGCAATTTTAAGATTCTGGAAGCGTCATGACACCATGGATTTACTTGACATTTAAAAATATAACTCGGTCGCGCTAATGTAAATAAATATCTTTTCTTTTTAAAAGTACATTCCCATAGCCATTTTGATTTAACTGTATAGGTTACATCCATAGAAGAAAAATGCCGTTTTTATCGGCTAATAAAAAATTTCCTACTAACGTTTATTTTTATACCATATAGTTTGCTTACTTAGAAGTAACGTTACCACTTAGCTTTTTTGTCTGACAACAAAACTTCAGTGAGACTGTAATAGTTATGCTGTTCAAATACTGACTGAATTTGACGTACCAATTCCTCAAAAGGCGTTAAACTAGAAGACCTATACAAATATGCAGATGACCTGACTGTCTCGCTTTCCGTTAATTCTCAGTCAGACTGTTCCAAATTAAATAGCTTCCTATCGGATATCAGTCAGTGGTCTAAACTAAATGGCCTCATGCTGAATCCCTCAAAATGCCAGATTAGTGACTTCTCCTTTAGGCATAAACGAGATCTACAAACACTAGTAAGCACTCATGAAGCCTGTAGCATTGAGGGGACTAAAATTGAAGCTAAGTCTAATGCAAAATACCTCGGATTAGTTAGATCTTCCAACCTTACCTGGTCATCTCATATCCTAACGATTTTTAAGAAAGTGTTCCGTCTAACCTACTACATTAAGAAACTTAAACTATCTGGAATCACCCAACCTCTACTTTCACAATTTGTCAACTCTCTTATCTTACCTATTCATTAACCATCATGTAATATTAGTTTTGTGATTGGTTTTTGTTCGGCAATCTTGTTTGTGAACGCCGTTATCACCATCTTAAAATTTTGTATTATGCAGGATTGCTCACACTACCACTACAAACACCGCATTAGAGCTGACAATGAAAAATCCTGAAATGTTTATTTTATGATTGTTTAGTGTTGTTGAATCAAATTAACTGATCATTTTGCCGATAAACATTCTTAAATATCATTTCATAACTTCTAGTATGACTATAGCTTTACTGTCACCACTCATGAACATATCATAGCTTCCACTACCCAATTATTATTATTATTGTATCCTTTAGTTCCTAGAGGAACATAGGACTTCAGCTGTGCACCTCCATTGCCTCCTGTTTTCTGCCAACCTTTTCACCCCGCTCCAGGTCTGTCCACATGCTTTCATCTCCTCTTCACATGACCTCCTCCAAGTCACCCTCGCACCAATGACCAAATCGCCGCTTCCCTTTCGGGTTCCACTCGAGCAATGGCTTGTCTAGTGATGTCACTTGATGTTTTCCTCAGAGTATGGCCAGCCAATCCATCTCCATTTCTTCCTGCCTATTTGTTTCACAATCGGTTCCTGGATGGTTCGCCATAGCCAGAGATTCCTGTTGCGGATCTTTTCTGGTCGGCTATCTGACGTTGAGGATTGAACGAAGACAACTGTTAATGAAGGTCTGAAGTTTATTTGAGATGCTCTTTATGACGCGCTAGACAAGTTTCTGATCCGTATAGCAGCACTGACTGACTTCACATTGGAGTTGAAAATCCAGATCTTATTTTTGATGCTGAGTGGGCCTGTTGACCTCCACACAGACTTGAGAACAATGAGAGCTTGTCTTGCTTTTCCGATTCTTGCATTGATATTCTCATCAGTTCCATCCGCCTGTAATTGAAACGATGCTTCCCAGGTGGGTAGGTAAAGGAGGTTGTTTCTTTCAGGTTCCTCCCATTTATGCTGGCTGATTGTTGTCTGCTGTTGTCGTTGCCTTGGCGACGAATCTTCATCACCTCTGTTTTCTCTATGTTCACCTGAAGGCCTATCTTCTCAGGATGCTTCTTCTACCAACTTGTTGCTTTTCGCTCGCATGTCTTCCAGTTTGTGGGAAATCAGACTGAGATATTATTTATCATGTTGTTTATTTTCCTTTCTCCTTCTTGGTATTTTTTGGCATATTTGTTTATTTTGTGTGTTTTTTGTTGTAGTTGTTTTTATTTTTTGAAATACTCTTTTTAAATGTTTGATAAAATTAGATGCAATATTGTAGATATGTGCTGAAAATTCCACACTATTGATTCTCGAAAACAGCAAACACCCGAGCAGGTGTCGACTCCTGAACCATCAGCTTATCAGATGACCTCACTAAACATCCAGCAAATTTCAAAAAGACAGTTCCTTTTTTCAAATGCAAATTCTGTCCGGAGGAAAGGAGAATCATGAATTTTTGAAATTCCCTCTGGTCAAAACGAATTTCTACACAATTTTTATGTGGCCGAAATTCTATTCATCTCTCAACTTTCTACATTAAATGTGATAGCAGATAATGTCTGCCACATTGTTAGTTCGCATAAACTTTGAGGGATTTTTGTTATTACCCTGCCCTAACTGAGATATTTAATGGCATTTATAAGCATACGTACAAGTCTCCTTATATAAGAGTTACGAAATAAGTTACGAAATCATGTCCATCTGCTGACTTATATATTCTTCAAAAAAATAAATAAAATACACAGTAGACTACTGAAAATGCACATCACCAGGCAAAAATGGAATATACAACATGTAAATTTGATACATACTCCTAAATGGAAGAACATGCATAGATCGTTCACATGAACAACGAAACATTTGTCAACGTCTGTTCAATAACACGCATCTACTTGACAGATTAATGCGAAAATCTGATAATTCATTACATCATGTGATCTGAAATAATGCTAAGTTTGAAAATCGGCCGAAAACACGTACACAAATGCAGAATGTAATAACAGTCACCCATTTACATGAAATCAGTCATGCTGCATGAAAATAATCTAAATCAGTAGGGTGAAAAGTTATTGAAAACGCCTAAGTCAAGCAGTCCAGTTTGAGACGTATTTTGCTAGGAGCATATACTTCAGTCGAAAGAGTCATCTAGGCGATTTCATTGAAGAGTGGTCACAAGATGTCGTCAGTCAGAGGATCGTTGAGAACCAGTGAGTATTTGACAACTGTTTCATCTCTGTTTACATTTCATCTACAACAGTACTCAGTGCGTAGGTGCCACAGCAGTTAGGACGCTCGCCGACCATGCACATCGTCCGGTGTTCGATCCCCGGCCACTGTACGCACTCCTTTACCTCGCTAAGGCAGTAATAAAACGCTGGTAAAGAGGAAAGGCTGGGTATGAGGCTAGAAACCCCATCCTATAAAAATAAACACTGCTAGAGAAACTTCAAGCCTCTGGCTTGTACACACCAATAAACCCACCAGGAGTCGGTCGAACCAATCAGCTTCAGATTATATATATATAGAATTGGTATGAGACAACATTCTTTTTTGACATCTTATATATACAAATGTATCTGAAAGGTAGTTTTTGTTAGAGAACTTTCTGTTTCATTTCATATTTAAAAAAAATATTATTTCATCTTCTCTTTCAAATAACTTTGTGTTACGAGGGAGAAGAAGGCAGCCCTTTAAGTGAAAGACATGAATTCCCCAAGTACCATTTTTATTTCAGATAGAAAGATAAACCTTGCAAAACAGCTGAACATGTCATACCTAGCTACGACTTTTACAGTGAATGAAGTTGTGAAATGTAAACAGTCAAAAGTGGTGAAATGTCATCAGACAAAAGCCAAAAAGAATAAATACAAAAATGTGAAATGTAGAGCAGAAGATCAATTCCTAGCCAAGTATACCGCCTGGATTTTTCAATTGGTTCCAGTACTCTCATTTATTTCTAAAATCAGCCACGGCCACTGAATAGCTTTAGTTCCATCATGCATAAGATTTAATTTTGATAAATCACACAGTGTTGTACATTCATATTAATTGATGACGTTTTGAGCACAAATTAGTGCTCATAGTCATATCAAGTCACTCATACACCTAATATTTTTACATGAAGCTTTTATGTGAGTTCAGTACTACTCTTAAGAAACGTGAAACACTAGCATGCACAGAAGGATGACTACCAGAATTTAGTACTGGAAATTACTTGTCTTATCATTTTACCTCACTCCGTTTCATTATCTCTAAACTGAATATGTTCATCGAGAAACTGTTCTTTGTGTATATAAAATTTAGATGAGTCATAATGAAAACGAAATTTAATTACTTAAATACTCAAAGGTGAAGGAAAACCCTTTCTATTGGAAGATTTTAAATTTCGAATGAACATTCAATTTCCGACTCTGATTTCTTCAGGTCAGTATAATGTTACCTCTGTATTTTGTAGAACGTTGAGTTGAAACAGGCATGCCGATCTAGTGATAGATGTGGTATTCCCGAATATGACTTTTCTACTCCAACAATGTATATAACAGCTAAGTGATCTTTCAGCATACACTTTAAGTGAGAACATACAACGAAAAGTATGTTTTAGTATCAGCCACAGTATACCCAAACACAATAATACTTGATTCAAAAAATCAACAAGCATATTATAATCGGTCTATAATCATGATCAATAAAATTTTGGGTGCCATTTTACCTAGGCCATTTCTGACTGGTTTATTTCCAGGCTGACATTGATTACCATACCAACAATAATGGATAACGCATTGTTTATCTGACTACTTATTATTTGTGTAACGCATCCTAAGACCTGTGTGGATGTTCAACCAATCACCATTTAGTTTACATTTATAAAGTTATATTTGTAAAATCTCAGCGAAATTGAAATGATTAATTCCAACGTTTCGTTCGGCAATCTGGTCCGAACTTCTTCAGGGAAATTAATCGAAATTAACATAACAAAGTTTATATATAAAGGGACACATCTTGTTTTTAAAATTCTTGTCCAATCATGAATCATGCAACAGGTATCAACATGTATCAAACATAAATAAATAGAATTGTATGTTTATACAAAAGTACAATAGTACAATCAATAGGTATGCTAAACAAAACAAAACAAAAATTGTATGAACTATGATCAAAAAACTTTTGACCTCAGGCTTTCAAAATTTGTCTACTTTTGTTAAAATATATGTGTGTATGCAGTATATGCAGGATACAATGGTGTGTGTGTGTATGTGTGTGTGTGTGGGTGGAGCAGTCATAAAACATTTGCTATTCTCATATGAGTTGTGATCAAGATTTGACCGGATAATTTCAAAATAATTGACATTTTTATAAATATAATTTGATTTTTATAGCTTTGTTATTCTCTCCATAAGAAGACGTAGACAGTCGGGAATTTGACTAAGTGTGACTACTTGATCATACATATCAAATTTTATTTTATTAATTAATCAGGATTTGCCATGCATCGGCTAACATCACACCTTCACGTCTGTTTAAACTGCTGGGATTCACCCATATATGTAGGGCTTCTGCAGTTAATCTTTCTTGATATGAACCAAAACCTTTTTGTAAAACCTTAGTTTTATCAAAGTCGATTTTGTGTCCCGTTTCTATTGAATGTAGCGCAATCGCTGAGTTGTTTTCTAGCTTCTTCAAGTCTGCAGAGTTCTTTGGAACCACCTTTAGACATTGTTTATGCTCTTTCATTCTTATATTTACCTGTCTAGAAGTTTCTCCTACATATACTGCGTTACAATCCCCACAATTGATCTGGTATACACAATTCTGCTGGTTTTCTTGTTCTATTTTATCCTTAACCTTCACCAGCAATGAACGTAAGGTGTTAGATGCACGAAAGTACACTCTTATATTATGTTCGTTAAGGATTCGCTTTATTTCATCGGATGTTTCTTTGCGGTAAGGAACCACCGCTGTACTAACCCAATTCTTAGCAGCAGGTTTTGATTCATCCTTATCTTCACATTTTAAGTATCTTTTTATGAAGGCTTTAGGATAATTATTTGACTCAAGAGTGGATTGAACTAATTTTAGTTCCTCGTTAATATCTTCCTCCTCAGTAACTAGACGTTTGGCTCTGTTGATCAGATTCTTGGCCACAGTTACTTTGGTGGTAAATGGGTGAGCTGAATGGTAATCTAGGTATCTATCCGAATTTGTCGGCTTTCTGAAAATGTTTATTTTAAATTTGCCGTCTAATTTTCTTTTTACTAAACAGTCCAGAAACGCCAACTCATTTTCATCGGATTCAACCTCTTTGGAGAACTTGATGGTTTCTGACATATTGTTTATTAACTGAAAAAGTTCATTTAACAAACTACGTTTGATTATGATGAAGGTATCATCTACGTATCTTAACCACATCTTTGGGGGACTAAGGCATCTCATAATTGCATTTGTTTCTAATGAGTGCATAAACAGATTGGCGACTAGCGGAGATACTGGTGATCCCATAGCAATGCCTCCTATTTGACGATAAAGAACCCCTCTGAACGTAAATAACGTGGATTTAAGACACAGTTCTAATACCTTCATAATTTCGTCGGGATTTAAAGGACAACGATCACTGAGTTCGTCGTCAGCACAAAGTAAATTATAAATAATACTTAAAGAATCATTAACGGGTACATTCGTGAATAATGAATAAACATCGAAACTTGCCATTATTTCATCTTCTTCTATATTAGTCAAATTTATTTTCCTCTTAAATTCATACGAATTTTTCACTCCATGCTCCACTTTCATTTCATATGGGCTAAGAATTCGATAAATGTATTTTGAGAGTTTGTATGTTGGAGAGTTAGTAAAATCCACTACTGGACGCATTTAGTTTTTTAAACAACCTCGTATTGATCAAAGATTAATCAAATCTCACAGCTTTAGCTACATTTGCATTGATCATTGCTATTTCGAAACGTTTTGATGATGTAATTGATGCTTAAAACTGATCTTTTTCTATTTTTGTTTCTTAAACAAACTGAATGTACTCATATACATATAACTAGATGAGAATAATCGTATGTAGTTTCAATTCCACGGTTGTGTGTCAATGAAATCACAAGATGGTAGAATCTAGAATTATTGGGTCATTGGACTCCTTTCCAGTGTCTAAGTGGATTTCATGATTTGCAGGTTGTTTCGCCACATAACCTGAAACAGTCGTCCAATACTCTGTGATTTTCGTTGGTGCTCTGACTGAAGTTATTTCGTGACCTGTCTTGAATGAAACCGTCTAGATGAGTCTTTCGACTGAAGTATATACTCTTATCAAAATACATGTCAAACTAAGCTGCTGTTTTCAATAACTTCTCACACTACTTATTTTGATTATTTTCAAGCAGCCTGATTAATTTCATGTACATGGGTGACTGTTATTACATTCTGTATTTGTGTACATGTTTTCGGCCGATTTTAAAAACTTAGCATTATTTCAGATCACATGATGTAATGAATTATCAGATTTTCGCATTAATCTGTCAAGTAGATGCGTGTTATTCAACAGACCTTCATAAATGCTTCATTGTTCGTGTGGACGATCTACACTTGTTCTTCCATGCATGAGTATGTATCAGATTTACATTTTGTATGTTAGATTCTTGCATGGTGATATGCATTTTTAGTGGACTACGATGTATTTTATTTTCTCTAAAGAATATGTAAGTCAGCAAATGGACATGATTGCTTAACTTCTGTTCACAGATGTGAGGTTATATAGGAAGACTTGTATGTAGTAATTGCCACTGAAATTGATGAGTTACAGGCAGTTGGTAACGGAGATGCATCAATTTCTATGAGAAATAATATCGTGGCAAATATTATCTATAACATCAAACGTTAGCAGTTGACTAGTTGAATATGTATGGATTTTCGGCTTCATTAAAGCGTGTAAACTAATTCTTTTTGATCAGCTTCATTTCACCTCAAGTATAACCCTTCATAGCAGTCCGACATAGATCTGTCTTCTCGCTCCCCATGTACGGCGTGCCTTTTATCCTAGTCCTCAGCAATTTGGAATATCATCATTGATTACAGACTTCCTTGCCTTACTCCTCTTTTTACTTCAGAAGTTAAGCTTAGTTTTCTATTTTAGATCGTCTGACATTAGGTTCTGTCATGTTGTCACTTTTTGAGTGAGTTTCATGAAGATTCGAGGCACACCGTGGTTTGGGAGTTGTTTACAAGATACTTTGCTGCCAACAGTGTCGAATGCCTTTTCAAAGTCGATTAGATTGAGACCGAAGTTTGAATGGTACTCTATTCTCTGTCCGATAATTATGCGTAATGTTGCTTTTTGTTCAGCAAATGAGTAGGTTTTCCTGAATCCAGCTCGTTTCAGTTAGAGTCCTGCATTCAGTGCATCTTTTAAGTCCTCCAGAATGACTCGACTTTACATTTTGCTAGGCGTGGACAAGGTCACGTTTGTGCTTCATGTTCTTTCAGAGTCTCAAATCTCCATTCTTTGATAGTTTCACAAGATAGTCATTCCACCAATCACTAGGCATTTCTCCTCCCTTCCAAGTTTTCTGTAACAGCTTTATCAGGAAATCTTCTGTGGTCATTAGATCTATTTTCAGTGATTCCGGAGAAATGCTGTTTTGTCCTGTCGCTTCCTCCAGTCTCAAGTTTCCCTCATTTTCCAGACTTTGACACGCTAGAAAACCAACGAACTTTTAAACCACTCACGGTTGACTGTTTATCCTCTTTTCACTGTTTAGGTGATGCGATTTAACTTAGCATTCATGGTTTGCTGCAGGACATGCAGCTGACTACATGCTAGGTTTCATCCTCGAAGCTTTTGTCCCATACATCTGGAAATCCGTTGTGTAGGATTTTCGGAGTGCAAGTTGAGCGGTGGATTACTCGACTCGTGTGTCGATGAAGATTCTATATTTAAGAGTAAACTCTTTGCAACAAAATACAGTGACAATTCTGCAGTGCATATAAATGTACTATGTAGCATGAAGGTGTTATTATTAATATTATAAGTCAACTCAGTAATCTGATATTTGTTCAGATTTTCGCAGTCATTCAAAGCTCAAATAACCTTAAATAACAAAAAGTACCCACTGTATCTCAAGTTTTATCAGTTGATCTTTCTCACTAGTAATTATAATCTACAAAATGAGTGTATAGTGAGAAAAAATCCTTCGCGCAAAACTAAAAGTTGGTTATTCAAAACTAGTGAGAAAGAATCTAGACATTATGCGGCAGATATTTATTTATTGGGGATCTTCCACGACATCTTGACCAAGCGAACAAGCACAGAACAGTTAGCGATTCAGGTGCACAGAAAATCAGCTCATACAGAACAAATGATCATTTGTAGAAACTGCAATCCAACAACACACAAAAGACGCATGCAAACGTCTTTCAAGTCGGCCCAGGAAGAGGAGAAAGGAGAAATGTCTTTAGACTATCAGCACGAAAAATGGAAAGCCAAAAAACTTCATCAAAAGATGCCTATCTTGAACCCAGCTGACCTACTTAAAAAATTGCCAACGAAAATATACAAAGAAAATTGTCGTACCATAAATAAAGACAATCTATTAAATCACTGTAAGACTACTGAGACCTTATGGTATAGATTCGCGTACCAACCAACAGAATCACTTCAATCTATACAATATTAACCAAAAGACGCAGCAGGAAATGAAGATAAAATTGAAATCATCTACGAGATAATTCGCAACTACTGTGAAAAAGATTTTTATCGGTCAAATTGGACGTCTGCTTCACCGTCGCATTCACTAACAAAAACTGGCTGTTGAAAGAAATGACTTTTATGCCTTCATATCAGTCAGTAGCAACAACTATAAATATCCACTGTACCTTAGACGCGAGAAATACCACAAATGGCAAGAAATTTCTAAAAGTATAGTACTCAGACGAATCTACCATTAACAGTCAAATTGATACATATAAGATTTATCAAACAACGGAAAAGGAAGTTAGTGAGAGAATAGGACATGGGTACTTTGATAGAGCACAGTCCCATGATAGAGTAAATTTATTTGATTAAAAGCATTCACTGATGCAGTATTCTTTATCTATGATATTTCGAGCACAGTTTGTTGATTAATTCAGGAAAAAAACAGCCGTTGTAATACGTAATATAATATTAATAAAGCTTTATTTCGTCACAAGACATGCCTTAGAGTGGAACCCGAACAGGAAGCGGCAAGTTGATCTTCCGAGGGTAACGTGGGGGAGGTCGAACCAAGAGGAGATGATAGCATGTGGGCAGACGTAGAGCCAGGTGAAAGCGTTGGCAGGGAACCGAACGCAATAGAGACATGTGGCTGAAGCCCTATGTTCCTCTAGGAAAAAAAATAATTTATTCCAGACAATATGAGAATATATGGTACAAAACTTTTCAGTTTCTTCATACAGAATTTTACATGTAAAGTATTAATCTGAAGAATATCTTCATTTCGTTGAAGAATTGCCCAATGTCTACTTGGGAGCAAGTTAAATCAGTGAGTAAGTTGATATTTAGGTTATCTGATATAACTAGACGATTAAAACGATGATAAATCCAGATGAAAATTAACCTTTCGGTGGAAAGTAATTTCGGTAGCTCAGTGATTCAGGCAGGCGCCTAATAATGCAGCAACATACACAATCACACAATAAGGCGAGAAAGAGCTACACTTCTAAAAGGTAATGCAGGTAAGTGGAGAGAAAAGTTGATTACTGAAACTTTTGTTTATGGCATCTACACCCAGCCCATGCAAGAGGAATGCTTCATCACCAATAACAGAGATATGAAAAATGTGACTACCAATCGAAACAAGGGTTAAGGTGTAATGGAATTATATAAGCAAAGTTTGAAAGTTATATGAATACCTTAGCATGATTATGGACAATAAATTGTGCTTGAAACGTCATCAGTTAATAATAGTGAATCAATGTGAGGTTTTATTAAATAAACTCAATCTGTGATGAAATAAACAAGTTACAAAGATAAAACGACAGCAAAATAATCAGTTTCAATATGAGTGAGTAAGAATTTGAAGAAATCTCCTGAGAAATCCAATCGCATTTAGGGTCACCAAAAGGGAAGACTACTAAACCCATGGATAATTCTAGAAGCTCAATTCATATTCAAGTCTGTCATGAAGATGTTGATGATAGAGACAAGGAAAACCAGGTAGTTAAACCAAGCAGCTCAGAGAATACAACTACATAAGTTTAGTAAATTGCATTAGATGCGCACAGATTTCAGTCTGCAAGAATACTTGAACTCAAGTTCAAGTTTATTTCTAAAAATAGGTTTGCAAAAATTTCACAGACTTCGAAGTTAAACCATAAGCATACATTAATTGGTCAATGAACTCTCTTCACGCCCCAAAAGTCTCGAGTCCACTTTCTGATGAAGGTCTACTGTTGAAGAGTTACAGACTGGGATGAAACACCCGCTTAGTACTTCCTCATTTTCAGTGTTTCTCTGATTAATATCAGTTAATGATCACGTCTATCCTTTGAATATGATAAGACTTATGTTGATTCTAGCATTTTTTAATTCTATCTTTTAATATTACAATCAGATTTTCTATAAACACTCTTGAAGCCTCGAATAACTCCTTTTCGGAGTGTTTTATTCCCCATAAAGAGATAAAATGGTGATGGGCAAACGTTAATTTTTGACTAAGTCATATTAACGCCTATTTTGATAAATATTCAGGCAGAAAAATGAAAGAAGAAAATGAAATTTGAACTACTTCCTAAATCCACCAATTGGAATGGTGACAGTGGAATAAAACTGACCCGATTTCGGATATACAATAAAAAAGTAGTTTATTGATCCCTTTTTTAAACAGTGGTCGAATATTCTAGAATAAATAACATAAGGACAGTTTAACAAATTTTATATCTAAAAGATATTTAAATGAAGGCGCCTATAAGAAAGATGTTCTTAAGTAAAAAAGTAAATAGATGAGTTTCGCAGTACTTTTGTAATTAAAATATATGAAACTTAGCTTTGAATAATACCAAATCACAATGGCAAATACTGGCGGTCTTCTTGAATTTTGGGCTACGAAGATACCGACAGATAGCAAACTCGTGTCGTTCATTCATTCAAAGAACATGAAATTACGTGTAACCTAGTACTTAGACATGTTTGTTCTAATGTATTTGACTAGCCTAACAACATGTCGCCTACTTTCAGTCCAAAAAGGCCACTTCCATCAAATATTGATTGCTTCAGATTGCACCTTCAGCCTTTGTTTTGGTCACTCAAAAGGGTTAGCAGATCGTATTAGTTTTACTGGCTCATGAAGTCAGTCGCTGCATGGTGACTAACAGTCGAATCCAGGACAACATGTATCTAGTCCTATTTGAGACTTTTCAACTGGATATACCTTCATTGTCCAGTGAGTGATGGTATTCTCCCCGAGGCTCGAACATAGTGCTCATAGTTTCAAACGTCAAATCATTATCCACTGGACCGTTTGTGAGACACAACATCTACCTCTTTTGCAATGGATCTTATTATTTGTTAAGTTCAATTTAGATTCCCCCCGTCAATTGATTGGACCGAAGTGTTCGGTCTCAGGCTGGCATGCCGGCCCCTTGAGCAGATGTTTCGACGATGTCTGGTCATGTAACCTGAAGTCAGTTGGTGGATGGTGACTAGCGGTGGAATCCAGGATGTGCATTTCGTCCCATTTGGGACTTACCATCTGGACGTCAACCGGTAACCGAATACTTCGATCTAATCAATCGACAGGAAAATCAGATTGAATTTAATATTTTACTGGCTCGTGCTTAAAAAACGACATTTTAAACGGTAGCTTTCCGTGTTATCCAGTGAAAACTAAATTCTATGAGTTAAGTTTACAATGTCTGCATCAAACGAACTACTAGATGCTTCACATCATTTACTGCCTAGAGTTCAATGAAAGTATCCATTACTTTCAGTCCTACAGGAGGTCCATCGCGAGGCCAAGTAACTTTGTGGTAACGTCGCTGACTGAATCACTAGGCAATACGGATTCGAGTTTCAGGAGGTAAATAAGTTCCACCAAGACTACAGGCACACTTTGCTGACTGGTGAGTGCCAACAAGCACGAGATCTAGGTCACGGTGGGCTTCTTACTGATTGCCTCTAAACATATAATAATATTTCGAGTGTGCCATGATGATGATGATGATGACGGCATTATTGCGAATTCGGTTGACAGAATTCAGTTTGCAGCAAACGAAAGACTAGGCGCATGACATTAGGTCACTAACTAACGTCCAATGAAAGTAAATAATGTGCCTAGCCAGCAGAAAAGCAGTCGAAATTCGCTGAAAATGATTCTGATAAAGTAGATGGATATCATCACAGCAAGTTCATAAGGAATAAAAGAGAATGAAAATTCACACAGTGGTTGATTTTAAGCTTTAGTGTCCATATTATGTAATAGTAGATTTATAACACTCACATGTTCGCATAAATTTAAGTTACATTTCTATACATCGCTTAAGTGAATAACTAACTGACAATTTCACATTAAATTTTAGTCTCACCCATTAGTTCCACTTAAATAATAATTATAAAACAGTTGAATTAAACTAAATGTAATCCATGAGGAACATAAACTACTCCTTCTTGCTTTATGACATATTCGGACAAGGTGGTCTACAATCGAAGATATGGTAAAAACCATATACAACTTAATATTAGATCAACTTTTCCTAAGAGGCTATATATAATATACATATATATATAGGCAGTGAATGTTTTGCATTTAAAAGGAGTGGAGAAGGCTTCACAGGAGAATCATCCAGTTGAGAGAACATAACCACTCTATAAAAACCTTCACCTGGGCAACAAATCTTCTCTATGACTTGAAAAGCATTATGATTAACGCTCATTCCATGAAATATAAGTGAAACCTAAAGCTTATGCGATATGTCTCCACTATACCTTATGGATAAAATTTTATTTTTATAAAATCAAACAGTGTTATACAGTAATATTTACTGATGACCATGTTTCGAGCACAACTGATTACTGCTCATAATCATATCAAGGTACTCCCACATAACTTTCTTTCTTCCTTTATATACCCAGTGGACCCAATTAAATAAAATAATATAATTTACAAAATACCTTGCAGTGACTGTGAGTGAAGTCAACTATATAGGTCAAACTAGTAGATCAGGAGTAGTGAGATTATCAGAACACGAGAATTTAGTTAAGGTTAGAATGATTAATCCCATGAACATAAGTAATTTAGAAAAAAATCATCAGTATTACTGCATGAATTAACACACAATCAGACAATAGGGTGGGAAAGAGCCTAAATTCTAAAAATTATTTTCGGTTGATGGAGAGGGAGAGAGATTGATTAGTGAATCTTGGTTCCTCGAGTCTGCGTCCAACACATGCAGTACAAGTGGCTTAATGCAAATACCAGAGATATGGGAGATATTACCACCAGTCAAGTCAGAGGAGGATAATAAATAATCTTAAAATTCTATTTCAATCCATATACATTACAGCATTCTAACAAGTTGTTTATTTTACTTTAAAAACATCTTATTTCCCATCTTATTGTATTTTATTGATAACACGAATATTATTTCCGAATGTACTTTATTTTATGTTGATTTTATTCAAATGTCTAATCGTCAATTTTTACTAATGTACATAAACGAAGTAAGTAAGTTGTGTGAGTACCTTGATATGATTGTGAACAGTAATCAGTTGTGCTCGAAACGTGATCATCATTAAATATTACTGTATAGCAATGTGTGACTTTATCAAAATAAAATTTTATCCATAATGAAGTTATAGTCTACCACAGTGCTAAAGTTTTATCTTTTTATCCATGATACCTTGTTCCTCGCAGTCACTTTTACCTGATCCAACGACTATTAAGGTCCTTCTGTTTCCTCTTCACACGATTTTCCCTATGGTGTTACCCTTACACGCCCAAGTTGTCATTTCTCACTTGAGGGTCGGGCATTTGATGTTATTCGACAGCCTCCTCAGTGTATGCCCAACCTATCTGCATTTCTTTCTGCATACTTCTGTTATCCGCTGAGTCTTCCCCCGTTGTTTCATTCACTGCCAGAGTTCGATAATGCTTATGCAGGGGACATAGCCTGTTAGATATAATTTTCGAGAAGGGCTCGCCACATCTCTGACTCTTAAATTAGAAATTCTTCGACTTTTTCTATTTCCATAACACCTCACAATATTTTCTACATTTTTACCCATATTTTTTCCCGAAAATGTAAACAAAGTCAAAACAGAACTTTAATTCTATATGTATATATATATATATATATATCTTTTCATGTTGTTGAGTAATATTCATATGTTAAAGAAACATTATTGTAGTAATACATGCAGTAAAATAATTACTTAATTGAAGTATCAATTTATAGGTTTAACTTGTTGTGTTGAACTATTTCAAAGTTGTAGTGAATCAACTGAACTACTACCAGAATGATAAAGGCAACAAAAACCCACATAAGCTAAAGTGTGTATGTGTGTGTGTGCCTCACAGAGCTCATCTAAAATGACGCTGAGTGAGTGCAGAAGTAAAGGAGAACAGAAATCCAGCCATCGACAATTCAATGAGAATCAAGAACTATGAATTTTTTTCAAAGTCAAATTCACATAGTTTTCATGGTAATAATTACTTGGCCGAAAGAAGGCAAAAACTGCTGCTGTCGCTGTTTTGATAAAACTGCATCTTCATCTATATGCAAATCAGTTCAACAGTGTAGATCTTCAACTTTTTTATCTGATCATTTTGAAGCGGTAAAGCAATAAGTAAGTAGATCAAAATCTAAAGGTGTGGAAATTAAAGGATTACTGATGTCTTTTTTGCTTGAGACAATCAGAGTGTTCTTTTTTCATACAGAATGAACAAGTAGTGCATATGTATATATAAACACAAAGAGTGTTTCATACAGACGAATAAATCAAGCTAAGATAAAGTGAATTTTAGTGGAAGCATAATAGATATTTATGTATATAGTCTAAGAGAATATTGTTAAGAATAGAACACTTTTTTATTCTAAATTTTCAATAAAGGTGAATTTCTCCTTTCAGAAGGCGACAGGAAGAGGGGATGGAGGGTATAACTTGATGTGTTTATCGTGCTTCTGTTGGTCTTGAAATAACTGGTCCAAAAAACATTCTATACGGACTTTGTGGATCTTCACTGAGAAAATATTCATTCCATGCAGTAAGAAATTCATCGCTGCTGATTTTCCCATCTTTATCATTGTCAATCATCTAAAGTGTAAATAAAAATAACATTAGTCATTTATATTAATAAGTCAAGGACATCAGCTGCAAAATATATCAAAAATTATAGATATTCAATTATTGGTTTGTAAGGATTTGGTTGATTGGTTAAAGGATTTCATCACGAGCTGACAACACTTAGAGAACCAGTGGAAAACCTGGGAGTACTGGACAGCTGTTTTGTCCTAGCCTGGGACTCTTCAGTAGTACGCACCCACCGGGATTCGAACACAGTACCTTCTGGTTAAGAAGCAGGCTAGGTCGTAGACCATTAAGCCACTGGGACCCGATCCAATGCCCGATCCATGAATTCCAACTTCTGCCAACTCACAACATAGCGCAACCACTAGCCTATGTCTTCGGCGAGTATTTGTCCTCACACGCAACCTGTTACAGCCTACTGGTCACGACTTCCCACTGGAACCCCAGGTAACTACCTACCTAAATAGGACCAGTCGCCAGTGAGCATCTCATTGATATTCAAGTATTGGTTTGTAGGGATTTGGTTGATTGGTTACAGGACTTCATCATGAGCTGACATTGGTTGGAGAATATATAGATTGAGTGATTTTAGAATATTGAGTGAGTTCAGTTGCCGGTGGAAGTACTCCTTTACCTCGTCTGACCGGTAATAAGCCCGAAAATGAGGGAAGGTTGGACATGAGACTAGCAATCCCAGCCCTGGAAAAAAATAACAATGACTCTACCGAAACTTTAACCCCTTAAGCTTAAAGCCTTATGTTCCACTCGGAAAGCAAACTAATAAAATGTACACTCTGATCGGATAATAGTTAGTAACTTGTGCAATATGTCTAGTTCCTTTGTTCGGTGAAGACCTAATTCTATCGGTCAAGTTTGAAATGTCACCACCACGCTAAGTGGCAGTACACTTTGAATTGTTGATATTAGATGGTTGAAACAAATCGACAGGAAGCCATGGCTTTAGATTTCGTGCTTCTTACCACTCACCAGTCGGCAAGGCTTATTTTCAATCCTGAAGGAACTCATGTCCCTTTGGATATTCAAACCTGAGTCACCTGGTGCTGTAATCAAGGATGTTACCACTGAGCCAGTGGGGCTCGCGATTCGCCTCCTGTAAGACTGCATCAGATATTTTGTTTGGCAACTAGGTATTAACTAGTCTACTGTGTCTTGTCCTATATCTTGGCGCTGGTTGGATGAGTACAAATCGAATCAAAATTTTTTATTGGATTCTTCACCTCTAATCTAATCAAAGTTTGTTCGTCTTTTGAAACTAGCTGTACTAATCTCTATCAATTATGGGCGCTATTCACAGAAATTGTATATGAGTTACTTTTAAAATTGTACTGAAAAATATCTTGAAATTACTAGGTGTTAATTTTCTGTGGGATCTCCATTAGTTTGCAGTAGATTTCCTCACAAACCAACATCGCAGTCGGAAATGTAGTAAAAACTAAGGATAATTGAACGGCTTTTCCGTCCCAGTTTGGAAATGTTCACCATTCTGCAAACAAGACACCATTAGTGGTTGTCGGTGGCACAGTGGTTAGGACTCTCACCGACCATGCACATGACCCGAGGTTCGATCCCCTGCCGACGCACACCTGATATCTATGGTCGGCCTGCAAAATTTGGACTACCGATATCCATGCTGAAAACTCCCTACTTGTACCAAAAATACAGTGTGGAATCAAGCTGTAATAAAAAAAAAGATTACCTACAGTGATCCTGAGCTTTCTTATGGGATTCATGGAGAAATATTATCCCTGTAGTGAAACCGAATAGACCTCTAAAAATTTGACCGTTGTACAGTGATGCTAGTGAAGATAAAAATAACTAAGACCACTTCCAGTCATTAAAAAAGACTAAAGAACTCGACAAATACTGATCAAATTAGTGTAAGCATAGTCACAATACGATTCCCAGGGCTCTCCTCAGTATCAAATACTAAAGAGAAACAGCAGTTGGTTTATTCTCGAAAGGAGGCTACATCATTTGTCTAGTCTAATAAAAACAGCTTTGATATTTTTCTGTATCATTTAGTTTCTTTTGCGATTGAACTATCTTGTCTAGGTAGGAATGCTAGCTCCATCCTGAACCTGCTCCCTTTTTCAGGCCGAAAAGCAGCTTATAAACTAGTGTACTACTAAACCAGATGAGGTAACAGCTTACCACTCAACAAATATGTAGACCGTTAAGTAGTATCACACCAAAAAGTGCCCAGTTGGGCGTCTGGGGACGACCTGGAGATAATGAAAGTATATGTGCAGTCATATATCCTGTAAATATTGATGGCATAGAACCGGATGCTTTGAAGAGGTGCTACTGAGACGCTACGTTCCACTCTCAGTGGGGACACCATCACTCACTAGAAACGCGGATACATCCAGATGGCAAATCCTGAATGCGCCGAAATACGCACCTGACATTTTACCACTGGTCAATATCTATCAACAAACACCAATTTAAGTATAAATTCCAATAAAAGTAAATAATATTAAAGCCAGTTGTCACGGTAACTTACTTTAAACATCCCTTCAGCTTCTTCTCGTCCAACATGCCAAGCTTCTTGTAAAGTTCGATATGATGCTTGTGATATAAAACCACTATTGTCAACTTCAATAGCTTTGAAAAATGTCCATCCGAATTGATCTATTTCATGACGAAACTCCCCATTGATCATTTCTCTCATATTATGAACAAATTCAATTTCTCTAATCTCGTCTAAATGTTCACCTTGAGTTGTAGAACAAAATGAGATAAAATTCAATTTGATATGACTACACAATTCTTTGTAATTAAATTCTCCTAACAAACCAGTGAAAAATGTTGAACCTTAGGAATATAAATGGAATTAGTTTAATAGGCTTGAAGTAAGTTTGAGTTATGCAACCCTGGGATTATCATCTCTTATCCGTGTTTACAATTTTCCGTTGGTACATCTGCACCAAATTGCTCGACATCATATAAATGTATGGCTTTACAGTACTAGGATTAATAACTCGAGGTTACGTGTCTAATGGTAGCTAGCAGCAGCATCCAGGATTGACGTATCGTTCTGTGTGGAACTCCTCAGAAAAACTTGTCTGCATTCCCAACAACAACAAAAAGAAGCACCAGTAACTATCGAAGGAAATGTTGTCCGTTCAAACTACTTCAAATTATCTTATATCTATTGAAAGTGTACTGTAATAATAAGTCACGTAGTTCCGTGACCATACTGCAATCTTGACTGACAGAATTCAATGAGAATCAACCAGGGGACATTCAATATCAGTTTACCTATGAATTTGTTTTTAATGAATACATCCAGTTACTTAATTTATCAGTCAAGGGATATACTCAATTAGTAAGCTTATTTCAAAGCAGGAAGGATGAGTAGGTACAAGCTGCGCTGTTAAGGTATTCAGATACATTAGAATAAATGTGTCTAAATACTAGTTTACTCATAATCCTGTGTATTTTGAGTAACTTAGCAGCATAGCGTTTACTATCAGTCCATTTATACATTTAATCTCTTCATGATACAACGAGTTATACTGAATTGTCAATCTGGTTTTTACCCTGGTGGGCAGGTACATGTGATGGCTTTATTCTTTACTCTAATTGTAGTGGTTGTTCCTGTTTGTTTGAAGATGTCAAATCGTACTTTTGTTAATCCTGTCTTCCTGAATTTGCTAGGTGAATATATAAACTAATAGTACTGTGGGTTTATATAATACCCGTATCATTACTACTACCGTCTCCTTGACAAAATGACTATGATAATAGAATACAGTTACTACTGTGACGTGTGCTACTGACAAGATTTGTTAGTAGTATATGAAGAGACATTGATTAGCATATAAAATATCAAATAACGAAGGGATAGATTTGACGTCAAACAAAGCAAATGATTCAGCGTCGCGGCAGAACATGAGAGACACAAGCAGAGGACAAAGAAACACAATACGAAGGGAAGACGTAGCACTGTAATGGGAAAAGACAGTAAACTTGGTAACGGAATGTTTATTTACACTTTGAAACACAGATGTAGGAAAATTATGTACACTCTATGTGGAAGTTGTCTTTTGTACAGATCTTCAGTATTTTGCTACTTCTGCCTTTCGTACTGTCTGTTTCTTTTTTTTCTTTCTGTGTCTCTCATGTCCTACCGCAACGCTGAATCATTTGCGTTCTTTAACGTCACACCTACCTCTTCGATATTTGATCTGCTAGTGTCGATGAATGTATCTGTACATACTACTGGTAAGTCCTGTCAGTAGAACTCGTCACAGCGCAACACGGAAGATCTGTGCTAATGATGATTTTCATATAAAGTGTACATAATTTCCCCAATTCCATGCATTTATTCCCCTTAATGAGGTTGAATAAAGCAAGAACAACAGTGGTTTGTGCAGAATAATAATAATATGGGTACCATTATTTATGTCGTTGGCTTCTCATCAGCTGCTTACAGTCCAAGTAAATTATGAGGTTCATCTACAGAAAAGTTTTAACATACTTGCAAGTTTTACATGTTGTCAGTTGACAGAAAGTTCCACAATTAGTGAACAGTGCTCAAAAAATTGCGCTTATATAGTTTTTACACAGACAGTCCAAGTTTAAACAAAAGAAATGTATGCATACAATGGTAAAGGAGTTACGTAATAAAGACGAGAGATGCGTTAGACGCAGAGTAACTAATAAATTAGGTAAAAATTTACTGAGCTCAACTCAATTCATAGAAAGAAGAGACAAGCAAAATTAAAGATTATAAAAGGGGTTGGGTTTAAAGCCAAGGATCACGTAATCAAATGAAAAAGACAATAAAAACATCTAGCTACCAGGGAAAGAAAAAACTGACAACTGCTTCTTTCAAAACACATGAATTTGCTTTCAAGCGTTTGATAGAAATCGCTTAGGCAAACCTGAGGAGAATCGAACTCCTCTTTCTATTGATAATTTTGAAGGATTTCTCGATTTCCACCCCATGACCCGTGTAGAGGAGATGTATGGTAGTAGCGCCACTATAAGAGTTTGTCCCCTCGAGACATAGGCTTTTCGGCACATGTTCAGAAAATCGGAGGTGTGCTCAATGTAACTGCTCCCGCAAATACACGTAAATTTCATGGAGGATTTAATCATGAGCTGACATCAGTTAGAGAACCACTGGAAAACCTGGGAGTACTGGACAGCCGTTTCGTCCTAGTTTGGGACTCCTCAGCAGTACGCACCCACCGGGATTCGAACCCAGGACCTTCTGGTTACAAGGCGAGCTCGTAGACCATTGAGCCACTGGGACCCGATCCAATGGTCCTTGAATTCTAACTTCTGCCAGTTCACGACATAGCGCGACCACTTCGCAATGTCTTCTTCGATGAGTTACTGCCTCATCTTCGACCTGCTGTACCCTACTGGTCACGGCTTCCCACTAGAACCCCAGGTTAACTGCCTGAATAGGGCCAGTCACTAGTGAGCATCAGATGAATTTTCAAGTATTGGTTTTTTGTAGGGATTTTGTTTGATTGCATGGAGGATTTAATCATGAGCTGACATCAGTTAGAGAACCACTGGAAAACCTGGGAGTACTGGACAGCCGTTTCGTCCTAGTTTGGGACTCCTCAGCAGTACGCACCCACCGGGATTCGAACCCAGGACCTTCTGGTTACAAGGCGAGCTCGTAGACCATTGAGCCACTGGGACCCGATCCAATGGTCCTTGAATTCTAACTTCTGCTCACTAGTGACTGGCCCTATTCAGGCAGTTAACCTGGGGTTCTAGTGGGAAGCCGTGACCAGTAGGGTACAGCAGGTCGAAGATGAGGCAGTAACTCATCGAAGAAGACATTGCGAAGTGGTCGCGCTATGTCGTGAACTGGCAGAAGTTAGAATTCAAGGACCATTGGATCGGGTCCCAGTGGCTCAATGGTCTACGAGCTCGCCTTGTAACCAGAAGGTCCTGGGTTCGAATCCCGGTGGGTGCGTACTGCTGAGGAGTCCCAAACTAGGACGAAACGGCTGTCCAGTACTCCCAGGTTTTCCAGTGGTTCTCTAACTGATGTCAGCTCATGATTAAATCCTCCATGCAATCAAACAAAATCCCTACAAAAAACCAATACTTGAAAAAAAACACGTAAATTTGTATACACAGTTGGAGTTAACATGAAAAGGGTATCTGTCGACTTTTGACTGCACTAAAGAGAATGTTATTCGATGGACGGGAACCAACTGAGCTGCAGGATAGGCTGTAGCTAGTGATATACTCCAAATAGAGGCATGAAATTCCAAATCAACATTCCATTACCAAGTCTCTTGTCTTCTGCCATTGCACATCTACTACAATCCTTCTTGTTATTGAGTGATCCTGAGCATGAATCCTAGTTAGTACATAGTGAACAAATTGCTTCTTAATTTAGTTACAAATAAGTACAGATATTTGTCTAGATAATGGGAATGATACATGCATACATTTGAAGTTCAGTGAATAGTGTATACAATTACGACACATTCTCATAAAACACGCTGTCAGTGTTAGAATTCAATGCTACAGCACCTTTCAACACTAAAGTGAATTATAATCAAATCCCGTTCTACTGCTCAGAAAGATTTAAGAAGACGATGAGAATGATTGAACTTAACAAACTGGTACAAGTTAGTATGGTATGCCTTTTCTTATACGCCATACACCAGAACACATGATACTATCTAGTTGTCTGGTGTGTGGTTCTCGAAGCGATTATGAAAATTAGAACCAATTGGTTGAATGAAGGTACAACGATTAGCATGACCAAACACCATCCGCAATGTGGACAGAAAATGTCAAACAAAGATAAATCTTCTAGATCCATTATTGAAAACTTTCAGTAACCTAAACGATGATTTAATCATGAATTAAATACTTTCAAAGGAATGAACAAGATCCCTTTGTAGAAGAGTCTGTATGACCTTTGAACTACACGCAGTTACCAAGCTGATACAACAAAAGTCACGTATTTTGAAGTTTGATCAGGGATTTATGTCAGTTAGAGAGTGAGGATGGATAACGGTTGAGCTAAAATACCTAAATGGGATTCATGTGCCATAGGATAGCGTTCCAGTTATTGAATGCTCTATGAACTCGCCTCGTGACCAGGATGTCCTTGGTTCAAAACTGATAAAAAGTCTCAAACGAGGGTGAAACAGCTGTTCAATATTCACTGGTTTTCAATGGTTCTCTAACTGATATCAATCCGTGATCAAACTTCAGACAAATCAAATCCCTATAAACGAACTCTGTAAAAGTTACATATTCATACGTATTATGAAATCATGAAATAAGTGCGTCCAGGTCAATCGTTAAGTCCTCTTTTCCCTACTACTCTGAAAGGTAGGTGAAACTGATTAAATTGTTCAGTTATTTAAGGATTCTTTTAGCAGCCAAGTTATCAGTGAATTCATATTCTGTGTGGTAAAATGAGTTAATTCTTGGGGAATCAATCAGACATTTCTTTCCAGTTGCTCAATATCAATGTATCCAGTTTTTCAAGTGATGGTTTGTAGAGATTTGATTTGTTTCAGTTTTTGTTCCAAGTTATTGTTTCACAAAATTACAATAAGACATTTTCCTGAGTTATGACTTATTTTAAACAAGATATTTTTAACTTTATGGTGTGGTGATAAAATGAAAAGGCATCCATAAGTATGCAGTTTGCTTAAATAGATTGCAAACAAATCGGTGAAAAAGTTCGAACCAGTTTACCGAACAAAAAATATTAAAAATTTCTGGCAGCCTGTATGAATTGAGTAGATACCTAAATTTTCATTCAACATAATGCATAAGACTTTCTCTATTGCTTGCTAGTTTAACTACTCACCTATCTTGGTCTCAGATGGTACTCAAGCATATTTTTAACTGGTTCTCAACCTACTGACAAGCATTTCTTCGGGGTGAAGTCAAAATAACATAAGAAATTATTTTCTTCAGATCTCTTGGACTTTTTATGCAATAAATTGTAGCGCTACATTCAATAGAAACGGGACACAAAATCGACTTTGATAAGACTAAGGTTTTACAAAAAGGTTTTGGTTCATATCAAGAAAGATTAACTGCAGAAGCCCTACATATATGGGTGAATCCCAGCAGTTTAAACAGACGTGAAGGTGTGATGTTAGCCGATGCATGGCAAATCCTGATTAATTAATAAAATAAAAATTTGATATGTATGATCAAGTAGTCACACTTAGTCAAATTCCCGACTGTCTACGTCTTCTTATGGAGAGAATAACAAAGCTATAAAAAATTAAATTATATTTATAAAAATGTCAAACCTCCTCTCTTTACCAGTCTTATTACTGGCTTAGCGAAGTAAAGGAGTGCACTGGCAGGAGATCGAATCCTAGATCATCTGCGTGGTCAGCGAGCACTCTACCACGAAAATAGATATAGGCAGATTTCGACTGGCTGTTGGTTAGCTGGCTTCCTATTGGTCTAAAATATAAGTTAAAGCGGTAATCTCTTTATTTTGACACGGAAATTTACAGTCAGTATGATTTAGGGCTTACCTTACCATTATATAATGGCGTGTTAATTTTTTTGGTATGAGTGTAGTGTGATAGTCACACGTTATTTGGATGCATTGGTGGTGTTTAAAGTACATTAAGATGTATGAGAATGTCTAGTAACTGAATATAAATCAACAATAATTTCGATGCATTTATTTTAAGCCCAAAATAAGATGTATGCATTTTTGATTACTAGCCGAATAAAATTTAACTACAATTTCTAAAAGTTTAATGTGTCCTTAATTAGTACATATAGATAAATGTATGTATTAACTAATCTACTTTTTTAAGTTGTCAATTCAATGACCTTTGGGATTTGTGCATACTAGGTCAGCATAAATCAAGTAAATTTCCCTTCAAACGGCTGAGAGCGACAGTTTAAAGCATACTTTAGTTGATTATTTCGTGATGAAAGCAATTTGAAGTCAGTTATAAGTTACACCGATCTGTGTCTTATTCATACGTTTTTCAGCTGAGGATTTCCAGTTCATAGCATATCCTGAATAACGGTGATTAATACGATTTATCACTTAGACCGCAGCACCACCAAGCTTAAAACAATTCTAAATTTATTCTAACCTATTCCTCGATAATGCCTTTTTATGGTAACTGAAGATCATATTTACCCACCATGTTCTGAAATGATACAGGTCGTGCTTAAAAAGACAGCTGCGTGCTCAATCAAAACTTTCCACTCTGGAGTAACGCTAGTCCATGCTTAATATGTCCTGTGAGGGCTGGAACAACGTTGATAAGCAAACCCAGTAGGTTCGATTTAGTGCCACTCATGCTGAAAAATCAGCGCACAGGTTCACTATCAAACAATGGCAAAACAGTAAGGGAGTTCAATGTTACTATTATTGGCATAGTATACGTTAGTTAGCTCAATGATTGCAGGTTTACAATAATCTTTGACTACCAACATAATAACTGTGAACTTCAGGCTAAAAATAAGCTAAATAGTAGCACCCAGTGACAAAAACTGACCTACACACTGCAAAATGAGGAAAACATCCAGAAAAACCTTTAAAATTCAATGGAAAACGAATTCACGAAAACATATAACTAGCCGACGCAGGAACTCATCATGACCTAGAAACTGACTGTAGCCTCTTTCCTCTACCACTGTGCCACCAAAGCACCTAAAGACTGTATTACCTAATTTATTTTGATTTAGAACATACTCATTCATAATCATCTGCTAGAGATTGTCTCATTCTTACTTGAAACAAAGGTTCAGTGATCACTTCTCTCCTTAACCACATTAGTGTGACGAAGAATGACTGAAGAAAGAAAACTGTTTAACACAGGATCGGAACAGCAGTCCTTGAGATTAGATGTTTGGAGTCAGTCGTCAGGAAACCTTGCCTGAACTAGGTTTCGTGCTAGCTGGCACTCACAAGTTAGAAAGGCGTATCTGCAACCTTGAAGGAACAATTCATGTCCCTTCTGAGATTCGAACCTGTGTCACCCAGTGCTGTAGTCAGAGGCGTTATCACTGAGCTATTCGAGCTAGCGATTGACCTCCTGCAGGACTGTAGTGGATTGTTTGATTGAACACTAGTAAGTAGTGTGACGTGTCTAGTCCTTTCTTCGGTGCAGACTGAATTCTATCAGTCAGGTTTGCAATATGGCTACCATTCTAGGTAGCTTGCCATCACTGTGGTAACGTCTCCGACTGCAGCATTGGGTGACGCGGGTTTAAATCTCATAAGGGACATGAGTTGTTCCTTCAAGGTTGCAGATAAGCCTTGCTGACTGATAGGTGATAACTAGCATGAAACCTAGGTCAGACTGAGCTTCCTGCTTACCACTGAATAACATACTTATTGCAGTCATATTAAATGGTGCTTCTAGAGTCAAATGTTAATTGCTATGCATGTAATTTGTTGCCATTATGCTTTGAAATAAATGATCCCAGAAAAAACCCAGATGTGCAGCCCATATGGACATCTATTTTGCAACACAAAATGTTAACCGTATTATCGTACGTTTCATTAGTGTTTTTCTTTTCTGGCTTCAGTTAGAATAGCTGTAAGCAAAATTACAGACTTTCTTCAATTCAGGTCAAAAAAAGTTTACCATATGTCACAAAGTGAATATGTATTTAAAACAGTGAATATGTCTGATTTTGCCTATTTTGAATAAAACTTAAGCATTGGGTATTTTCATTTCAACTTATTTGTGTCCTCAAAGCTTTTTGATTTCATTGTGAAGCTTTCAATGTCCCTCACAATTAAATCAACCAAATCAGAGACCACAACTAGGCCACTTGAATATTTTCATTTCTACATTTTGTGCATAGTGAAAAATACTCAACATGATGATTTACTGGAAAAAAACTATTTTATTTCCACTTAGTTTACACCCCAGTGATAATGAACGTAAGATTATTCAGCTGTGGGAAATTTCTCTTGAAGTACTTGAAATCAATAACATGTTTAAGAAGGTTTTACTGGTAATTTTCTAAGTACATTTAACAAATTTTCAAGTATTGTTTTTGTAGGGATTGTGTTTAATTGGTTACATGATTTCAGCATGAGCTGACATCAGTTAGAGAACCGTCGTAAAGCATACCAGGGAGTACTGGACAGCTGTTTCGTCAGCCGAGTTTGGGACTCTTCATCAGTGCGCGCCCACTGGCACTGTTCAAATTCAGGACCTTCTGGTTTCAAGGCGAGCTGGCTGGTACGCCATTAAGCCACTGTGACTCGATGCAATGCCAGCACATGCATTTTAACTTCTACCAATTCATGGCATAGGGTAATCACCTCTCAATGTTTTATTCAATGAGTTAATGCCTCACCTTCAACCTGCTGCAACCTACTCGTCACGAATTCCCACTAGGTTAGCTAGGTTAACCCTAGGTTAACTGCCTGAATAGGGCCATGTCATGAATTGGCAGAAGTCAGAATCCGTGAGCCATCGAATCGGGTCCTGGTGGCTCAATGGTCAACGAGCTAGCTCGCCTTGTAACCAGAAAGTCGTGGGTTCGAACCCTGTTGGTGGGTGCGTACTGACGACGGGTTCCTAACTAGGCTGTCCAGTACTCCTTGCCGCTTTTCCAATGATTCTCTAAATGACGTCATCTCATGATGAAACCCTCCAACCAAATGTTTAACAAACTTTTGCATAATTATCAAGTCAAACTTTGTACTCAAATAAATTATGTTAACGCATTCTTTTTGTTCACCGAGTGAGTGAAAACTACCATTACTGTCAAAATGCCTGGTATTTTTGAAGAAATTCTCACCGACATGAAGACAGTGAGTCACATCATTCTGCTAAAAGATATTTGGATAGAATTCAGCATTTCTGTCACCATTTTAGGCTGTCATGATTACTGCTAAAATCACCGCGTTCGTCAGTAATCTTTCAACTACACCAGATAATACCTTCGAAACGAATTACAACTATACGATACATGAATCAGTATTATATGAACACTCACTGGGATGAAAACTTAATTCAGTAATAAGCATGTCAAAATATTGTTTAATTCTGTTTCGTATTTTGGAAGAATTTCCAAATAATGAGTATACTCTCTCATTTTGACTCCTACATTTTTATTAATTCAAGAAAATGATTATATTGAGTTACTTGTTTCAACAGTGATATAGCAACAGAATTTAGCACGCGTGTTTCGTCAGATGAATGTATCTGCTTCCTATGGAGTGATTGTGATCTCATTCAGACTCGAATCTAGCACCTATGACTTCAAACGCCAATGAGTTATCCACTAGACCCTCAGAGCCATCTCTTGTGAAAAAGGTATAATTTGAATTATTGACTGAGTATTTATTAACGGAACAAAAGACACATATTATAACACCAGAGAATAAATCATCTTTCTTTACATGTTCAAAATCGATGACATCTAAATTTAAATACAAAAAGGAATTACAGATCAGTATACAGAATAAATCCAATACCATCCCGGATACTGTTAACGTAAATAAACAACCTACTTCCTACCCTGGAATTCATTAAGGTTAAACCTAACATAATAAAACCAAGTTGAGCAGGTAATCTGATGGTTACAAACGAATAAGTGGGCATCAGTCGTATGCATGATACCTGGGGAATAATAAGCTATTAAACAGCTGAATCTTTCGAATCGGTAAGTGTAGTGCGGAACTAACATTCTGATTGCAGCTGTATGTCAATCTGTGTATCCTTTTACCTTTTAACAGACTAACCAAATTCTATCAAGTTGTGTCCAATATGATCGCTAAACTGAACACTGCTGCACAGTAGGATGCAATTTTGTTCAAATTTAGGATGTTGAGTGAAACTGATCAGAATGAAGTCCTTAACTTTGCTTCCATGTTTGTTGGCACTCAGTTATAGTTCGTACAAAAAAGACTAAGTAACAAAGAAGTACAGTGGGCGTTATCAAGTGGTCAAAACATGTTACCAGTTAGTTCTATCAAGAATCATTCGTGAAAGAGATATCAGTTCAGTGAAGAAACAATTATGCTTTGCAATTGTGTTTTTTTGGAAGGAACTGTCACATGGAAATTATTCCAATGTGCATAATTAACTAACAAAGAACGAACTTCTTGGAGTTCTAATGGGAACTGATGACCTGTAGGGCTCACTAAGTCGGGTGTGACAACAGACACCAGCTGACGATATTCTGTATCTTTAGCGCTGCATACTATGATCCGTAGAAGTTAGAATTCATTGGATCTCTCCTCATCGGCTGCATGGCTAGTAGGCTAAACTCATAACTTGCAGATCATGTACTTTATCCCAGGTAGGCTTATGGGCGAGTACTACTGAAGAGTTCTGTACTATGACCAAGTAGTTTTCCAGCCTTCTTTGGTTTCTCGTTGTCGACTAATTAAAGCTGCTTTATGATGCAATATTATCCGTGGTCTTAAATATCGATAATGTTACCTTCAGGGGTTTCACAAACGTATTTATACTTAATAAAATGAATACCAGTGTATTGTTCAAAAACAAAGGGAATTAATATCATTGATACGCTGACTCAGGTGTGCTTCCTTCAGATACGAAAAAACTAAATAACAGCTGACAAAACAATGGATACAAAGATTTTGGAATTCCATAAGATGAAAATTTTTAAAAGATGAGAAACAATTTGGTTGAGTGTTCACTTGACAAGTGTGTGTAGAAGCTTAAGAAAAGAGGAACAGGGTGCACAAAATGGAACATGTTATGTGTGATAATAATGAATTATTTATCAGCATGTAAGAAGGAGTTTAAGACCATGGTAGAATGCAGTGAAAGAACTGCTAGAATCTGTGGCATGCACTTATGTGGAAATATAACACTTCTTTCCTTCCCTCACCCACAATCGGCTCTACTTGTTAAATAATATAAGAATAGATCTTTAGTCGTGTCACGTCCCTTCCGCCCTCCCCCCCCACACACACATACATATTTGACATACAGTTTAATGTGATGAGCTGTGTACGTGGCTGATATAATCAATCCCTGTTGTCTTGAATTTTCTTTTATTGTCATTTAAATCATTTGTGAGTTGAATAACTTATCGAAAAGTTTTAAAAGTTCCAACTACAGATTTTGTGTGTCGGTGGCCAGTGGTTAGGACTCTCGCCGACCATGCACATGTTCCGAGGTTCGATCCCCTGCCGACGCACACCTGATATCTGTGGTTGGCCTGCGAAATTTGGGCTACCGATATCCATGCTGAAAATTCCTTACTTGTACCAAAAATACAGTGTGGAATCAAGCTGTAATCAAAAATCAAAAATAAAATAAATAAAAAGTGCAGATGTATTTTGCTGAGCATTAATAATCATGACTGGCTGGCTCTCCTTTACCACTGAGTATAAATTGCAGTGTATACAACTGCACCCACTATACAGTGTTATTTCGACACAGAAAGTGTCACATGTGAAAATAAAAATAACACTACTTAGGACTACCAAATGAATATAAAAATTTTAATTTGAAAACCTTTTTATTAAATTCTAGTCGTTGTTTTAGAGTTTCCTTTGACTTCAGTGTAATATTCACCAGTTATAGGAGCAAAGAACGTCCAATACTTTAACCAAGTGTTCAGTAGAAGTGTTAATGTCCGACAGAGATTTGTGTGAAGAAAAACATCTGCATTACAATATATTTATCTGGTCATTAGGTCAGACGCTATTTTCTAAAAACAACCGTTAGTGCAACACCCCAGCGTTATAGTGTAGTTTTTGTTATAAACAAATATCATCTTGTATCTACGCCCTAAGACACAACAAGAAACCGCTCTCTAAGTATTTCTTTCAATAATTTCTCAGTTGCTATTGTTTTTTCCTGGAATTGACTTGAATTCCGTTAGTCAGTTAGTAACTACCTCTATCCCCTTAAGTGAATAACCGTCTACTATTGATAACCGCTTCTTCCATTTTGTATAGGCTAATTCACATACAGGATCATATCCACTGGGGAAAAAATGAGTAGAGGCTTACATCGGTGTTATGATTGATAGTTGTATGGGAAGTGAAGATCTGATCCACAATGAAACTGAAATAACAGCCTCCAAACTACTTGTTCACCACTGTGGCAGCTGAGCAACAAATCGTCACTGCTCACCAAGTCATCATTTCACTGCAATCATTAGGAGTAATGACCACGAATAGTATATAACTGTAAGTTTACGACCACTCTAGCTAACCAGCTATATCTCCGCCAGTCAGTCTTGTCAATCATATTCAATCGGAAGGATAACAGTAGATTGTTAACTGTGATGGTGAGACTATTTGAGATAGTCTCAGATTGACATACCATTATTGATCTAGTAATATACTGAGATATTTCAAAAGATTCAATTGAAGTCACGTAATTCCTGTGTAATTGTGGACGACTGAATTATTCGGAAGACTATGCGCTGGGAGTAGGAAACAGGAATACGCTAAACTGATATATAAAACGACTCTAGAGGATCTGAATTTCGCACGTTGATGATTTATGTCGAATGTTACACAAACTTGAAGAATTGCGAGTAAAATCCAATAAAGTGGCAGAAGAAACAGACGGGAAAACAGGACTCCAAGTGAACACAGAAAACGTAGGTGATGAAGATAACCAATCAACAGCAACAGCGACAACAATCAGCACCAATCACCATCAGTGGGACAGATTTGACAGAGGTTACTTCCTTCACCTATCCGGCTAGGTTCCAGACACAGGTGGACGGACAGCGCGAATAAAGACGTCAAAATCAGCCAGCCAGAATCGGAAAGGCAAGATGCACCTTCATCAAACTGAAATCAGTTTGGAAATCTTCTGCACTCAGCCAGCTAGCATAAAGAACAAGACTAAGATTGTATTCAACACAAATGTGAAGTCAGTCATCATTTCTTCTACAGGAATCAGAAACTTGGCGTGGCGTGTCACGAAAAGGATTTCCATCGAGTTACAGACGTTTTTTTTATTTTTGATTACAGCTTGATTCCACACTGTATTTTTGGTACAAGTAAGGAATTTTCAGCATGTGATATCGGTAGCCCAAATTTTGCAGGCCGACCATAGGTATCAGGTGTGCGTCGGCAGGGGATCGAACCTCGGGTCATGTGCATGGTGGCCGAGAGAGTCCTAACCACTGTGCCACCGACGCACACAACAGATGCCCACTTTGCTAGCCCCATGCTGAAGATCATATGTCCGGCGAGAAGGAATTAACAACAAGAAACTATACAGTGGAACAAACCAACCGAAGGCCGACTACTCAACAAATACGTAGGGGAAAATGGAGATGGACTGATCGGGCATACATTCAGAAGGCCGTCGAATGACATCGCGCACAATGCAGGCCATCGCATGAGTGGAATCCCAATGGGAAGCAACCAGAGGGTCGTCTCAGGGCGACGTGGAGGAGATCCTGTGAGGAGGAAATGAGAGACTACAGTCAGTCGTGTGCCCAGCCAGCTTAGAAGATAGCAGAAAACGGGACAAAGTGGAGATGTTTTGTTAAAGGCCTATGTTCGACTCGGAACTCAAGGGAATAATAAATAATAAGTAAATTCCTCGAAAATGTATATTCACTTAACTTTTATTGAAACAAATAAGCAGTAGGAAGGGGAAGTCATTGGTTATTAAGGTTGATTTAAGCATGTCATGGAAAAAGAATGTATCTGTTACGCCTACAGCTTTGAACATGATGGTAACTGTAATCCTGATGATGGTTGTTTATGTAATCTATCGACTATTTAGTCTTTAACTCCGTCAAGTTTTAAAAATGTTTGCACTTTTAATTTCATTATCCATATTTCTCATGTGATATGTAAGATTTTCTTATATTCTATTTAGAAGATATTTTCTGCATCCTTCAGGTTTGTTTTCTAGAATATGAATTGCAATCATATGTGAATTTGAATTAAATTAAATTCGTGATATGTATATACACAAGCATTTCCAATTATATCATTTATTTAGAATAATTCTAATAATGCTTGAACATTACGAATTTTTCAAAAACCATAACTAGAAACTCGGCAAATGTAATTTCAAAAGTATATATCCGTGTATGTAGAGTATTCAGCTGACGAGTTCTACCGAAATTTGATGAATTCATTAAATCCTGCTTTATTAGCACTTATTGCTTGTTTTAAACGAAGAACTTACTGTCCATCAACTACGCTGAAAAAATGGAGATGGATAGAATACACTTTGTGGAGAACACTAAGCGACACGGAGTGCCAGGCCTTTGAATGGGGCTTTAGTAAGAAACGAAGAGATGGGCGTGGATCCAAGGAAGACATATAGGAAATCGTGAGAGGAGGAGATGAAAGCTTATGGGCGGTGTGGAACCCGCTAAAGATAAACACAGAGAGCAGGACAAACTGTAGATGTGCTGTCGAAGCCCAATATTGCATTTAAAATTACATTAACAACAATACAAACTATAGTCTAATGTCAATCAATCAAAGATGTTCACAGATTTTAAAACACCTAGTCAATTTAAGTAAATTTCACTAATGTTATTAAAAGACTGAGGTTGAGATTGGTGTATTTCTGCAAATACAATTAGAACGATCAGATGACACATCTACTTGTCAGTTTAATTTATATGAAAATGAGAAAAAAGTGGAAGGTAAAATAAAATAAAAAATAATAGGGGAATTTACGAGAGAGGACTGACTGACTCTCAACTTCGTAATTTAACAAAAATTAGAATAAGTATGAACAAAGTTGGCAATCTGCAATCTGAGTTAATCGAGGTTATGCAGTTTCAATTATCTCTGAGACTCTCTTGAGTACACATGTCCTCCACGTGTTCGCATCTATCCACACATATAAATTACCATGGGATTTGATGGAATCACTTGTGAAATGTTAAGGATTACGATAAAGAATATTTTTGTTTTTTTTCAATAATTACATGCTCGGCTGTATTGCAAGTTTTACAAATCACAGAGTTTAGTCTATCTTAAAATCTTACTATTTAACTCCCCTGCATGAGGTAAGCTGATATGAACACGGTCAGAATAAACTGTAAACTTTGAAATGAACTGTTCTCTACACCGGTCCAAAGGATATCCGTCCCTGACATACGTATCAGTCAGTATTATATTGTTATACCTATCCATTCCTAGTCAACGAATTCCTAAACCTTGTCTAGTTTAGTCATCTACAGTGATCTGGGGACGTGAGGCTAACAACGTCACCCTGTAAAAGCAGCACCACGGCCACTGAAACTTTGCAAGTTTGAAGCCTCAACGGATGAAAAAAAATATTTTCATTATCTGTACAGATGCACTGAATCTTCTTGACAATAAGCTTTTTATCAAAACAATTTTGTACATCACAATGGGTGAGAACTTGGGCTTTACACACAGAAATCCAATTCTAAATAAACTAATCGCTTTACTGAACCACGGTTTTCATCTATTACTATAAGAAAGAAGGCGTATAAAGTGCTTATTCTGTATCTAAGTTATTCAAAAGACACCCAATTATATGAGTTAAGCTAGTACTCGGACACAGTTATTCCATTATATTTGAACAGTCCAGCGATATATCTCATACTGTTAGACCCATAGGTATCTTTCTGTTAACGTTGTCTAAAGGTCAAGATTTCAGTGTCATACACACACTCATATAAGAAGACAGACTGACACACAAATACCTTACAAATATGCATACGTACATATGCATACAAGTTAATAACAAGTCGTTTTTAAATTCTGATAGCTTAATATACTAATGACTCATACAACAGCATCACTGGAAGCCAGGGACCCCGAACGTCTGTTCCATCCTATTTCAGGACTCCTCACTAGGTGGATACTCATCAAATGCATTGGTGAGGGCAACATCATATCACAAGGTAGCAAAGTTAGAACTCATAGATCACTGAACTCCAACTTAAACGGCTGAACTTGTAACCTGAAAGTCCTAGGTTCGACCCCTGTCGTGGCGAAGGGGTCATGGGTGTGCAATGGTGGGAAGTCCTAAAATTAGACGAAACAGTTATACAGTGCTCCTTGGTGTCTTCAATCATCTCTCTAAATGATGTTGCTTCGTGAAGAATATCTTTACAAGTGAAATTAGTCTGATATTCCCCACAAATGTTGGTGGCACAGTGGTAGAATGCTTGCCAACCACGGAGGTGGTTCGGGTTTCGATCCCCGGCCGACGAACTCCTTTACCTCTTTAAGCCAGTAGTAAGGCTGATAAAGAAAGAAGGTTGGGCATGAGGCTAGCAGTTCCATCCCATAAAAACAGCACCGCTGCTACCGAAACTTCAAAGCTCTAAGTTGAAGACCAATGTTCCACTGGGAAAGGAAACGAATAAAATGAAATAAAAATCCCCCATCATTCTTAAAAATTACATAATGCAACTTATAAAATAGTCGTGTTGATGCATAATATGATTATGAGAGCAAAACTTGAGCTCGGAATGTCATCCAGTTAATAATACTATATCACTGTGTGTATAGCACTAAATAAAATTATCTGGTACGGAGTTATACTCTACCACGGTACTCAAATTCTACCCCTACATTAAAGTAACATTTACCAGTTATATGGTGTGATATGGTTTATTAACTGAGTGACGATTCTATTATAAATATGAATTACTTGTCTTGTAAAACAGGGCAAGCCTCAGAATTATAAAGTTTTTGTTCTAGCCATCAATTTAGGCCCAACAAATAAATCTGTGATGCCTAATACTAAGACTTTGTAAAACCAAGATACCATTCTTAGTTTTCACTACTCATTTGCGCTACTTTCATCCAGAGGATTCTTTTTGGGAAAACAGCGATAAAATCTAACGGTCGTTCTACCTTCTTCCAAGGTTACTTTCTCAGGAAACTGTTATAAAACAGTGAAATCATAGGTCGAAACTGTTGGAAATACAGCTATTTCTAGCGTTAAATTATGTCGTTTTAAAAAATTCATTTTTATGAATTGTAGTTCATCCTAGCCTAAGTATTATGGGAAGAAGTAGACCAACAGTGGGATAGAATATCAATGAGTGCAAATGAAGGGAAAGATTCAATCAAAATATTGAGAACTTTAGATATACATATCTTCTATCATTACCATTTGAATTTTCAAAACCATCTAAAAGAAGTATTTAAACTATATATGTCCAAACCAAGTTCACTTTTAACAGTTTGAGAAAGTTTAGGCAGCGGGTATATGATATTTGTTATAATAAAGGTTTCCTTGTATTTCCCAATGAATGAAAAACAAAACGATATTGTTTGATTAACTGACGTTTCGCTATTTAATGCTTTATCAAAGTATTATCAAACCAGAATTGACAAAATCTCAGCATGTATATAACAACTTAATCATCGTTGCTCAGTATGGTGTCATTTTTCCGATATTAAATTGGCTAATTGGTAAAGATAACAAAACCAAGTGTGTGTAGATTGCTGATTTGATAAGTGTGTAAAATTATAAAAACAACGTGTGTTTACATAATGAAATTCCTTATCACATTCCTGTTGATCTTGTCATTTCATAGGGAATATGGGAGGGGGTGTTGTGACCAGGTCAAATTCTGTTTTAGTCCGTCTTTCATATTCATCAGACAATTTCGATTCCACTTGATATGAAGTGCTTCTGATGACATCAGACGTTCTTTGTGATTACCGAAAAGCTTTTTCTGGATTATTTCAATATTATCAAAAACAATTTTGCGACCTGAATGTATAGCATGTAGATCACCTGTGGCTGATGATTTTTCAAGCTTTTCCAGTTCAAACGGATTTCTCAGTGTTCGAACAGAGGGGGCTCTTCGGTACTGATTTCTTCTGATTTTGATTTCTCGAGATGTCTGTTCGATGTATATCACATCACATTCCAAGCATTTTATTTTATAGACACAATTAGATATAGGATCTTTAGGGATTTGGTATTTTGTATGGACAAGGTTGTTTCGCAGTGTGCCTGATGTTTTGAATAAAACTCTGATGTTTCCGCTTTATATGGAATGACAGCTGTTGAGGTCCATGTTTTTGGAATACGTTTTCGACCGCACTTAATGTCAGTGTTGATTTTGTTGATGAAGTTCATAGGGTAGTAGTTTTGCTTTAGGGGAGTTTCAGTAATGTTTGATATTTCTTTCTTTCCCGCCCGTCAACATCAGAGAGTGTGCTCGTCTCAGAAGACTTGAAACAACTGATACCATTTAGCTGATGATCGTTTTGTTTTTCATTCATTGGCAAATATAAGGAAAAGAAACCTACAGTATTTAAGCTAGTTATAAAATAAATATTCAGGCTAGTTTCCTTAAAATGAAATACGGTTCAGTGATAGTTATGCGGAACAATTTACTTGATGTAAATAATGTACTCAGTTAGTGACTCAGTGTTCACCAGCCACAAAGTAGGTCCGGGCTCAATTTCCGACCGACAAACTCCTAAACTTCGCCTAGTTTATTTAGATGTTTGCAACTCTGAGAAAAGATGAGAGGTTGGGTGTGCGTGTATCAGACTAACTGCGTAAAAGCAACAGCGACACTACGAAAACTTCAATGCTCGAAGCCTTACGCTCCACTCAGAATGTAAATGATGAAAAAATAACAATGTAATGATCTAAATTATAGTTCACATTCTTAGGCGCACTGCTAATTCACTAAAATAGATAAAGAGTTGGGATCGTTTTAGATTGTTCAGTTATATTCTCCTGTATTGTTTAAAACCTTTACAACTTATAAATCAGGCCGCACCGTGATCACTACTCAGTCACACCATAAAATTAACCCACAAAGACAATATAGTAGTTATTTTGCTATCCTAAACGTTTTAATTACAAAATATCTTGCTATTTTGCAATGAATAGTGTTCTCTGAGCTGGTTGGTTTAGTTGCGGATCTTTTGTCGTCCTTTTGGACAACGTCTTCAGTGCACTATTTAGCATAAAGTGGAATGATTTAAATTTTTCACTTTATGTTAAATATTGCGCTGAAAAGGTTGTCAAGATGGATGACGAAAGCGCCGCAACTAAACCAACCGACTCAGAGAACACTATGAATTGTAAATCATCCACCTGAGCTACAAATCTTCTCTATTATTTCAACATCTTGTTGTTATTGTTTAACGTTAAAAGCGCTAAAATAAAAGTAATTTATGCCCACCAATGACTTACCAGCCTTGTCTACAGCCAAAAATTTCACCCATATATGTAGCATGGCACGCATAACAGCATCAGAACGTCTTCTATCCAAATGAGCTCTTTGAACAAGAAATTGACCAATTTGTAGCAGATCATGACAACGTAATTTCATTGTCTCATTAACATCTAAGCGTCTATACATTGTACGCATTTTCCCCTCCCATACAGGTCCACAATCAAGTGTACCATAGTCTTCAGCACGTTTATAATTTAACAGTGGTCCCCATAATCGTACAGCTTTACTTTTTCCATCATCCGACATAAAGAAATCGACGAAAATTTTTAAAAAGTTTTCTTTATTCATTCGACCTGCATCAGCATGCATTTTAAAGATTAACTCACAATCTTTTGGTACTGATTTCCATGCAACCATAAGAGTTTGAAATTCTGGTGCAGTTATCTTGCCGTCATCATCTTGATCCATAGCAGAAAACATTGGAGTGATAAAATGTTCATCAAACTGTTCACGAAATTTACCTTTCAATGCTTTTGTCATATTATCTACAAATATTGACTCGTTTAAATTCATTGTAGTCGCTGACTGGCGTGGTACATGTGTACAGATTACTTGATACCACATATATACTAAAGTTTTGACTAATTCATCATATTTATACGCTGCCATTTTAGGATAAACATTAAATATTGACGTTCCAACTTCTAGCAGATCATCAACCATTAAATAACCATGTCCAGATGAATCTAGTCGACGAAACAGCGTACGCATTTTACGTATCCATGTTGGACCTGCAGTGAACTCGGGGTAACTAGCAGCCATTTTATATCAGGTGTGTGTGTATATGGAGGGATTCAAGACTTCTTCTTAGGAATTGATTATTTTTTTATATTAGTAACCAAGTGAATTGGTGATAGATAAGTCAAGAAGTGCCACTGTAACTGTAGGTGGGAAACTTAAAAATTGATGTCTATTTAAAACAGATTTGCACATCAAAACATTTACATATATATACATACATATGTGCTGGCTGCAATTTTCGATTTCTTTCAGCCAATAAATGAAGTAATTAACATGGCACCAACCCACGCAAAATCCCCATTTGTTTTTTATAACCTAAGTCTATTAAATTCCCATTCAAGTACACGTACATGTATACATGTATGTATGTAGGTGTATTGTCCACAGTAGTATACAGTCAGTACATTTAGTGCACATAAAGCTACTAGTCAATAAAATTCAGTCATTTTCAAAATTTCCGCTTGGTTACCCTCTTTCTTCTATCAAACAAACATAATATTCATCAACAACACTTACCTTGTGTTGTTTTGACCTCAATCAACATTAGGAAAAAGAGACAGTCGTTACAAATGAAACATAAAATGTAATGTGTCGTTTTGTCTACTGGTACACATAATGATGTAGTGTAAGCGAAGATGGGAGAATATTGCTTTGAATCTCTGTAGGTGCGTGTATGTGTGTGTGTGTGTATGATGGAAAAAATGCGACAGAAGTTTAAAGACTGTGCTAATGACTACTAAGAATTATGAATTTCACATACTAAAGCTGATAAAATGCCTAATGGGGGAGTGTAGGAGAAGCATTTCATCCAATTTTGACCTCATCAACTGGATATTACCCCCTTCCCCAATGAGGCTGGAACCAAGCAGCAATTCCTGTGCAGTTTGGTTTTTTTTCTGATTCCTTGAGCTCCAAGTGGGTTTCTAAATAAGTTACCATCTTGATGCATAAAAACTTCCACATTTGTCAGGTTTATTATCGTTTAGTAAATGAAGTGGAGTTTATCGGATGGAGTTGAACTCTGAACCATGTGCATGATTCGTCAACATTCTATCCCTGAATCACTGATGCACAATACAATATTTATCAGTTGTTATTTACTGAAGTTATTACGGATTTCCTAATGATTATTTAATTTGACGTGATGGTTATTGTCTCATCATACATTAGATTAGTCTAAGTACTCTTTTTTCATATCATCTTCATGTAATTTGAATCAAATCAAACTACAAAACGTCTGTTATACATGCAGGAGGTCTGGGTGGGGTATGTGATACCGACAATATTTTGTTATCATATAAATATAGGAGGCCTTGAATCTATGTTTCGTACTAGTTGGCACTTACCATTCAGAAAGAGGTATCTGCACCCTTGAGGGAATTCCCGTCCACTCTGAGATTCGAACCTGTATTACTCAGCGCTGCAGTCACAGACATTACACTGACGCATTCAGGTTTGCAGTTGACCTCCTATAGGACTGCAATGGGTGCTTTCCCTGGACACATGAATGACAGAACTCAGTCTGCACTAGACGAAGGACTACAAGCATAACACTAGAGACTACCAAGTGTCAACTGCTAGTCTGAATAGCTCAGTGTAATCTATCAGGCTGCAGCGCTGGATGACGCAGGTTCGAATTTCAGATGGGACAAGAGTTCCTTCATAGTTACAGATACACCTCATTGGTGAATGCGAAGAAGCCCGGAACCTAGGCCCAAGGCTCCCTGCCAATTTCCTCCAACCACTTAATATCAATAGTTTACAGTGCACTGCTATGTTGAACCGCCTAGCATAGTGGCGACATTGCAAACTTGACCGATAGAATTCGGTTTTCACCTAACAAAGCACTAAGCTCATGATGCTAGTGTCCAATCAAAGTATCTGTCTGTCTGTTTTCGACATAGAACTTTGCACAAATGTGCGGAAGTTCAAGTCGCCACACTCCGTGTAGCACGCGAAGCAAGAGAAGAAAGTACAAGAAAAGCATAATAGAAACAGTGAGCAGAGGTGTGAGACAAAGGAGTAATAAAGAAAAACAAAACAGTTTCATTGAAGATCATAAGTCACAAGGAGTGGATGCATCTGCGCTTGCCACGGAGAACGATTTTGAGCCATGTCACCAATTGTTTCCAACCATAGATTTTTACCGTCCCGAGGACCCCAGCCTGGAAGTCTACACCTCCCTACGTGGCTTAGACCAACTGTTGTGGATTTCATTGACTGGTGCCAAGTTTTCGTTTGACCGCCGCTAGCTTTTTTCCAGCCTGACCCTATATCCGCTGACATTGCTCGTCGAGGGAGGCGATGGCTTGGCATACGTAACACATGTCCTAACCATCTCAGTCTTTGTAACTCCACAACTTCGTCGATTGATTTCCCCTGTTTACCTAGAACTCGACGCCTAACCTCAATGCTGGTCATCTTATTATGCCACTTTACACGGAAATAGAGCGCAGGCACCTATGATCAAAGACAGCTAGTCTTTTCATGTCTTCCACTCTCAGTGGCCAGGTCTCACAGCCATAAAGGAGGACGGAGCGGACTGATGAGCAGTATACCCGCCCTTTGGTCGATAGGGTCGATATAAATACATACATCATCTGGAGGATTCGTGAACAGGTGAGAGGCGGATTTGATGGCGAAGAAAACAAATAAACAATTCTTGGGAAACTAAACAGAAAACATGAAGGAAATACAAAGGCAACATAATACGAAGGATATGTGCAAATTGTGATTTCCATATAATGTGATAAATGTATTTTAGCATATCTGCGAATCAGATTTCCAATAAGCGTTTCTGATAAAGAAAAAATACAACAGTGCTCTACTGTTATACGAGTTCCATTCCCGTATGACCCACTCTTAAACCTCTTCTAATCTACTAGGCGTCATTAAGCTCAGAAAGGAAAGAATGTTGAACATGAGACTAGACATCCCGAACTCATGAAGACAACAGAATCATCCCTACTGAAGATTCACTGCTTGAAGTCCTATTTCCAACTCGGAATGCAAGGACTCAGAAAAATTATCACATAGTACTGAGGGATTTTAGACAGTAAAAGTAAGCATAGTCTTTTAATGAATAGTTTTATTTTGTTATAGACAAAGATTCAGTCCATTACAAGAACCATTATAACCTGAAAGGTATTCAACAGATACCTTCCTAAAGGATATAAATCGATAAACAAAATTACTCTACATAACTTCTTTTCATTACTGTACATTTGTATACAACCCTCAGGAATGTCATGAAAATGCAAATAAAGGCAAACTTCTAATATCAGTTAGGTAACAAAGCATATTATATTACACATCATGAAACTTGGTTCAGTAGTCTAACTTCATCTAAAAACATGACCTAATGAATACAGTTCAGAAATGTTTATCATCAGCTATGTTAGCACTTAGAAACAAGGAAAATGTTCATAGGAGTAAGAGTTTCAGAATAGGCATAAATTGTATTTTAAAGTTAGTAGTTTGAAAGAAAAGATGAAAACAGAAACGAAATAAATGAATATGAATTACACGCCATATTATTGTGCGTCAATGGCTCAGAGGTAGAATGGTTGCCAACCACGCATGTGGTCTGAGGTTCGAGCCCTAGCCAACGCACTGCTTTACCTCGCTAAGCCAGTAATAAGAGCGGTAAAGAGGGAAGGTTGGGCATGAGTCATGGGGCAATCCCATCCCGGAAAAACAGCACAGCTGATACAGGAACTTCAAAACGTCTCCTTGAAGTGCTATGTTCCATTGAGAACTCAAAGAAATAAAACCAAATTATTGTGATAGCCGAAAAATATTGAAGGCAACGATTGTACAAGGAACTGGAGGAACCGCTACTGTAAATATAGTGCAGGCTTTCACTCTGCGTTACAGAAGATATAACAGGAAACCCATCGGACAATTTGGCTATATATTACATATCCCTTTGGAAGATTTGTCTATTTCATGCGGAATATGAACACAGTACTCAGGCACTTGCTTTCAACTGTTGAGGTACATGGATTACGAATTCGTTCACTTATCTTCCGTAATGAAATCAATTGAACAGTTTCAACTATTTAACTTGTAACATTAAGATATTTGAAAGTTCAGAGTGTAGTCTTAGGTGGAAATGACCATTTTCTAACTGTAACCGAGAGATTGTTTGTAAAATTCTTCCTGAATGATCTAACCACAATATTTACACTTATTTGGTGGATGTTTCAACCAACTTTGTAATTAAATATCTGTTTTTATCATACTCTGTATATCATCCTTATTATGATATTTACACATCACATTCTGACTTGATCCTTATTGTTTGACTTTGTCCGTGTTTCGTCTCTAATTTTAATGCTTCTCTTCATGGATGTGCGACAGATTGATATTGTGTTGTTTTAAAGTGTGGTTTAATGAGTAAATGAAGGTGATTCTGACCTTGAACTGTCTGAGACAACTGTGTTATTCCGATGGACCGAATTTTAATCTCACATTGTCGAGAATATTCTACTTCATTCTAAGTACTTGTCACTATGTATCTTTGTACCAGCCCTGTTGAGGTAATTTAGATGTTTAAGATACTATTAATGTTGAAAAGAACTACAGATCTCAGCAACGAATAATCTTCTTCTTGCTGTCCCTAGAGTGTTTCGTGACTGTGCGTGTCTCAAAGAAGTTTTATCAGTTATACAGTAGGACGCAGAGATCAGTTTTCTGCTTTCAGAAGACAACGAGTCGCTTTCGATTGATAAATGACAAAAACGTAAAAGCTATCTTTTGTATATGATGATTATGGCCCTCATGCATTTCTAAAAAGACGTTTTCCTATTGACTTTAACCTTTAAACAAATAATAATAATAATCCACTTTATTCCAAAGACAGTACTTATAATGCAGAATAGAATTCTCAGCATTTGTAACAGCAGTGCATCTGTTTTACTCAAAATATAAATAAAATTAAAAGTTAAAACGAAATGAATTAGAGGAATTTGTCCATATTTACGGTATAAAGTCAAAAATATTCGAAGTACAAAATGAGAATAATAAATATATTAATAAAAATAATAACAGTGAAATTTGTTTCAAACATCACTGTCGATTTAGTTTGAAAATTTTAGTGTGTTATAGAGTATTGAATCTAATGTTCTGTTGAAATGGTTTGGTGAAGGGAATTACAAAATTAACAGTTATAACACAGCTTAAATGATGTTCACACTTATGAAAAAATAACCAAAAACAAAAAATTGATAGGATTACAAATATAAGAAATAAAATAACAATAAAGTTTGGTACTGTGATGGTGGAGGAAATGGTTTACTTAGTAGTGCAAAGAAGGTTAGTTAGTTCATGCTTGACACTATTTTCATCACATAAAGTACGTGCCACCAAATATGGCATAGTGGAATTTGCATACTTAAATGTACGTGCATAAGGTCTTCGGAAAAGACTTCTTGTTTTACCTGAGGAGAAACAAGGTTGGAGCTGCGGGTAAAGTGGATGCTCACAGTCTGACAAAATCCCTTTAGCAAATTTGTTGCATGAAATCAACTGACTATCATCAATGACGATGTCAACGATATGGCCCAATGGGATACCACTCGCCCTACTGACAGTCTTCAGTGTTCTAAGAAGTATGACATAGTCTATTTTTAAATAATCCAGGGAAGGATTAGGGTGAACAGTAAAGAAGAATAGGTAAGATGCACGAGTTGACAGACTGTAAGAGGAGGGGTTGATTGAGTTACGCCTGAGTGCCTTAACTTCTTAATGTAAAAAGTCAAACGTAATATTCTTTTAGAAATTGCTAAGACATGAGAAGAACAGGACAGGTCAGAAGAAAGAATTAATCCAAGATACTTAACTTCAGACTTGATTTCTATATCACTATCAACAATTTTGCAACGAACATAGGAAACAACAAATTCATTTTACTTTCTTTTATATCGGAAACTAAAGTTAACAGTCTTACACTTGAAAGGATTTAGTTTAAGACTATTAGATGAAGACTACTTGCTGACTCCTTGATATATATATATATATATATATATTATATATACATATATATATTTATGTGTGTGTGTGCATGTTGGTCTCTCTTTCTGTTTGCTCGGTTAGTCTGTGACCACTTCACTTGTATGGACTTGTCTCCTTTAATAATGTGTATTCTCCTTATATTATATTATATATAATATGAGTGTTTGTTGACAGTCCGTTGCTTGGTGACATATATCCATATATGTTTGTTGGCATGTCTGCTATATTCGCTATGTATAATTGGATCGACACTCCATTATAATTAGCCATTCATGTTAAGACTGTCTAATGATTTTTCCCACGCTTGTCTGAATTATTTATATATATTCGCATTCACAATTTGTGTGAACTACTTTACTTTACAACTACTTGACTTGCTTACCACTTTGGTGTGAGACCATTTATTTTCGTCTCCTTGTGTTTGGACAATAGAAGTATCATCGCAAACCTAGTGGTCTTCTGATTTCCGCCTTCTCGCGTCAGGACTATTAGTTTCTCGACCAGTCCATAACAATAATTTAGCGACGAGTACATAACAATTTGGCGACGGGGAAAACTAGGGGAAAAACTACTATTAACCACTCAGCAGCAGCAACATAACAATTTACTATGGATTATTCTAAATTGGAATTATTGTTTGAACAACAATTGAAATTAATGGAAATGTTCGTCAACCAACAGACTGGTCCAGCTTCACCTTCAAGCAATCCCAATCATACCATGCTACCATCTGTCGACGGAATTGTGAACAGCATTTCACAGTTCAATTATGACCCAGAGGCTAATGTCACTTTTGACACATGGTATCAACGTTATGAGGATTTATTCACTGTTGATCTCGCCTCACAAGACGATGCCTGGAAGGTGCGAGTTTTGCTACGTAAATTGGGTCCGGCAGAATATGAACGGTACTGCAACCTAATTTTACCACAGAAACCACGTGACAATTGTTTCGATGATACAATAAAGTTGCTGCGTGAACATTTCGGAGACCACTCCTCATTATTCAGTATACGTTATCGTTGCCTCAAGCTGGCAATGAATGAAAATGATGATTTTCTTACTCACGTTGGCACAGTCAACCGAGAATGTGAGAGATTTCGACTCAGGTCCTTAACAGATGATCAGTTCAAAGCCTTGATTCTCATATGCAGTCTCCAATCTCCTCGTTTCACAGATATCCGAACTCGACTGCTCAATCAGCTAGAACAAAATCCCAAGTTAACATTACATGACATAGCTGATGAATATCAACGGCTGATTAATCTGCAGAAAGACACACACTTGGTCGAATCAACACCTCCGAGAAGCTCTGATATTCGTGCATTACGCAAGAGCAAAAATCTCTCATCAGCTACTCCTGACCCACCTACTTCTCTAATGTTCCGCGGAAATCTACACATACTCGTCCAACTTCACAAAATACGACAAAGAAGACCCCTCCATCACCATGCTGGCATTGTGGCGCGTGGCACTTTGTAAAGTCTTGTCCATACAAAAATCATCGTTGCAGCAAGTGCAAATCATCGGTCACAAAAATGGTTTTTGTCAGCCACGCAACCCAGATATCAAAATCCAGCAAAAGCTCAACAAAATGTTGGTCCTAAATCCCCCAAAAGTCATTGAGTCTACGCGCAACCCGTCAAGTCACAACACCAGCTATGCGGAAATATATTGACCTTCAGATGAATGGTCATGATGCACGTCTGCAGCTAGATACTGCCTCTGATATTACTGTTATATCAGAGAAACTTTGGAATTATATTGGCAGACCACCTATCACCAATACTTCCCAGTCTCTTGTCAGCGCCTGTGGTGGGCGGCTCAAACTAATTGGTGAACTCAAATGTTCTGTTTCCTTCCGCAATACCAAATTCACAGGAATTTGTTACGTCACGAAGAATGATTTAAATGTTTTGGGACTTGATTGGTTCGATCGTTTGCATCTGGCTGATGTCCCACTAAATTCTCTACGCAATACAGTGAAGAAGCATAAAATGCTAGACAATTCCGGACGGAGCCGAAGCCGCAAACCCAACAATCAGACGAAACGACAGGCGTCAACAACAAGCCCAAAGGTCCCAGATAAACCCCCAGGTAAACATCCTACTAATCATCCATCTTCTCAAAAGGGGAGGTGATATGTATCCACATATATATATTTATGTGTGTGTGTGCATGTTGGTCTCTCTTTCTGTTTGCTCGGTTAGTCTGTGACCACTTCACTTGTATGGACTTGTCTCCTTTAATAATGTGTATTCTCCTTATATTATATTATATATAATATGAGTGTTTGTTGACAGTCCGTTGCTTGGTGACATATATCCATATATGTTTGTTGGCATGTCTGCTATATTCGCTATGTATAATTGGATCGACACTCCATTATAATTAGCCATTCATGTTAAGACTGTCTAATGATTTTTCCCACGCTTGTCTGAATTATTTATATATATTCGCATTCACAATTTGTGTGAACTACTTTACTTTACAACTACTTGACTTGCTTACCACTTTGGTGTGAGACCATTTATTTTCGTCTCCTTGTGTTTGGACAATAGAAGTATCATCGCAAACCTAGTGGTCTTCTGATTTCCGCCTTCTCGCGTCAGGACTATTAGTTTCTCGACCAGTCCATAACAATAATTTAGCGACGAGTACATAACAATTTGGCGACTGGGAAAACTAGAACATAACACTCCTGATAGAAAGCTGTTCATCTTAGTACAGTACAGACATTGAAACAGTTAGATCGTCCGCATACTTAACAAATTTCATTTCACCAGAGTGAGGGAAGTCAGAAATAAAGAAAAGAAATAAGGGGAAAGAACAGTGCCTTGAGGGACACCAGCCTCAGTAAGCAATGAAGTGGACGACTTCCCCTGAAATACACTGTACTGCTTTCTCTCTGAGAAATGAGAATGCAGCCATTTGACAACCCAACAGTCAGTTTGAGTTTCAGAAAGCTTGTAAGCGAATTATTTGGGATCGCTAGAGGCTTTAAGTGAAGGTTGAAGATTAAGTAAGAGTAACTTTCCCATAGTTTTTGGAAAAGGAGAGGTAATAGTAGTAGGTCTAAATTTAATACATGTTCCAATAGATGACTTAGGTATAGGAACAATTTTATTGTCCCTCCAAACGGCTGGCACGACATTTCTGGATAAAGATTCATTAAATATGTCCATGATAGAATAACACAGGATATCTACACACTTTTTAAGAATAACACTAGGCAGATCATCTGAACCCAGGCTACAAGAAGGGTTTCAGCGACTGGAGACATTTTAGAATGCCATTTGTATTGAAGCCAGGGAAACAGGTTAAGTTAACACTTGTGATACTAGAAAGTTTGGCATTTGTGTTAGAATGTATGAAAGACTTGTTAGTGTACATACATCAAAGGAACAAGGAATGCTATTCATCTGCCTACCGCCAGTAATTTCTTTGAAAATTTTCCATATATCAGAGACATTTTTACAGGATATAAACTTCTGGTTATAAAATGAATTCAATCGGTGCATTTCAGACTTGATTAGGATTTAATTCTTTTCAAACCAGTATTGTCCTTCATTTTATATAGCTTTTCTTTTACCCTGCGTAGCTTTTGAGTTGAGATGAAGAGAAACGGTCAAATCTCATGAAGAGTGTTTCTCTGAGACAACAGGTGTCAAGACAAAATTTCAGATAACATGTAATATTAGAGATAATGTCATCAAGGGAGTCTTCATTAAACAAGTCCCACCTTGTGTCTTTGAGCATGCTCCTAAGATTTTGAACAAGTCTCCTTAGAGTAACATCCGTATACAGTTTTCTTGGACAGGTGTGAAAAGGTTTTTTTGTATAACTTTCCATAAATTTTGTATAAAACCCGTACAATACAATGATTGGAGTTAAATGTCATACTTGTAGGAATGACCATTTGATGGTTTCAGAATATTCAGTATGCACTCATTCATTGTCAGCAGTCATTTTTTGAAAAAAAAAGACTTTTCACTGCTCTCTATAGGAACTAAACATTCATAACTCACACCATGAATGTTGCAGATGTGATAAAAAAATAACACTGGAATTCAAGATATTACCTCGTCTCTGTTTGAAACGTACCAGGCTGACGTATCTATGTCTCACTTGGTACTCAACTGCTATTTACTACCAGATATGTCTCGAAGGTCTAGCTGCCTATAAAATCTGTCAGTTTGTCAGTAAATACACCAAGAAAGACTGACTAACTGATTCACATTCACAGTGGTGACAGGAGAAGTGAAACCTCTTTATAGACAGCCTTTTCCTTTTGTTTACATTTACATTTCAAAGATTTAAAACTGATTCAAAGTTGCAAGTTTTGGGCAATGTATTACCTTCTTCAAGACTAAATGATGTTAGTACAAAGTGAGAGGTTAACACTCATTTCTTCATACTTAACAAAATACCGACGAGCAGATAGACTTTGTTTTGATATGTAAATATTAGACATTTCTCAAGAAATGAGAAACGGATGATTTAGTCAAAAGTTTATAGACCTAGTTTATGATACGTATGAAACTAAGTAAGATTTAGTCACGAAATCAGTTAGGCGACCTCAGAAAGACTACGGTATAAAATTACTTACTACTGCTTGTGATTATCTGTTAATATATTCTAACAGATTACAGAGATTTATTAACATTTTCTATTGCCAGTTGCATACTGAAGATCAGACGACCAGAAAGCAGAGGAAACGAGAAACTCTGGGAGCGAACCCATCAATAACCTGTTGCTAAACACACACTAAGGAGACCGTTTGATGATATCGCGAGCCAGTTAGGCTCTCAAATGGAACCTGAGTGGATAACGATGTCTTGGTTGTCCAAGGGTGGCACGGAAGAGAACATGTAAGCATGATATGAGAGTTTATAGGCCATCAATGGGCAGCTGAGGATGACTTTAGAGAATGAAGCAAAATGAGAACAAGCCTTACATTCCACTCGGAACCCAAGGAAATAATAATAATATTTAAACTGAAGTGAATAGCCTTACTTTAGCATGTATACTCCTTGAACAGGTGTCTCAGTGTTACGATGAGTCATAAAAAGAAGTAACTTGCTTTTTGGTCTTTAGTGAGTCAGAAGTCTAATGGATAACACTAGGGCATTTAAAGCAGTGGGTGCTAGGTCAAAGTCCCTCTTTGAATGGAGCAGATACTCAAAGTTCATTGCGTAAGTGAGTCTTCTAGTCTAATTACCAAAGAAAAAACGTTGCTTACTTTCTGCTGAAGAGTCCTTCCAAAGTGTCTTGTTTATATTTCAAGAATATTACATCTTTATTATCTCACCAGACTGAACTACTCACTCTTCCCTCTCTCATTTCTGTTACAATCGGAACCAACACCTTTTGGTCTCCAGAAGGAAGTCTATCTATACTTCCTAATGTATAGCTCACCAAAAGTTCCTTGGGACACGCAAATTCACAAAAGTTCCAAAGATAACAAAACGACGCCTACCGGCTGCCGGAACCTGTTGTTCTATCGCAAAATATTAAGATCAAAACCTCAAAATTAACCCAGCAATGCTGTTAGGCAGCTATATAGACAGGATTATTTAGATATGACGGAGAAGATTTATAGCTCAGGTGGATGATTTTGATGTGGTTGTGTTCTCCGAGCTAGATGGTTTTATTTGCGAAGCTTTCACGTTCAAGATCACCGGGAGAGATGACTAATAAACTAGTGGGTCAAACTGAAAGCACACTTCAGACTTAAGTATGCGCTGAAGACGTTGCCTAGTAGGGCAATGAAAGCTTCGTGAATAAACCATCCAGCTCAGAGAATACAACTATATCAAAAACAGAATTATCTTCTAAGTACAGAACTACTACTGTGGATGAAAATTAGCCGTAATGAATACCTTAGAATCAAATAGGATATTCTCAAACAGGTGGGATCACAACCCTCTCCACAAGGATCACACATCAACAAGTCCCAGAGACAGTAAAAGGTCAGAATTGCCTTCAGTTACACAAAAAATATCAATGTATCGCACAATTACAGAGAGAAGCACTGAAATTAAAGTTTAAGCAAGAACAACCACAAATAATAAGGATGAAGTTAACATAGAATATTCAAATATCAGAATAATGATAACATACAGTGTATGATAAAAATGGATAATAATTACAAAGTTAGCTGAAACGTCGAAATTAGTGTATATGTTGTGATTAGTTCTATAAGGAGGGATTTCTTAAACAATTCTTGCCTTCAATTGTTCGTTTTGCAGGGATCTGACTGGTGACAGGATTTTATCACGGAATGACATCAGTTACAGGAGAACATTGGCTCTTAATATGGACGTTTCGACAGTGTTTTAATGTTAAAATTTTATTATTTAGTTAATTGTGGCTAGCATTACAATCCAGCACTCGCGTTTCATCCTGTTTAAACCGACTAGACCGGTCGATAATACCTCAAAACAATCAGTATCCGGTTCCACTCTCGATGGGAAGACTATCCTTCATCGGAATTGCAGGTACATCTATTTTAAAAAGCCCAAATAAAACGGAACGCTTGTCTTGTCCTCTAATGTTAACCAACGGAAACCGTATAATGTTTTGCGTTTATAAGAAATAATTTCACTAATAAAATAATCAATATGACGTCATTTTAACTTTAGGACTGGTTGGTTACAGGATTTCATTATAAGCTGACTTCGCTTAGAGAACCATTGGAAAACCTGCAGGGAGTACTGGACAACTGTTTTATCCTAGTTTTGAACTCTTTATCAGTACCCACCCACCACCAGGGTTCGGACCCAGGTCCCTCTGGTTACAAGGCGAGCTAGCTCATAGGCCATTAAGCCACTGGGAACCGATCCAATGGCCACATCATGAATTCTAACTTCTGCCAATTCACGAAATAGTACGACAGCCGGTAGGGTATTGTCTTTCGCGAGTTTTTGTCCTCACGCCCGACCTGCTGCACTCTACTGGTCAGGACTTCCCATTAGGTACCCAGGTAACTACCTGCCTGAGTAGGGCCAGCAGCCAGTGAGCATTTCATCGATATTCAAGTATTGTTTTGTAGGATTTGATTGATTGTTTACAGGACTGGTTACAATCTATCAGTAGTGTAACGTAGTATATGTTTATGACTGCATACTGCATTTCAAAGGCCGATTTTAGGGAAGAGATGATTCATTCAAATATTTTGGGAGGATTTGTATGTATTACTTTGAAAAGTTCATATATGTTATTCAATAGTGTTGAAAAAAATATGGTATAATAAAAACAGTCATACATTTTTCTGTTAATTACTTTCTTTAGTTTCTCTTCTCTACAAATACATCCTATTTCAGTTTAACTTTTCATAAGGTAGGCTGAAAAATAGAATTGTTGGTAAATATTGTTCCTACGGATTCTTATGATTTGATGTTAAATGTATTTACAGTGTGAGGTGAATAGAAATGGAATGGGGGCAAAAGCATTGTGTAGTACAGTAAACACCTACATACATGCGCACACAAGACACGTGATACATGTTAACATAACATAACAATTTCGCTTTATTCCAGAAACAGTACTTGTGGTACAGTGTGGAATTTTCAGCACATATCTACAATACTGCGTCTAATTTCATCGTACATTTGAAAGGAGTATTACAAAAAAAATAAAATATATAAAAAACCCCAACGAAAAAAACCAAAAAAGAAACACAGAAATAACAAAAAAAACAAAAGAAAAAAATGCAAATAAAAATACCAAGTGTAAAGGAAGATAAACACAAATAATGAAAAAATATTTCAGTATTGGGTAGTGGAAGCTACGATATGTGTATGCGTGGTGAACAGTAACAGCTATAATCATAAGGGAAATTATGAGATGTTCTTAAGAATGTTTATAGCCAAGATGATCAGTTAATTTGATTGAACAACACTAAGCAATCATAGAATAAACACTTCAGGTTGTGTTTTTTTATTGTCAGCACTAATGCGGTGTTTGTAGTGGTAGTGTGAGGAATCATGCATAATACAAAAATTTTAGGATGCTGATAACGGTGTTCACAACCAAGATTGTCAGTTAAATATTGCCGAACAAAAAACAACCACAAAACTAATATTACATGATGGTTAATGACAGGACAATTTCTTATTACTCACAGTGCTAATATAGTCGGAACCAGTAGATACACAAAAGAAGGAATAGAATAAAGAATAAAAAAGTAAGCCAATGATAATAATTTTAGGTAGCTAAGTATGTTTAAGAAAGTTGTTCACTATAGGGTACAAATAAGAGAGAATAAGGGAGAAATAACAAGGGCCAAAATTATGTTATTAACAACAAAGCAAGTCATAGGTTTCGCGCTTAACATTGTCTCTGTCACTTAGAACACGGGCTGGAAATATGGTATCGTTGAGTTCCTGTACTTTGTTGTACGAGCATATATTATTTTGTACTGATTTCTGGTTCTACCTGATGAGATGCAGGGAGAGAATTGGGAATAGAGGGGGTCTTAGGGGTCGGAGAGTATGGTTTTAGACCATTTTTCGCATGTATTCAGATGCCTTTCTACTAATGTAGTGACGAGCTGACTGAGTTTTACACCACTAGTCCTACTGACTACCTTCAACATCCTCCTCAGGATGATGTAGTCCTTTTTCACTAACCCAGGAAAGATTAACGAGGAGTGATCAAGTAGAATATGTAAGATACGAGGGTTGACAAATTGTGAAAGTGGAGATTGGGTGATTCCAGGTAGTCTGAGTTTCTTAATGTAGTAGGTTAGACGAAACACTTTCTTGGAAATCATTTGGATATGAGATGACCAGGTAAGGTTGGAAGATATAACTAATCCGAGGTATTTTGCATTAGACTTTGTTTCAATTATAGTCCCCTCAATGCTACAGGCTTCATGAGTGCTTACTAGTGTTTGTACATCTCGTTTATGCCTAAAAGAGAAGTCGATAGTCTGGCATTTTGAGGGATTCAGCATAAGGTCATTCAGTTTAGACCACTGAGTGATGTCAGACAGGAAGCTATTTAATTTGAAGCAGTCTGACTGAGACTTAACGGGAAGCGAGACAGTCAGGTCATCTGCATATTTGACGAAGTTGATTTCGTCTGAAAGAGGTAAGTCATGTAGGAAGAAGGAAAAGAGAAACGGCGAGAGAACAGCACCCTGAGGAACTCCAGCTTCAGTAAGCAAAGGAGAGGAAGCTACACCATTATATACCGTGTACTGCATCCTATTGGAGAAGTAAGAGTGCAGCCAGTTGATAGCCCAGGACTCAGATTGTGTAAAGCTAAGCTTGTTTAACAAAAGGCCTCTAGGTACAGAGTCAAAAGCAGATGTGTAATCAAGGAAAGTACAACGGACATACTTGGCCCCTTTGTCTAAGGAGGATACAATGTTGTGATGAAACACAGCAGCAGCATCCAAAGTACTTCCACCCTGTTTGTAAGCAAACTGCTTTGGATCGTTTGAGAAGTTTAGGGAGGGAACGAGTTTTTGTAACAGTAATTTCTCCATTAGTTTCAAAAAAAAATGTTGGCTAAATGCTAATCTGCCTGTTCAATGAAATCATAAATAATAAATCTATGATTAAATATCGCACACAATTATTATCATAGGCGTCAAATCAGGCAACCTTTAAATAAACAATATCGAAATTTAGACAGAAATAGTAAATTATTTCATGGATGGCAACTAGCAGTGGAATCGACGATGCCTTATGGTTCAGTTTGTGGCTCGTCATCTGGATGTACGTGTATTCTGCAGTGAGCGATAATGTTCCCACCAAGGCTCGCACCCAGTCCCCACAATTTCAAACTGAAACCGAGCACTTCGGTCCAATCAATAGAACGGAAAATTTAAAATTCAATTGAAGAAATACTATATTATTTGAAGAAAAACTCCCTAATTGACGAATTGATATAAGTTAAGATTATTTGATAAAAAACACAGTAATGATTCAGTATTATTCACTGGATGACGATTCGTGCACAATGTATTGATTAGAATCACATATCTGTGTATTCACAATTTAATAACTGGCTCTTTACTATCTCAGTCACCTCCTGTTTTTATTGCACTTTCCCATATATCTGTGATATATGCGTGTAGTTATTTCGACTGCACATGTTTCTTAGTGGTTCGATAATCAGGGATACGGCGAGTAACCTCTCCCTACACTCAAGTATATTGCTTTGTGATACTTCATCTTATCCATCCTAGTGTGTGATCATGCACAAGTGAATGAATTACAGTGGGGCACTTCCTTTCCAGATTACTAAATCCACTGTGATTACATGGTAATTAGTGATTGAGTTATACTCATTAAACCCGATCTACATGATCTTTAGGATAACAAAATTTGTCTGTAAGTGAGTTGGTTAAGAATACAACATCCGGACTCTGGTATACATTCCTAATAATGGCAGAATTATAAAGGTTCGGAATTCCTCAGTATTTATACGAATTTCATGATACACGATATTACTTCTATTTACTGATCCGTTTGAGGAAAACACCAATTACAGTGTAATGACGTGAGGTCAATAACTAGCAGTTCTTGTCAATTACATTAACAGAAATAATCTAAACACAGAACAATTGAATCTGCCAATGGAATAAATCTTGAAAAAAAGCCCATTCATTGCAATATATTCACTAATAAGTAATAACAAACTAGCATAGAAGAGGAGAACATAGGGTAAGAGTATTAGGAAATAAAGCAGTTAAGTGGATGACGCACTTACCAATTAATATTTCTCCATCGAATCAATCACAAATATCTTCAGTCCGAAGGACACCACGCCCATAACAGATACATTGAAAATATAAAAAAAAATACAGCGGAAGATTAAATTATACGAAACGAGATATTCACTTGTGTGAATATACTCTAATTAGGATGTTTTCTCTAATGGAAATTTTTACTGTTTGTCTTCCCTTGGTAGATCAGATAGTGAGCATAGACTGACATCAAATTGTATGCATACACACACAGTGAACTATCCTCTGTCATTCTAAACTCTCAAGACGAATATTAGAATTGTGTGAAAAATATGCTGTTATTGAGAATCTCGGCTAAATTGTAATGAGTTATTCTAGGGCTTCGTTCTTCAAATTGGTCCGAACATCTTCAAGGAGATAATCAAAACTGAAATATCAAAGGAGATATACAAAAGGGGAACTTCTTTTCTTTAAAATTTTCCTCCGATCATTCAGAATTATGAATAGTTATCCATCGCCAACTAAACAAAATTTCAATTAGTTTCTCAGTTGAGTTTGGACCAGTCCTCTGAATGGACACCTTGGAAATATTTATTCATTTCAACTTCTCTGAGATTTATACCAAAATAATTTTTACAATTACCTACTTCTCGCTTGACGCCTAATTATTTTGAAACTATAAGGTCAAAGAATATTATAACTGTTTGGAGGGTTTCCTGTCATACAATGAATAACAACCACAACAAATCAAGTAATAGTGTATCTTCCTAAGAGAGCTTACCCTGTAACCACCAAAACCAACGTGTCGTCATCTAAAAGCTGGAAACCGATCTTCGCGTCCTGCTGTATAGAGTTATCCAAAACTACCAAAACTGCAAAAATCCAATTGTTCGCAACAAAATCTGTGATATTATTTAACAACAACAACAATATACCAAAAACTCAAAATTACCTCAACAATGTCGTCAGGCAGCCATCAAGATCAGCGAGTTCTCATGTACAGAATAAGCACTGGACAGCAAAATTACTTATCCAAAATCAACTGTATAATGCACCCGAGAATTAGGAAGAGTATTCACAACCAGGTGGGATCAAAACGCTCTCTCGGCAAAAAATCATGCACCAAACACTTCCCTCAGATAGTTCAGGGTCGAAATCTCCACGACCAACATTGATTAATCAAATAAAATCACAATATCTAAGCACCATTCAATCAAACGCATAACACAATTGCAAGAAGAATTATTTAAATTATGGATTGGACAAGAAGCAAGACAAATAATGAGGATTAAGTCGACAGGTGTTATGCAGAACCACTCTCTGCTAACGGATTTTATGCGTCGGTGGCACAGTGGCTAGGACTCTCGCCGACCATGCATATGGTCTGGGGTTCGAGCCCTCGCCGACGCACACCTTGATATCTATGGTCGGCCTGCGAAATTTGGGCTACCGATATCCATGCTGAAAATTCCATACTTGTACCAAAAATACAATGGGGAATCAAGCTGTAATCAAAATATATATATACTAATTCTAATATTCGTCTTGAGAGTTTAGAATGACAGAGGATAGTTCACTGTGTGTGTATACAATTTGATGTCAGTCTGTGCTCACCATCTGATCTACCAAGGGAAGACAAACAGTATAAATTTCCATTAGAGAAAACATCCTAATGAGAATATATGTAGGGAAGATTTCGTGTTGAAAACGCAGCAATTTAATACATATTTCGGTGTCATAGGAGGCAAGTGAGGTGGGAAAGCACGTGTGAAACATCCTACAGTATCTCCTCTCTCATAAATTTCTGTGGTGATTGACAATTTCTATCTCTGTATTGTTTAAATACTTACTGTTGACTGTTGATATGTTTCTTATATGAATTGCATAATAATTCCGCTAAATACAAATTCCTGAGTTCTGCCCTCTCTGTGTTTTGTTTGGATTCGTGTAATTCGGTCATCTTGAAATACTAAAACTACGACTAAAATAAATTACTACAAATTGGCGTCGCGATGGAACTAAATAACCTGGGAAAATTTCCTATAAATGGTACTCCGCGGGAGATTGCTGATTATTTGGAATGCTTCGATGCGTGGTGCATTTCAAAGAATGTTCGGGATGACAAAATACCAGCACATTTCATCACTGCTATTGGGCTAGATGCATATAGCCTAGTGAAGAATCTGGCGTTTCCAGATAAACCTATTTCTCTGTCATATGACAAGATTCGTGAACTTCTGATAAATCACTTTCATGTGACTACATTTGAGACCAGAGAGAGGGCTCAATTCAATAAACTGGTTCGTGCTCCCAACCAGAGAATTAGAGACTTTATTCTGCAACTCCAAATACAAGCTTCAAAGTGTAACTTTGGAGATCAGCTGCATACTCAACTACGTGATCGTCTAATTGCTGGAATCAATATTCCTAAATTAGAGAAAGAGTTAATTCAGATTCCTTCTTGTACTTTTCAAACTGCTAAAGATTTATGTATTACATATGAAGATGTCAATAATGAATACTCTGCTCCCACTACGTCAATGTCTGATGTTATGCTTTCTAAAGTCGAAAATACAAGTGGTCATGGAAAGCAATCCAAACTGCCGTCCACAGGTAATAGAATGCAGCGAGAGATCAAAAACATTAAACCGTGTTTTTCCTGTGGAAAGTTACATCTACGAAGCACTTGCCGTTTTCGGGGTGCTAAGTGTCACAAATGTGGTAAAGTTGGACACATCAAGACGGTTTGCAGAAGTTCGAATACTTATGTTGCTCAACATTCTTATAATTCTCCCAAGCTGTCTAGTAAAATGGAGTCAATGTGTCTTTCAACCTTTCAAAATACTCAAGCTAATCCAATGAAAACCTCCACTACAAGTTCAGCAACTCAAGCATCAACTGTTTTCAAAAATGAGGTAGCTGAGTTACAATGCGAACTGTCGAAAACACGAAAAGACCTGAATGAGATGAGAGAGCAACTGATTAAAATGGAGGAATTACTGCATATGCATAGACTGCGTCTGTTGAATGCAGAGCATACAAGTACCCGTGAAAGTCCTGCAAAACTATTCAAATCTCGAATTCTCAAAAAGCATCTGATGTCCACGACTTCTAATGTACATTATTACAAAGGGAATGATTATAGACCTTCTGTTGGAATTATACTACAAAAAATGGGAAATCGAGTGGTGAAGATATTAGACATCAAAGATCACTCAGTTCATAACAGACACCTGGACAAAGTGACAATAAATGAAGTAGGTCGTTCCAATTATTATTTTAATGATTCCGCTAATAATCCTGATTTTGTAGATAATTCAGAAATAAGTCCAGATAATACTGATGAAAATAATATCACAGAATCAGTTAGGTCGCAGCTACTTGCAAGCAAACCGAGACATCGTTATAAGTACGCAAGGAGACATTCGACGTGTGGCGGATGTGGTGATTGACAATTTCTATCTCTGTATTGTTTAAATACTTACTGTTGACTGTTGATATGTTTCTTATATGAATTGCATAATAATTCCGCTAAATACAAATTCCTGAGTTCTGCCCTCTCTGTGTTTTGTTTGGATTCGTGTAATTCGGTCATCTTGAAATACTAAAACTACGACTACAATAAATTACTACAATTTCTCTCTCCATTTTCATCCTTGAACACACAAACCCGAGTTTCCTGTCATAACACATATGTCAGTGATAAAGTGAAAAGTTCGATCTGAAGCTGTAATTTGTTGTGTTGTTTATATTGGAAAGAGGAAATATTCAAACTATACACAATGTATTTGTTGTGTTGGCGGTACATAGAACATGGTCAAAGCTGTTAGTATGAAAACTGTAAGTAAACACATTTTGTAAATGTTAAGGTCATATGTGAAAATTCGTAAATCGCCTCTGTTAACTATTTGTACATGAAATGTGACTTCGGGATATTATATTTTACGTCTCGATGTAACTTATGACATCAGGGAGTGTGGATTTTTAATGTAGAGGAATGAATACGTATAGATTTTATTGAAATCTACGTGATATATTTATTTACCTATAGGTATAGGCAGAGCTGACCATATTTCTAAATTAATGTAGTCGTAGAATTTGGGTACAGTCGGAGGGAGTAAGTCCATATTGGATAAATGATATTGGAAACAATTTATTACTCGTTCTGTGAATTATAATGTCATTGTTGTGACAATTCTGTTCACACTGAATACCGTACATTTAGTAATTTTCATTGGAATTAATATACTGGCATTTACTGTCTTCAAATGATATAATAATCGATGATATATATCATCTGAACCAGTAGTATTCCATCCGAAGCCTTCGGCAGTACTACTTCACAGTGTCCCTCCTCCATTTCATCTGAAGAACTCCTGGTGATGGTTAGAAGTATGTTCGATATAGTGTGTGAATATGAATTTTGACTCATTCTCCTAATTATATTGGTTATTGAAACAATATGAGAAGGAGTGAACACGATGCATTTTGATGGATGGAAATTGTTGGTATCCTTATGATTTGATTTGACCCGACTGATGTTATGTAATGTATTAACACAACTGAATAACTCGTTTCATCTAATCTAGTCGCTGGTTGTATTTTATTGTAATTTACCATATATTTGGGAGAGGTTGGGAGTCATTTCGACTGAATATATTTGATATTGTTGTAATGAACAGATTGTCAGTAGTTATCCGTGCCCCCACCTAACCTCATTACTTTTCAATACTGTCAGGTTCTCCTATCCTATCATATTACAGTTTGTGATTTCATGCATATGAATGCATTGCAACAGTTGAGCCTTATTCGAGATTTATTGTCTTAGAAACATCAATTTTTTTGTGTGTGTGAATTATTTCCTGTTTTCTCACAATCTAATTGATGGAGAACCATTGGTAATTAACCTCACAGTCATTAATTACACTGTAATTAGTGTTTTCCTCAAATGGATCATTAAATGGAAGTTATGTTGAATATGCTGAAAATAATGTGAATACTGAGGAATTGATATGACTAATAATTCTGCCATTATTGTGAAGAAACATGAGAGTCCCCTACGTAGGATTCCTAACCTACTCACTCAGAGGAAATAATTGTTGGCTACAGGACCCTTTAGATCCGCTTAAGGAGTATGACACATTCACTAATTACAATGTAATCACAGTGAATCAAGTATTGTGGACAATTAATTGACCATTGCATTTCGTCCACTTGTGCGTTATTACACACTGGAATTGGATAGGATGAAAGTGTCATAATTGGATATACTTGAGTGGCTGGAGAGGTTAATCACCGAATCTCTAATCATCAAATCACTAGCGAACACGTCCAATCGAAATAACTCGACGCCTATACAAGATATAAGGGTAGGTGTAATGAAAACAGGAAGCGATGAGACTCTAAAGAGCCAGTTGTTAAATTGTGAATATGCAGATATGTGATTCTAATCAATAAATTGTGCACGAATCGTCATCCAGTTAATAATACTGAATCATCACTGTGTTGTTTTACCAAATAAACATATCTAATATCGGTTGGTGAATCGCCTTATTCTCCTTCTGAGTTGTTTTTCGTCTCTTTTTCCCTTTCTTTCTGTTTATATCTGTCTGTCTCTAGACTAAAATATTCCATGTGCCTGATTTGATGAACAGCGTCATCATTGATCTCGTTAACGTAACACCCAGTGATCGGTGTTAGTGTATGTCAGTTTAATATCATGTAAAATGTGCATAAATCAATTGGTCAAATCCAAGCAAAAAGTGAGTATGATATATGAAGTGAACTTACTAACTAACTAAGTAACTTTAGAGATAAATTTGAAGTCTCAGATTAACACATTTGTAATAACTGAACACTGTGGTAGTATGTAATTCCATATATTAATTAGTTTATTGGATATATCACACAGTGAAAAAAATATTATTTACTGGATAACCTTTTTAACATAATTTATTGTTTATTGAATTGAATTTTTGATTTTCCCGTCGATTGATTGGACCGAAGTGCTCGATCTCAAGTTGAGACGTCGGCTTCTTGTGCAGATGCTTCGACGATATCTGGGGATTTAATTAGTATACAATTGGTGGATGGTGGCTAGCGGTGGAATCCAGGATGCGCATTTCGTCCTATTTGGGACTCGTCAGCCGGATGTACCTGCATTTCTCAGTGAGTGATGATGTTCCCACCGAAGCTCGAACCCAGTGCCCATAGTTTCAAACGCCAAAGCGTCATCCACTAGACGACTTGGGCCACGAGAGCCACCTCTTGTACAACGGGTCATATTAATTATTGAATTGAATTTTTGATTTTCCCGTCGATTTTTTCCGTCACTTCGGTCCAATCAATCGACGGGAAAATCAAAAATTCAATTCAATAACTAATATGACTCGTTGTACAAGAGGTGGCTCTCGTGACCCAAGTCGTCTAGTGGATGACGCTTTGGCGTTTGAAACTATGGGGACTGGGTTCGAGCCTCGGTGGGAACATCATCATTCACTGAGAAATGCAGGTACATCCGGCTGACGAGTCCCAAATAGGACGAAATGCGCATCCCGGATTCCACCGCTAGCTACCATCCATCAATTGTGTATAATTTATTGTTCTTAATCATATCAAAAGTAACTAACCAACTTTAGAGCTCGATTTTTATAGTTTTCACTTTTTCTTTCCATTTGTTGTGTAGGTAATAGAATTCTCTAGGTGTTGAATTATTCCTATTGCATGTATTCTTAATTGATTAAATAAATAAAGTCTAGCTACTAATCTCTCCCTCCACCAGGTTATATTAGATTCAAGAAACTGAACTTTGACATATACCGTATGGTTGTGTGTGAATGAACTTGTTCGCAAGGTTTCTTGTCTTAGGAGGGTCTACTAGACTAGATTTTACTGCGCTAATCTAATCGATACTGGCCTACTGCTATGACTTTCGTGCCAAAGAAAACACTTTATTTGAATCTAGAATTCAGGGGAGACCTAGCAGCAGATATCCTTAAAAGGAGAATCTCTAGTTCCCTAAAGAAAACTTTTCTTGTAGAAGTGATTTTCTCTAGCCGCCCACTGCTTCAGAGCAATATGAAGGCTAGACTTCCGCATATGAACACTTTAGTGTGCTGAACTTCCTGCCCTTTTCCCTCTTATGTATTTCACTTATCAAGCACTGTAAGCTATTAATGTCATTACTATTCGTTCTTTGCCTTCAAGATGGGACTTAGGGCTTTGGAAGGACATCGTCCTGGTAACTGGCTCCACGACTTCCCAAAAATTCTCATTTCTTTCTCAAATGATTTTCTCCATGTCATCCTCAGTCATCCTAATTGTCTCTTCTGATTAGGATCGTACTGGGTTACTTTGCAAGTGATAGGATTTTTAGATCTCCTTAGAGTGTTTAAGGTATTAGGAAAGCTAAATTATTGTGTCTAGCGGGTTCTACAACATCCTATAACCAACAAAATACTTGTGTCTATAATCGTTGTTAGACATCTGGTGACAAAATAGGTTATGCAATTTGTAAAATGATTCATGGAACGCACAAATGTGCGGTACTTACATTTGGTGCATATCCACTCCTCATGCTATGGAGGAAGAGTTTCAACTTTTTTTAAAAATCCTAATCCAAAATGGATATCTAACGCGTTTTATAGACAAAAATATACAGTTAAGACCCACGATATGTGATTTAACGTCTATATCCAAGGAAATGTTACATACGAACCTCGAATTTAAAGATGACTTAGATGGTAAGATTTCTAAAAAGAAGGATCTCACACTCCTTGGGAAGAGCTTTGGCTGCAGCATCAGTGCTAATAGTGCTTTCTGGTCGACCATTACCGTTCAATAACCCGAAGGACAAGATACTACCAGAAACCGAATCTATGAATGTTTCCTGGTTTATCTGCTCCTGTGGAGCTAAATATATTGGCTATTCCACGTGGGTTTTGTCCAAAATATTACAAGAACTCTATCCCACGTGGTTATGAAGAGGTGGAAGTGGGGCTACAAGAAACGCAATAACTGAACCACTAGTCCATACTGGTCACTTTATTTCTACAGGCTCCTCCCTGGTTGAAATTCGCTACTTTCTTGGTGAATACCGTTCATATTTACGCTACTGTAATGACAGGCACCCTTAGCCAACGACTAGTATGTGTTCAAGGTCATTGGAGCGTTCACACCCGTGAGACGCTATTGTTTAAATTTTCCCATCATCAAAATATTTCAGAAAAGGGAAGATTAAGCGAAATGCACTTAAACATGTGTGGAGATTAGTGATCTTAAACTACGTGTTGCATGATGTGGAAACAAATGTCTAGGAAATTAGATGTTTGTAGAAAGACATACAATGTAACAGATGAAAAAAGTAAAGAAAAAGGTAGTTAAGACAACACTGCTAATCACCATAATACTAAATAAAAAATACGAGACAGAAATATTATTTAGAACAGCACGTTTAAGCCAACAATATTGTTTTCAATTACCTATCATTGGGCTTAAATCTAATATTCATAACTCTACAAATAAAAATTCAAATATAAACCAATCATGGTGTTTTGTCTATAGGATAATACGATGATGAATATAAATTGTGCAATTAGTCAAAATAGTAAGAATGATAATAATAATGGTTTTATCAATAATAAGGATGAAAAAGTGAGGCAAACTGTGATAATACGAATAACGAAAAACAAACAAATATTCAGGTAGAAGTAATCGATAAAGGCTAAGAAAAACAAATGAACCGATTAAGTAATACTGAGTTGTAAGGGAAGGAGATAAACTGTGTTTTAATGTAGTTGTGATAAGATTAAGGGATGAGAAGAAACGGGTTGAAAATATAAACAAGGGGTGGTGTAGAAGTCATTAGTTGATTATGTCTTAACAGGCCAGCAAGGGAGGGATAATGGCTGTACGAACTTCTTTCGAATGCATAGTTTAGGCCTAATAGTTCGAATGCCTATCGCCTAAGATATGTGCAGTAGGAGAATATGAAGTCTATCGGAAAGATTCGGTGGGGCACAATGAATTACCTTGGAAGCTTTTGTTTTCTCCATTACATGAGGACTATGAACTAAATGTGACGAAATTGAGCTACGGATTGCTGTTGTCTATCCTTAGACAAACCACAATAGCAGATGTTAATTAGTGACACATTGGCTAAGTTGTATGGCAGTACGCCCAACACAACAGTCACCACAGATTCAGTTGAACTGATAAACGCACGTAGATGTGGTAAAACTATCTTACTCACCATTTAGCCAATGAATTCTCTCATCACGTAGAAGCTGGATGTTCGACTGATTCAAATAGCCTATAAGACATTAAAGAGATCGATGTAAACGAAGACAGCACAAAGTACAATACTCAGATGGCAAACTCTCTGAGTTCAGTGCCCGTAAGTCAGGTCTGATGGTCCCGAGCTCTGTCCATCGTGAGTTCATACTTACTGAATAGTCCCAGTGCCTATCAGAACTCTGGCCAATTCCTGTTTACAATTTAAGAGATTTATATTAGAATACTTCTAATATACAATTGGTGGATGGTGGCTAGCAGTGGAATCCAGGATGAGCATTTCGTCCTATTTGGGACTCGTCATCTGGGTGTACCTGCATTTCTCAGTGAGTGATAATGTTCCCACTGAGGCTCGAAGCATCTGCACAAGAAGCCTACATGTCAACCTTAGACCGAGCACTTCAGTCCAATCAATCGACGGGAAAATCAAAAATTCAATTCAATAATTAATATGACCCGTTGCACAAGAGGTGGCTCTCGTGGCCCAAGTGGCCTAGTAGATAACGCTTTGGCGTTTGAAACTATGGGCACTGGGTTCGAGCCTCAGTGTGAACATCATCACTCACTTTGAAATGCAGGTACATCCGGCTGACGAGTCCCAAATAGGACGAAATATGCATCCTGGATTCCACCGCTAGCCACCATCCACCAATTGTATACTAACTAAATCCCCAGACATCGTCGAAGCATCTGCACAAGAAGCCGACGTCTCAACTTGAGATCGAGCACTTCGGTCCAATCAATCGACGGGAAAATCAAAATTCAATTCAAGAATACTTCTAACTTGATAGTCAACATATAAATGTCTAATGTAACTAACCAGATGTTTTATAGGCACAAAAACTGAGATAGTCTCTTGTATTTTTTGTTATCATGATAATCATCAGAAACAGTTTAAGAAGTTTCCTAATTAGTTATTACGTTAATCATAACTTATACAAACTTATTAATCACAATTAACACTTTTACTTACTAATATATATATATATATATGCATTTTTTAAGATACTTCAAAGAAAACCCGGATCACATGAAAAAACGCACTCTGATACACCTTATTTATTCAGTCGCAAAGATAAAAGGCATTTTATTGTTATTATTATACTTTATTCACTCGCCTTTATCCATCTCACTTCTCCTTAATACTCTTAATACATTGATAAAAACTGTGCTGAGTATGATTTGCTTACACGACAGCTGGGTACTGGCAGCTGTGTTTACAGTGAAATAATCATCTGATTAGCAGATATGTCTCCTAGTTCAACTGGTAACATCTCGCAACTGTCATTCTAGAGGCCGATAACTCGAATCCTACTGTCACCCAGGTTTTTTATTTCATCTCTAACCGTCTCTAACAATTCGTAGAGCGTTCATTGTAGCATTTCTATACTTCACGTTCTCTACATATGCTTTTATTCACAAAAACCGCAAAGACAAGATCCCGCTATTGGCAACTCCAATGTGTATTTACCAATTCGACTGCTCTTGTGGTGCTAAGCACATAGGCCGTACCAGCAAGATATTGTCTAGATGTGCCTATGAACACTGATCAGCAATGTGGTCCAAAGGAGATTCGTAGAACAGTCAACAGCTCAATTTTGGAGCATATTATTACTTCTGGTTAGGCAGCATCAGGCACAGGCTTCTTTCAAAGTCGTATATAAAGCACGACTAAACCGTTAGAAAGGATTTCGCTTACATCTTCTTCATACAACTGAAGCCTAAGCAATCCTTAAGGAGAAACCTGAACCTGGCGTTCAGAAACGTATCATCCAGCCTCTTTTATTACCATGGCCTTAGTCCTATTTCTTTTCCTTTTTGCAATTTTTCTTCTTTCTTGGTTTTCCTGAATAACTGACTGTATAATAGGCTCTGTGTAGTTTGTTTTATGTTTTTCACAACTCATTTTCAATCTTAATATAAGTATAAAACTTGGGCACTGTGCGGTAGAGTATAACTCCATTATGGATAAGATTTTATTGTGATAAGTCACACAGTGTTGTGTTACACAGTAATATTAACTGATGACCATGCTTCGAGCATACATTATTACCGCTCATAATCATATCAAGTTACTCCCACTTTTTTCCTTCATTTATATACATGTGTGGAATTGATTAAACATTTGAATAAAAATCAATATAGGATAATGTACATTCAGAAATAATAATTATATGCGTGTTATTGATCACAGTCAGATGGGAAATAAGACGAGTGTTTGTTTTTATAGTCATAATAAGTAACTTGTTAGAATGTTGTGATGTGTTTGAATTGAAATAGAATTTTAAGATTACTTATTATCCTCCTCGGATTCCACTGGTAATAATAATCTTCCATATTTCTGGTATTTGCATTCAATCATTTCTGTTGGATGTGTTGGATGTAGACTCTCTTGTCTCTTATCAACTATTTCCAAGCAATCATTATTCATCTGTCAACTGATTAGTTGTCAACCATCTTGATTACGTATGACTATTCTTAATTTTTTTTATACAATCGCTACTCATGTACCTTGATTTTTGCTTTAATAACGTTTGACCTTTGTTGTCAATATTCATTGCATAGATGAACACCCTTCTAAATAACTGTACAGCTTTGAAGTGAAGTGAGGAAAAGAGAGGGTCTCTTTGCTGACTCATGTGTTCTGAACTGTACGAAATGGAATTTCTTATACTTGGAAACGAGTTTATCAAGACGTTGCTTTCACTTATAGTACTATTATATCTTTTTCTGCATCATAGTCAACTGTGTATTAATGTTCTAGAGGATGAAGGATGGTGACGAGCACAGATGACACCACAGTATGCTTGGATAATGCTTCATCCTCCAAACTAGTTTATTCAACCTGAACCAGAGGACAGTTTTATTATTATTATTGTTCCTTTGGGTTCCTATTGGAACATAGGGCTTCAACTGCACGTCTCCGCTCGCTTCTGTCTTCTGCTGTACTTTTCACCTGCATCCAGGTTAGTCCATACTGTTTCAACTCCTCTTCACACCATCTCCTCCATGTCACCCTTGCACTGACGACCCACTCGCCACTTCCCTCTGTCGGCTTCCACTCGAGCAATGGCCTCACGCGCGCGCGATGACACCCAGCGGCCTCCTCAGCCGCGAATGTTCAATCCATCTCCAATTCCTCCTGCATACATTGGTTGGGCGGCGATTGGTTCTTGTTCTGTTTCTTCCCATAGTTTCTTGTTCGTGGTTCTTTCCGTCCTGGCCATCTGATCTTCAGTATAGAGCGAGCGAAAAGAGTTGTTGGTTGGTAAAGGTCTGCAACAGGCTGTTGGAAATATTCTTTGTGACCCGCCCGCCAAGTTTCTGTCTGATCTGTATAGAAGAGCTGACTGACTTGACGTTGTTTGTATTGAAAATCGGACCGAATTTTGTTGTTAATGCTAGCTGAGTGACGAAGATTTCCAGATTGGTTTCAGGTTGGTTGATGAATGTGTTTCTCGCCTTTCCGATTCTCGCTCGATTTCACATCCTCATCCGTTCCTCCTGTAGTTGAGACAATGCTCCTAGATCAGTGAGTGAATGAAGTAACCTCTTTCAAATCCCTCCCGTTGATGGTTATTGTCGCTGGATGTTGCTGTTGTTGTTGTTGTTGGTTGGTTACTTTCATAACCACCGTCTTGTCTATGTTCACTTGGAGTCCTGTCTTCGCCGACTGCTTTTTCGACCATTTTGTCGGTTTTCGCTTGTAAGTCTTCGATTTTGTGTGAGATCAAATATAAATCATCCACGCGCGAAATCCAGATCTTCTAGGTTCTTCGCGTCGGTCCAGGATATCCCTGTTTTCTCGTTTCCCACTGTCTGACGCATAATCCAGTCAGTCCAACACAATTAGGAATATCATCGTGGGTGATAAAAAGCACCCTTGTCTGACTCCTGTGTTTACTCCAAACGCCTTGCTGAGTATTCCGTTGTGGATCACTTGACATGTGCCGTTGTCGTACAGCTAGCTGTTGAATAAGGTTGATGAATATTTGGGGTGGGCCGTAGTACTCGAGTAGTTTCCAAATTACTTCACGGTCAACGCTGTTGAAGGTCTCCTCAAAGTCTATAAAGTTGAAGTAGAGGTTTGATTGCCATTCCATGCTTTGTTCTGTAATGATGATGCGTAGAGTTGCAATTTGGTCAGAACATGATTTGCCTTTCCTGAATCCAGCTTGTGCTGGTTGGAGCTCTGCATTCAGTGTGTCCTTTATTCTCTCCAGGATGATGCGACTCAGGATTTAACTTGGCGTCGACAAGAGCGTGATTCCTTGCCAGTTCTCGCAGAGTCCTAAGTCGCCCTTCTTTGGTAGTTTCACAAGGTAACCTTTCCTCCAGTCAGTAGGCAGAGGATGGTTAGGAAGCTAAAACTGAATCACAGTTAGATTGTCCAAACTACGAAATATATTTCGAGATCTTTAGTATTGAGCAGCAATATATCCTCAGCTAACTCGAGATTGTGCAAGAACAACCAAATATAACGCTACCAAAAGTCAAATGGTGTGTGTGTGTGCGTATTTGGTCATCAACCTTTAGCTGAACCAGTTAGTTGCCTTAGACAGTAAAGATAAACATCCTACGTTGAATGATGACACTGATGAAAGTTGCAGGTTAATAATTTTAAGATTCATTCCATTAATGAAATGTCTACTACAAATATTATTTTAAAAAAAGATTTTTAGGTAATTAAAAAGCGCTTCGATTTTTATATCATCATTTATTATCGAAAATAAACAGAAATTATTATAAAAGTACATTCGTTTCAAGGTAACATGAATTAATTACATGTGCCAGCATATGATATTCTTAGGGTGTTTATTACCTAATAAAAATCTTATTTTTTTTACTAATAAAATATCAGGTGGGAGTTGAAAGATGCTTCTAATGACAAGGTCGTTATTTATCCTATCAACCAGTCAAATTACTAGATAATTAATATGCGTGCATCACTTTGATTGGTTAAAACAATAATAAACAACTTAGCTACACCAGAATGCCATTGAACCTTGAACACATGATTAATTTCAATGCTTTTAAATTTTAAAAAAATTTAATTAATCATCCATCTGAAATAAATAATTTAGCTGAAATTTTATACTAGTTTAGTTTGAAAAATCTATTTATTTGCGATTTAAATGATTTCATGTTATTATTTGTTTGAAAGTATCTAAACAGATGTGTAATTTCAAATTAGACCACAAAAAAGTCATTGAAAACTATGGAGTACACGGCAGCTTTGAGACTTGCAACTATAAGCGTAAATAATCTTATAATGGATTGAACCAAGGATCTTTAGGTTACAAAGTGAACCTGCTGACTAGTCAACCAATGGCAATGAATGCTAACCTCTTAGGATATGTATTGGCGTATGTTACAAGAATGGAATTTAGGCACAATTGTAGAATATGATTCCATATGCTGTTAGGCAGCTGTGTGATTATAAGCAGAGCGTTGGGATTAGTGTGATACACATTTTTAAACTCATGGAAAATTCCCATTGTAACATATAGAAAATCAAAACAAGTGATTCAGAGAAGAGACTCTTTTCAACGAATCTATTATCAAGCTGTACAATCGTATATATATGTATATATATATATATATATATATGGTTTTTTTCAAGAATTATATCCGGTGAGGGAATTGAATCATACATCTGAATGCATAAAATAATAATAATAATATATAGTATGAAATGCAATTAAAAATAAAATGTTTGTGATTATAATCATAGTTAAACGTCAAGTGGCAAAGCAAATTAATGTCATATATAGAATAATTCATAGGATGGATAGAACTTGAAAAAGGGTGTCCAATTACAGGATTAGTAGACAAATCGAATAAAAATAAAACGTTACGTAATATTGTGTGAAATTTACTAGTATAGAATTTATCGTTGTAAAAAAGAATTGATTTAGAATGACAAGTGGTACAAGTGAAATAATAACGGGGCTAGTTTAAAGTGAGAATAGTAATAGTAACAATTGGCGTAATAAAGAAGAGACTACAAATTGAACAGACAAAATGAAAAATTGGTAGAGCCAAAATATGATTGGGGATTTTACAACGTTAAATTCTATACTATAAATTTCACACAATATTACGTAACGTTTTATTTTTATTCGATTTGTCTACTAATCCTGTAATTGGACACCCTTTTTCAAGTTCTATCCATCCTATGAATTATTCTATATATGACATTAATTTGCTTTGCCACTTGACATTTAACGACGATTATAATCACAAACATTCTAATTTTATAAAACACAAAATAATCGAGCAAAGAATATTCTTTTCAATAAATTCCTCTCCTGACTCTACAATTATATATATTTTCAAGTATTGGTTTTGTAGGGATTTTGTTTGATTGCATGGAGGATTTAATCATGAGCTGACATCAGTTAGAGAACCACTGGAAAACCTGCAAGGAAGTACTGGACAGCTGTTTCGTCCTAGTTTGGGACTCTTCATCAGTACCCCCCACCGGGTTCGAACCCAGGACCTTCTGGCTACAAGGCGAGCTCGTAGACCATTGAGCCACTGGGACCCGATCCAATGATCCTTGAATTCTAAATTCTGCCAATTCACGACATAGCGCGACCACTTCGCAATGTCCTCTTCGATGAGTTACTGCCTCATCTTCAACCTGCTGTACCCTACTGGCAGAAGTTAGAATTCAAGGACTATTGGATCGGGTCCCAGTGGCTCAATGGTCTAGAGCTCGCCTTGTAACCAGAAGGTCCTGGGTTCGAATCCCGGTGGGCGGGTACTGATGAAGAGTCCCAAACTAGACGAAACAGTTGTCCAGTACTCCCAGGTTTACCAGTGGTTCTCTAACTGATGTAAGCTCATGATTAAATCCTCCATGCAATTATATATATGTTTATATACATAAAATATACTAGATTAGTAGTCGATTACAATATTAGTGTTTTTTAAGTAATATCAATTTGTAAAGTATGATCAATGCAATTACAGTTCACTAAAAATACTCAGATTATAAGAGTAATAAAATATAATAGCGAATAGAATATCAACTAAAATTAGGAAATTTCCACAAAAATTGAGGATTATTCAAATGTGGATGGCCAAGGTAAGGATAATGTCTGAACTAACTTCTTTTGGATGTATAAATTAGGCTTTTTAATATGGACCCCCACAGCCTCAGTAATATTTAGTAGTCGAACGCTAAAGGCAAAATTGAGATTTGTAGGTATGCGGTAAATGACCCTGAAAGCATGGTTAACGTCAATCTTGTGTTCTGTCTCCACAAGATGAGACAGAATAGCGTTACGAATGGATTTTGTTTGAACTTTGCTTAACCACTATGCAGGGTGATGTTCGGAAATTCGACGAGAAACACGCCTAATTGTATGGCCTATGTAACTGGCTCACTGCACAGGAGCAGTTAAATTGGTGGATACACATGGAAGAGGCGAAATTAGGCAGTTTGTCTTTTACCCCTGAACGCAGAAGAGGAGTGGTTTTAAAGATGCAGCGTAATACGGTAATGCTGTTTTTATTGCATTTCTAAGGCGCTGTGTTAGTATCTCGCTGGTATTGTCCCCAACATATATATAATTGTAGAGCCAGAACAGGAATTTATCGAAAAGAATATTCTTTGCTCGATTATTTTGTGTTTTATAGATGTCTGAATGAATATTTTTGCTATATTTTAATTTTAATTGCATTTCATACTACTATTATTATTATTTTATGCATTCAGATGTATGATTCAATTCCCCCACCGGATATAAGTTCTTGAAAAAAAACCATATATATATACGATTGTACAGCTTGATGATAAATTCGTTGAAAAGAGTCTCTTCGCTGAATCACTTGTTTTGATTTTCTACATACATTTTTAGCACTGCCAGATATCAAAACAAATCTCCTCGGTCCACATAGTCGAATGCCACTATATGATGGAGAAATATGATTCTTATTATGATTATTATTTTCGTTTGTATATATTTACTCTGTCAAACATAATAAAAAAGATATTGAAAAAATTAATCTAGTGTTGAATATTAATTTACAGTATCGAAATATTTCAAAAAAGTGATGGGTAAACAAATTGTGACTAAGAGAGTGATGGTCGGTCACTGGCGCTTTTTGTTGGCTGATTATCGTCATCACCTCCACCTTCTCTATGTTCAATCGAAGCCGTATCTTCCCTGACTCTTCTTCAAAATTACCGGTTTCCACCTCTGCTACAATAAACATAAATTATTCACAAAGTCGACGTCTTCTAGAGTCTTTCCCTTTGTCTAATGTGTAGCCGCTACAGAGATCCCAAGGTGCAGCATTATTGGATATCTGTGATCCGTGAAAAATATCCACCTAGACATAATAATAAGAAAGAAGGGTTCAGTGAGGAAACTCTTTTTAATGAATTCATTCACTACGCTGTACAGTTACAATGATATATCATTATTACTATTATTTTTATTCGTGTACAGCCTGTCAAACATGGAAAAAAAAATTCATAAAACAGAATAAATTAAATTAGTCTGGAATATTGTTTACGCCATCAAAATATCTGAAAATAACCATGACTAATCAGATAGTGGAGGTAACTAAAATTAGACTAAAGGTCACGTAATACGCTAAAAACAAACCTGTTTACGAGAGTTGGGTATCAGTGTAAACAAGTATCCAAATGCATCACGTAACAGGTGAAAGGCTGAATGCAGAAACACGTACAAAACTGATTTTAAAATCATTAGAATTATCCATTGTACATTCTATCAGTTTATTTTAGCTATGGAAATATTATTTCCTGAACATATTATCAATTATAAGTGCATAAATAAACGATTCAGTGTATGAGGAGACTTGTATTAAGTGGTGTGTGACAGTCATAGCCGAGGGTATATGCGTTGAAGTTACATTATTTTGTTGACAAACGTGTCATTGTCATCCTAGACATTATCATCAGTAAAATTCGAAGGAAAAATAAAGTATTCCCGAGTTAGATGAATAATATTTTAGCCACTTTTTTGACTTGAATCTATCTGATTGGTAGTTGTCAAGAGTGTGGAAGAATTCTGTAATTTATACTAGTAAATATTATGTCTTGTAATCGCTTAAAAGAGAGAATAGGTGTGTTACTAGTTGATTTTTCTCCCAGCGAAGTAATTCTAGATCCTTGTCTTGTGAGTCTTATTCATGAAGTAATCTTCATGGTTGCTCTACTGATGTTCAAACGTAACCAATTGTGTTTGAATAGTTCATGGAGCCTGTTATTTTACAATTTGAGATAGTGAAAGTGATTTCATTATATTCAATATTCCCATAGTAAAATTTAGAACAACACATTGAGCGAACAATATGGTTTTCAATTAGATCTCATCAGGCTTAACTCCAATATATATATATATATATATATATATATATATATATATATATATATATATATTGTACACATATAATGCAAATATAAACCAATCATGGTGTTTTGTCTATAGGATAATAAAATGGTGAATATAAATTGTGCAATTAGTCATAATAGTAGTATTGACAATAATAATAAGAGTAATAATAATAATGGTCTTATCAATAATAGGGATGAAAAAGTGAGTCCATGAAACCAACGGCTACCAATACTCCACGTCTTTACGGTCTACCAAAAGTGCACAAACCGCGTATTCCTCTTTGCAGGGCGGAAGTGGTTAGTGAAGATTCTGGATCCTTTGCAAAGAGAAATTATGCAACATAGAATAAGTGATATCTTCGACTTTATTTATAAAATATCCGAGACTAATGTGAGGTATACACGCATGTTATCCATGGATGTATCATCACTATTCACCAATGTAACGCTTATGGAAAAAGTAGAATATATTTGTCAAAAAATCACCAAAAGGCAATTAGACTTAGGAATCCTCTTGTGTAGTCTCAAAGAATTACTTCTTAAATGCACTTTGTGTTCAATAATTCATACATACTATCGACAAGTAGATGGAATAGCTATGGGTGGTTCACCATTAGGCCCAATATTAGCTGACTTCTTTCTCACAAAACTTGAGAACGGGAAATTGAAGGATACCATCAAGGAATTTGATATGTATTACCGATATGTCGATGATACATTTATCTTAGCTGGTGGGAATGTTAACATAGACGAATTGTTGCTGAAATTCAACAGCATCCACCCTTCACTTACTTTTACTTGTGAAGAGGAGCAGGACAATAAACTACATTTTCTGGATGTCGTGCTAAGTAGGCGAGAATATGGGTCACTTGGGAGAAGCTCATTCAAAGGGCAATACACACACTTCCTTAGTTACGTGCCCATTAAATATAAAAGGAATGCTGTTAAAAGTCTTGCGAGCACAGCAAGAAAGATATGTACGGATCACCTCTTACAAAAGGAATTTGAATACATTCACGATTCCTTGACGGAGATGGGCTATTCAAGTAGTTTTACAGGGAAACATATGAAAACATCAGAGAGAAAACCTGAGACTCTGACTCCACGAAAAAGCCTCTATTTATTAAGTTACAATTTAATGGTGACTTATCAAGTGAGATTCTATTCCAAAGACTTTCAAGGAGTATACGAAGAACATTTTACGTAGCACACCTACGTTTGTCATTCTCTAGCCGACGAATGATTGGGACGCAAACGAAGGATAGGCTTGATAGTTTTGTCACATCTATGTGCATTTATCAACTCAACTGCACCTGTGGTGACAGTTATGTTGGGCGTACTACTAGACAGCTTAGCTAACGTGTCATCATCGAACATCTCCCATCGTGGTTTGGCAAAGGATAGACGAAAACAATCCGTAGCTCAATTTTGTCACGTTTAATTGATAGTGGTCATGTAGTGGAGAAAACGAAAGCTTTCAAAGTAATTCATCGTATCCCACTGAATCTTTCTAATAAACTTCATATTCGTCCACTGCACACACATGAGGCGATAGGCATTCGAACTATGCATTCAAAAGAAGTTCGTACAGCCATTATCCCTACCTTGCTGGCCTGTTAAGACATAATCAACTAATAACTTCTACACCACCCCTTGTTTATATTTTCAACCCGTTTCTTCTCATCCCTTAATCTCATCACATTTTCATTAAAAATGTGTTTCATTTACTTCCCTTACAATCTAGCATTACGTACTCAGTTCATTTGGTTTTCTTCGCCTTTATCGATTACTTCCACCTGAACATTTATTTGTTTTTCGTTATTCTTGTCATCACAGATCGTCTCAAGTTACACCCTCATCATTGATGGAACCGTTAATATTGTCATTAATACTAGTATGATTAATTGTACAATTTATATTCACTATCGCATTACCCTATAGACAAAACACCATGATTGGTTTATATTTGTATTATGTTTGTAAAATTATAAATATATTAGAGTTAAGCCTGATGAGATCTAATTGAAACCACAATATTGTTTGCTTAAATGTGTTATTTTAAAGTGTTAATTCGTAGAATTGGTGGATGGTGGACCAAAAGCTGACAACTTTGCAAGCTCTCCTAGTTCCACTGGGTTTTCCGGTGGTTGGATGGGGACTCTACGGTGTTCATCTCTTCTGATCTTGATTTCTCGTGAGATTTATCCAATGGTTACCACCACCAATTCTAAACATTTTATTTCATAGACACAGGTACATTTTGGACCCTTTCAAATTTGGTCTTTCACATATACGAGTGAGTGAAATGCAGGTACATCCAGCTGACGAGTCCCAATTAGGACGAAATGCGCATCCTGGATTCCACTGCTAGCCACCATCCACCAATTGTATACAAATCAAATCCCCAGACATCGTCGAAGCATCTGCACAAGAAGCCGACATGTCAACCTGAGACCGAACACTTCGGTCCAATCAATCGACGGGAAAATCAAAAGTTCAATTCAATGTTAATTCGTAGGTTTTGAATTCAATCCTTGGAGGGATTGTAAGGGACGAAACTGCTACTTAGGACTCTATGCATTTCAGTGGTTCTCTGACTCATACCAATCCGTGATCAAACTTGAGACCTATCAAATCTCTACAAACTGACATTTAAAGATACTGTTCTATTGGATTCTAGTGCTTAAGACGAGTAGTGCAACTTATAATAAATTAAATCGTAACCTGAGGCAGAGCACTTCGGTCCAATCAATTGACGGGAAAATCTAAAATCAAATTATTATGACCCGTTGCATATGAAGTAGTTCTCGTGGCCCAGGTGGTCTGGTGGACAACGCTTTGCCGTTTGAAACTATAGGCACTGGGTTCCGAGCCTCGGTGGGAACATCATCACTCACTGGGAAATGCAGGTATATCCAGATGACGAGTCCCAAATAGGATGATATACGCATCCTGGATTCCACTGCTAGTCACCATATAAATTACAAGTCGTAACTGATTCAAGAGAAATCCATCTAAGATAAATATATAAATTAAAAGTGGAACAAAACAGGATTAATCGATCCTGAAGTAAAGTACCAAAGGACAAAGTTTTCGTCTTATACATATCCGAGGGAAGTTCAGTTTCAATAGTTTGAAAAACCTTTGGCATTAGATGTATGACATTGACTATAATAAATGTTTCACTATTTCCCAATGAATAAAAAACAACGATGTTGTTTGGTTTACTAAAGATTCGTCAATTAATACCGCTAATAACTTCATCAAAGTATTATTAAACTTTCTTTTCTATGAAGTCATCAACTAGGCTGTGCATTCGTGTATTTATAATAAATGGATAGGAAATTTCCAGTGGAATTTCTCGTCAAGGGTCAAATTAATAAAATCACAATTAGGAATTTTAACTCCTATAATAAACAGGGTGGGGCGGATAAAACTCAAACGAAGTAGCATCATGATTACTGAGAAAATTGACATATTGTGCAATTAGGGGTTAGAAATGTAGAAATAACAACAATAGACAGGATGTTTGGATAAAAAATCTAGTGGGATCATGACTAATGTGACAAATAATTGTTTATGCGAATATGGATTAAATATGTAGAAATAATAAAATGGCAAAATAGGCAAGAAGTTCGTTTATCACCGACCTCCATCTTTACATGAGATACATTAATGATACTTTCATCATTTGTGATGAGAACCAGGACCTTGAAAACTTACTTCAAACCTTCAACAATACCCACCAAAACATCGACTTTACTCTTGAAGCCGAACCCGACAGAATGTTCCACTTCCTCGATGTCCATCTGAGAAGAAACGCCAACAACTCCTTGAAAAAGGTCCATATACAAAAAAGCCTACATGGAATGGACGATTCATTAATTTCCAAAGCTTAGTACTCCTAAGCAGAAAGATGAACCTTAGATATGCTCTTTCCTCGAGGATTCGGAAGATATTACATCGAGGAAGTGATTGACAAAGAACTGCCTCATCTCCCAGGAACCTTGATGGAAAACGGTTTCCCGCCTAGGTTCATAGACAAGAATCTAAAATCAAAGAAGACCTCTGAACAAGTCCAATCTGTCCCAAAGAAGATGTTTCTGCCTTTTCTAGAATTCAAAGGTGACAATGAAGCAGAAATCCTTTGGAAACGCCTTTGCAAGTCTCTGAGGAAAACATACTTCGCCCAAAGCCTACAATTGACGTTTTCCTTTAAGAAACTGTTTAGCCAGAATGCGAAAGACAAGCCGTCGCATTTGGCTACTTCAACGTACATATACCAGTTTACCTGCTCGTGTGAAGCTGAGTACATCGGCCGTACCATGCGCCAACTTGCAAAACGCCCGTAGCTAGTAAAAAGAAGAACGAAAATGAGTATACAGTTCAGTGACAGAACATCTGCTCAATTCAGAACATTCAGCGACTTTCAAAAAATCCTTCAAAATCATACACAAGATTCGATCAAACCTATCAAATTGAGTAAAATTCAGATATATGGGCATAGCAAGGGCACTAGCTATCCAAAAGCTCAAACCCACACTATATATCCAAAAGAAATACGTCCAACCCTTGTCCCTGTCATGGCCATCATAAACAGGTAATTCTTCTCATAGTGACTATCCTATTGCCTTCCTTATCCAAAATTCCTGTTTATTCACGTTATTTTATTATTTCTACATATTTAATCCCTATTCGCATAAACAATTATTTGTCACATTAGTCATGATCCCACTAGATTTTTTATCCAAACATCCTGTCTATTGTTGTTATTTCTACATTTCTAACCCCTAATTGTACAATATGTCAATTTTCTCAGTAATCATGATGCTACTTCGTTTGAGTTTTATCCGCCCCACCCTGTTTATTATAGGAGTTAAAATTCCTAATTGTGATTTTATTAATTTGACCCTTGACGAGAAATTTCACTGGAAATTTCCTATCCATTTATTATAAATACACGAATGTCGAAAAGAAAATTTTCTTCGCTACAACCGTCCTTTTATTATTTCAAATGACCGAATGTGTATATTATTAAACTATAATTTACAAAATCTCATCTGATATAGAGCAACTTAATCACAGTCCTTCACCATCGGGTAATTTTAAAGTTGTCAAGTTGGTCAATTGGTAAAGATAACAAAACTGTGTACAGAATGTCTGATTTGATAAGCATATGAAGTTATAAAACCAGAACGTGCTTATGTAATGAAATCGCCTATCACGACTGTGTTGATTTTGTCACTTCATGGCGGTTGGGTGTGTGTGTGTTGGAAGTAGGTCAAATATCTGTCTTAATCTGTCATCCCTATGCAGACAATTTGAATTCCATTTGACATGAAATGCTTCTGATGATATGAGACATTCTTTGTGATTTCTGAAATTTCTCTGGATGATTTCAATATTGACAAAATCATCAACTTTTTGACTTGATTCTATGGCGTGTAGACTAATGGCTGACGATTTTGCAAGCTTTTCTAGGTTCACTGGATTTTTCGGTGGTTGGATCGAGGCTCTATGGTGTTCATCTCTTCTGATCTTGATTTCTCGTGAAGTTTTTCCCAGGCATACGGCAGTCTATTCTAAACATTTTATTTTATAGACACAGTTACATTGTGAACCCTTTGAAATCTGACGTTTCTGATCTGTATGGAATGACAGCTCTTGAGATCCATGTCTTGGGAATACGTTTTCGACCGTGTTTAATGTTGGTGCTGATTTTTGTCGTGAATTTCTTTGTATGGTTAGATTTTTCTTCAGAATTTCAGTAGTATTTGATATTTCACCTTCTTTTTTCTTCTCATTCGTTATCAGAGAGTGTGCTCGTATATGTGAAAGACCAAATTTGAAAGGGTCCACAATGTACCTGTGTCTATAAAATAAAATGTTTAGAATTGGTGGTGGTAACCATTGGATAAATCTCACGAGAAATCAAGATCAGAAGAGATGAACACCGTAGAGTCCCATCCAACCACCGGAAAACCCAGTGGAACTAGGAAAGCTTGCAAAGTTGTCAGCTTTTGGTCTACACGCCATAGAATCAAGCTACAAAACTGATTTGGACAATGTTGAAATCATCCAGAAAAAATTTTAGAAATCACAAAGAATGTCTCACATCATCAGAAGCACTTCATATCAAATGGAATCCAAATTGTCTATATAGGGATGACAGATTAAGACAGATATCCAACACACACACACACATACACCCCACTGCCATGAGGTGACAAAATCAACACAATTGTGATAGGCAATTTCATTACGTAAACACGTTCTGGTTCTGTAATTTCATACGATTATCATATCCAACATCCTACACATGTTTTTGTTATCTTTACCAATTGACCAAATTGACAACGTAAAAATCACTTCACGTTGAAGAAAGATGATCAAGTTGTTGTATATGAAGTGACATTTTGTACATTATAGTTCGATAATACTTTGACGAAGCTATCAGCGGTATTAAATAGTGAGTCGTCAGTATACCAACCGATACCGTTTTGTTTTCCATTCATGGGTGAAACTTTTACAATAGTAAAGGCCTTCGTCTTATACCTACTCAAAAATCACTTCTATGAGTAACAATGAAGAGTTTATGAATTTTACTTTGTTAATAAATTAGACATTTAGCTAGATGTTGAGGACAGTGAGGAGAAAATGTTGCCCTCAGAGATCAACAAAACTGTGTACAATAATCGCAGTGTTATTTCCTATCTTATCTACTTGTTAATGTTTTGTTTATGTCACTCATCCTACTTATTACCTGTGAGTAGTATGAATCATTTTCGTAATTCTATAATCATAGTTATTGATTTTCCGTCGAAATTTTTCTTATTTAATGTACTAACATTCTGTTTGGTCTAGTGTAATTACCTCTGTAGGATTTAACGCTATTTCCTGTACCTTTTTCTTCATGTTTCACTCTCCTTTCAGCGGTGCGTTTTCGTATCTCTTTATTCCCAATCTGTACATTAGCACATTTTTTTTACTTCTAACCTTGGATCACCTTTGACACACAATGACAGTACATTTGACGGCATACTGCCTATACGCCTCACAATTTGAGGTTTGTATTTCTGTGTAATACAGTACCACATCTCTAGATAAATTCTGTGTGTATGTTTTGATTCTGCAAGTAACTCAAACGTTTGGTTTCATTAAAATTTATCTTCGGTATTCTTAGAAGAAATAGGTACTTGGGCTCAGGATACCTACTAATATTTGATTGCCAGTGTTGTTGAGGAAATCTTAACTTGAAATATATGTTAGCTGACAGTTGGCAGGCAGTCAAACCGGTACCTCTGCGTCAACTTCATTGACTTCGAAAAGGCATTCGAAAGACAGAGTTGACTGAGAAGTAATCTGGAAACTACTTCAACACTACGGGGCACAGTGCCCAAGTCTTTATCACCTCATTCAACAGTTGGCAATGTAACGGTGCCACGCGTTAGGTGATCCACAATGGAAAACTCAGAGAAGCGCTCGAAGTAAATACAGGAGTAAGAAAAGGCTGTCTGTCTATTATCGCCGATGATATTCTTAATTTTGGTGGACTGGATTATGTTTCAGATTGTCCATGGGAGTGAGAAAGCAAGAATACGCTACACTGACCGATTGGAAGACTGTGGAAGATGTGGATTCCACGCTTGGATGATTTATGCCGAAAGTAACACAAACCCGAAAACTTGCAGGCGAAATTCAACAAACCGACAGAGAAGACAGGATTCTAGGTGAAACTAGAAAAGACGGAGGTGATGAAGATAACCAACTAACAGCACCAGTCCCCATCCACGGGAGAGATTTGACCAAGGTCACTTCCTTTACTTATCCGGCTAGAAAGCGCGATTTCAATCACAGGTGGGCGGGACAGATGAAGGCAAAATACTCTTTCATCAACCCGAAACCAGTTTGGAAATCTTCTGCACTCAGCCAGCATGAAGTACAAGATTCGAATTCTATTCAAAACAAATGTGAAGTCAGTAGACTGGTTCTTCTATACAGGTTAGAAACTTGCACTGCACGTCACGAAAAGGATTTCCGACAGGTTAATGCAGACTCTTATCAACAGATGCTTTCACCAGCTCCATACTGAAGATCAAATAGCCAACCAGCTGGCCAGAAAGAATTAGCAACAAGAAACTCTGGCTGGCAACACACCAATCAAGAGCTGACTGCTAAACAAATATGTAGGGGAAAATGTAGATGGATGGATCAGGCATACGTTGAGGAGGCCGTCGAATGACATCGCCCTCAATGCAGGCGATCGCTCAAACGGAATCCCAACGGGAAGCGACGATTAGCTGTCAGTACGAGGGTAACATGGAGATCGTTTCGTCGTGAGGAGTAGATGAGAGATTATGGGCAATCGTGGGTCACTCCAAACGGGACCAGAGAAAATAGAAGAAGGTGGAGACGTATCTCTGAAGCCCTATGTTCCACTCGAAACTCAAGGAAATAATAAAGTAATAAATAAGTATCAAAATATATTTACAACCATTTCAAATAAAATAAAGCTGTGTATAACTCTATCGACCGATCCCCGGCCATTGGACGCACTCCTTTACCTCGCTAAGCCAGAAATAATGCTGGTAAAGAGTAAAGGTTGGGCATGGGACTAACAACCCCATCCTGTAAAAATAAACACTGCTAGAAGTAACTTCAAGCCACTAGCTTGAAGCCCTATATTCCACTGGGGAATGTGAAGGAAAAAAAATGAATTTGAACTTGAACAAATGTAGTCAGTAGTGTGAGAAAGACAACATGAACACTACGCGGAAGTAAACAAACAGGATAGGTTAAATATACGTTCAAGGACTAACAAATAACAAATAATAATGATATGGCGCCAACAAAAATGTAATATTAGTGAACCATTAACATATAATGAAAAGAGAGAGAAGACTTATGTGAAAACAGTAAAAAATATGAAAGTTATTCCGTTTCTAACCTCATTTCTGAAATTGATAATTGTAAAGAGTGAAGAATTTACTGGAAAAAAAAACCTGACCGCTCTAATTATTCTTGTTTGAAAATAAATTACGGCAGATACTCAAATTACTGGAATCTATGTTAATTGAAACACAGGCTATATGAATATAAACGTTTCAACACTTATTCCAGATAATGAGAAAATTTTGAATACAGAAATGTATCTTGAAAGCTGTTAGGTAGTCTTTGGTTAACTATAAACAATATTCAATAAATAATATTGTATAGCATAGCGCAAACCAAACGCTGACATTTAACCACTATCATTTTCAGCAGAGCTGATACCGTGTGATTCCATTATGAGTAAAATTTATTTAGATAAAGTTTCACAGTGTTATACAGTGATATTTACTGATGCGATCACGTTTCGAGCACAATTTATTACTGCAGCTCATAATCATATCAAGACACTACTCACACACAACTTTCTAACTTCGTTTATATACTTCCATTATTATTTTTCATCGCCTGACTTGATTGGTAGTAGTATTTTCCATGTTTCCGGTATGAGTGATGAGTCATTCCTATTGCATGTGTTGGGTGTAGACTCGATGAGCAAGGATTCAGTAATCAACCACCTCTCTCTCCACTTACCTACATTACTTCTTAGAATCTTGACTCTCTCCTAACCTATTGTATGGTTGTATGCTAATGCATGTAATACAATTGCTGAGCTTTTTCCTAAATTACTTATCTTCTCGGAGTCAATCATTCTTACCTTAGCAAAATTCTTATGTTCCGACAATCTGATTAGCCCCGATCTACTAGTTTGACCTATGTAGTTGACCCCGAGAAGATAAGTAATTTATGAAAAAGCTCAGTAGTTGCACTGTGTGCACTAACACACAACCACAAAATAGGTTGGAAGGGAGTTAAAATTCTAAAAATGAATAATAAGTAGGTGGACAGCGAGAGAGGTTGATTACTGAATCCTCCCTAGTTCAACGAGTCTACACCCAACACGTGCAATAGGAATAACTCACCAGTCATACCAGGAATATGGAAAATACTACTAACAATCAAATCAAGCGATGGAAAATAACGGAATTATTTAAACGGAGTTAGAAAGTTGTGTGAGTAGTGTCTTGATATGATTATGAGCAGCAATATATTACTGTATAACAACACTGTGAAATTTTATCAAAATAAATTTTACGCAGAATGAAATTATACTCTACCATAATGCACAAGTTCTCTGCTTATATCACTGATACCGTATGGTATATCTTGCAAAGATCAACAAGCATATATACGTGGAGTTATACCGATTGAGATGGTTAAGACATGTGTTACGCATGCTTAGAGACTGCCCTCCTCGACGGGTGATGTTAGCTAACGTAGGATGGACTGGTTGGAAAAGAGCTATTGGCGGTCAAACTAAAACATGGCTTCATCAGTCAGTCAACCACGTAGAGAGGTGGTTGGGGTCCCTAAGGCACTAAGAACCAGTAGCTGAAGACAATTGGTGATATGGCTCAAAATCGTTCTCAATGGCTGGCGCGGATGCATTTCCACTCTTTGTGATCTGTCTTATCTAATAAAACTCTATCGTTCTTCCGTATTACTATTCTTTTCGCCTCACAATTCTGTTTATCATTTCTCTTTACTCTATTCTTTTGCTTTGTGTGCTACATGGAGCGAGAGTGGCAACTTTTACTGCTGCATATCTGTGTAAAGTTCTACGTTGAAACATGTCAGTTTCTAAAACTAACTTCTTAGTTTGCATTATTTGGTCTGAGAACTATCTTTCTGAATATAGACAGAAAGTGCTACAGGAACTGGCTACTAGCCTAGTCAAATGTTTAGTAGACATGTAAAACTTGGGCACTGTAGCATTATGCAGTCCCATAATTATTTGCATATTGCATATATTACACAGTGAAGCAATATTATTTACTGACGGATTTTTCGAATACAATTTATTGTTCATAATCATCTCAAATTTTTATTTCAATCGCAAGCTTTGTCCACCACGCTACATCAGTCATTACACAGGTTGACAGCCCATATCTGAGAGAGTGACGTTTCAGCAATAGATTGAAAACAATAACCTGCACCTGAGTTGATGGTCAGTACTTTAATGGACTGGTTAGGCTGTTAGAACAGCTGCGTTTTATATAATACTACGGGACAGCTTTGCACAGGTAACTATTTTGAAATTATAAAAGGTTAGGATACTAAATAATTAGAAATATATGAGTGCACCATTATTTAGTATGAACTGTAAAACAATTCTCGAATACACTACACATGCTTAACTAGGAAGATTATTCCATAAACCTTTAGCCCGTACACCAATCCACAAGGTAAGACGCCAACGTCAACGGGTGCATAACCGGAGCAGGTAACAACTCAAACTCATTCCCATGCAGTTTGCAACGAGCCATACCTATTATGTGAGGGTCAGGGTTAGTATCTGGTTGTCTACACCTCAGAGTGCGAGGCAGGGTTTGAACCTGAAACCTAGTAGTTGCAAGTCAAGCACCTATATTGATAAGCCACAAAATCCCATAGAAGCAAGTACATACACTTGTCGTTTTCACCAGATATCTATGCGCACTATTGATTCAGAATCAAGGTTTTCCAAATCCTCGAAGATAAAGTCTTTTGTATTCAACATTCGCCTTTTCAATTTCGTGAGGGGAATGGACAGGACTTAACCAACACAGATTATGAATGAGCGAACAAACAACAGCACTCAGAAGATTTCATTCAACCTCCCTAATACTAATACTATGTTACTTAGGAGGCCTCTCTTAAGTGGACTAGCGATAAGAAAGTAAAAATTCAACTCAATCACTCCATATTCTTTTTCGATCAGTTACGATGCGTAAGAATGCTATTACGTAAATGTTTGAGTCGAGACCGGTAGAACAGTTTTAGTTCAAGAAACGCCACTTGAAATTCGAATCCGTTAGGAATAAATACATTTGAAGACAAACGTGTATTAATCGAAATCACTGGATGACAAACATAAGTTGCAATTGATGGTACACATACAATTGATTGATATGACGAGTTCGAAACTACTCAGACCAACTGGTATTACTTGCCAACTAGGTCGGAGCAGTGTGAATGCTCAAAAAGATCATGCTTCTTTGCATTTTCCCTTCATTATCATTTATGCTATCAAGACGGTTATATATTGTTACCCGAATACCTTGTGTTTACAAAGCAGACTTTCACTTCAGTGTGTAGTCTGCAAATAAGAGGCTTAACTGATTACTACTCTCCGTATTCACCACTTATCTTAGCCACTCAAAGGGTGTTAAGAGAAATATTTATTTGAAACAATTTTTTTTTACAACGCCATTCCCACCCCTTATGCGAAATAAATTCTCAACTGCATGCCCTAAAACAATTAGGCGCTTGCTAGATGCAAGCAGAAAACAAGAACTGAGATTAATGAGCCACACACCCATTGTGGTGAATATCAGTTACCTGGCAGATGTATTTATGTCTATTATAATAAGTTGTTGTATAGACTGACGTGGAGTGCAAGCGTCGCTTATGGAGATGAGGCACTAGTTCGCAATCAACCCTCACTTTAAGCAACAGCATAATATGAAAAACTAACATAAAACAAGGTCTCTAGTTTTGAAAAGTTTGTGGACCCAGCCAAATAATACTACAAGTAAAATTCCACAAATTTTCACTCATTGTTATATTCTTCCAGTAATTTATCACAAGATGAATCCGGAAGCACGGATTCAACATACTTTGAACACCATTGGTCATATGGACAATCAATAATCTGTTTATGATTACAAAGAGAACAATGTACATGAATACTTCTTCTTCGCATTCGTACTTTGCCTGACATATGAAGAGGAATCGAACATTTCGTGCATAATGACCGACGAATAGCCAACGATAAACGTGTCTGAGACTTTTGACTAAGTGTTATTAAATTTTTCGAAGTTAACAAACATAATTGTTTTGTAAATGAAGCATCCATTCTTGACTGACAATTCGCGTATAGAAACATTTGCTGACACAGTAAATTCATGTGATGATGAACAGGAGAAAATGTGGACGGTGAATGATTATTCAAAGGTTTTCGTTTTCCCATTGTTCAAAAGTGACAAATGTTGTGTATGAATATAATGATGACCTGACAAATTTATCGCTGAAATTTAGATTTACCAAGACATTAGGAATTAAAATCTGTTAAATTAGAAATATGTTACGCAAGCGATTCAGACAGTGATATAAACTCACAAGTTTAGCAAGGGGAAATAAAATCGTGCAAGCGAAGTCTTCCGATTTAAAACCAGACTAACCACTGTCATTTTAGTCAGCTTTCACACTGCCTCGGATAAAACCATTAACTGCTTTTTTCCTCAAGTGCATATATCAATTCGCATACCGGTAAATTAACCACTCAGAATTCTAATCTTGAATTAATTCACTCGATGGTTATTATTTTAACCGAAATAATATTATTAAGTGACCATAGGTCAGGTTCATGGAGCTAAGTATCAGGAGAGTTAGCTACCAACAATATTCGATGGTACATCTACATAAGTGGTGAGCAAAATCTGATCCATAGCTCATTCATGGTGTGAAGAGTGACCAAGAGCCAAAAATTTCACTAGTCTGTTCAAGTAAAATCCAAAAACAGGCGAGAAAGTTATTGATTTATGGGCAAAGTTAAACTATCATAGCCAAAGCTACAGTGACCTATAACAACCAATCAGAATTCAGATGCAAAAAAAAGTCGCAAAATCGTTGGAAAATGCACCAAAAAACTTTGCAAACATGATACTATACTGTGCTGGTTGCTTATGTGTTGTAAGAATGTCTTCCAGTCACTACATCGACGATCTCTAGAGAAATCATATCAAGCTCGATAGGTGCATTCTTCCGGTCGGGTGATTGCAGGTTATGGTACTTCGAGATCTATTGATATTTAGGACACTGTTCTTTCACTTACTTCTAACTCTAAACTCAATCGTAACTCTTAATCCTAAATTTAATCATAACTTTAACCCTAGATCCTAAACCTTAATATAAAAGCCATAAGCCCACATAACAGTATAGATTTACAGAAAAGGTACCTGGATAATAAGTGAGATGCTGTGTTTGCCTTCTTCAAGTCCAGAAAGGCAGACATGATTTTATTTGGAACTATCTTTCATAGCATTCCCTGAATCTGGCTGGTTGTCGAAGGTCAGTACTTGAATAACCTTGGCTTTGGATGTGTTACCTTAACTCAACCAATTTTGCTTATAATAAGCTGGCAACTCATAAATAATTTTATGACCTTAAATTCTGTATTATTTAATAACTAGTATTCGCTTACAGCCAAAATAACACTCACACCATAACAAGCGCGCGTGCACGTACAGTATCCAATATCTTTCTGAGTCTTGGGCGGATTGCTGTTCACTAACCGTTGGTTTACAAATTGTCTTTTATGTTTATCCTGCAGTTGTTCACAACTTAACTTGGTGCGTGCTGCTCATCAATGTTACAATACACATCATTTTTGTTCCCGTTGTTCAATATCCAATATCGTTTTTACGAGCTAGTATAAACCAATTTGATTTCTTTGTGCTCGCCTCTTGATTGTGAGGTATAGGTTCTTGATCTTCGGTAAACTTCTGCGTAGCTTGTCCCGCCACTCGACTGTCGTAGCTTTGGTTGACTCCAAAGGGAGTAGTGCTGGGATTAATTATATGTGGTTTGTAGTATGAGGTATGTTAAGACTGTTACTACTGTGATTGGAGTTGATCCTTTCGCCAGTTAGTCCTTCGGTATTGTCGACAAGAGAAAAGAGATAGTAATAATAATAATAATAGTAATAATAATAATAGATATAATAAGTGAAGCTATTCAGACTAAGAGACAGAAACGAAAATAGGAAACGTAACAACAGTCAGCTCATGAAGTTTGAAGAATAATATATATATCGGTAATAGTAATAATAATAATAGTAATTATAATATAATTAAGTTGTCAGGAGAGTAAGACGGGAGAGAATGTAAAGAAGTAAAATGACGAGTTTAATTATCTACCCTGATTGGTAAATGCGATTTTAAGGAGATAGGCCATTTGGATGCAGTCCTTGTATCGCTGCATGGTTGTCCAGCCTTCGCTTAAAGGCGTCCAAAGACGGTGCCATAGCTACATCTGCCGGTAAGGAATTCCAGGGACGACAAACCCGCAGTGAAAAGAAGTGGGAGCGCACCCGGGTCCTTGCCCTCTGGTGAGCTATCCTTCTGGGATTTCCACGTGGAAGCCTATACCTACTCAATGGCAGAACACCTTTGTTTGGGTGATTCTGGTCATTTGTTATTTTGTAGGCAGTAATCAAATCCCCCCTAAGCCGACGGTAACTAAGTGTGAACAGGCCTAATTTCTTCAGCCTTTCATCATATGGTTTGTTTCGGAGACCAACCACTCCTTTTGTTGCCCGTCGTTGGACTCTTTCCAAGAGGTTGGCATCTCTTCTCAGCATTGGGGGTGCAATAATATTATGCACCTCAAGGTGTGGCCTGACGTATGTTTTGTACAACATTAGAAAGAGCTCAGGAGTGAGTGCACCTAACTGTCTATGCGTAAAGTGTATGACCGCATATGCCCTCGCTACATCCCCTGTGTAATTTACGCTTGTGTCCATTTTTTCCGTTAGAACTAGACCTAAGTCGCGTTCCGACGTTGTGCAGGACAAGCTTTCATTGCACAGGGTGTAACTTGCATTCTGCAGTCTACAGGTGCGCAACTTCACTACTTTGCACTTTTTCAAGTTGAAAGTCATGCCACTGGCCACCGCCCAGTCTTCCAGAAGGTTTAGGTCTTCCTGTAGCCTATCTGAGTCCTCCGGACACTTTATCGCCCTCCATATTTTTACGTCGTCAGCGTACAGGAGAGTCGGGCAGCTCAGACGGCGTGGTAGATCATTGATGAAAATCAAAAACATCAGTGGTCCTAGGATAGAACCCTGCGACACTCCTGATGACGATCTGTGCCAAGATGATCGGACTCGGTTAACCTTAGTGCAAAATTGCCTGTCGGCTAGGTAGTCCTTCAACCATGACAGAAGTGGCTCACCTATGCCTGCCTGTCTTATTTTATGTAGGAGAAGGTCATGGTGAACAGTGTCAAATGCCTTCTCAAAGTCTAGGAAGACCACATGGACTGGTACGTTCAAGTCCCAGCATGATGTCCAGTCGTCCCAAGCTGACAGTAGGTTAGTGACGCAGGATCTGCCTTTTCTGAAACCATGTTGGGCTTCATGCAGTATATTAGTCCTATCGAAATATTCCCTGATGTGGTCGTCAATAATACTTTCCAGTACTTTTGATACCACTGGGAGTAGAGCTACTGGTCTATAGCTAGCAGCGTTTTGCCTGTCCCCACCCTTGAAGATCGGAGAAAGGATGGCTCTTTTCCACTCCCTTGGCAGGGTCCCCGAATCCATTGAGTGTTGGAACAAGTCGCACAGGGGTCTACAGAGAGCCTCGGCGCACTGTTTCAGAACAGATGGCCTGATGTCATCACAACCTGGGGACTTCCCAGGTATGAGTCTCTGTAGCTTCCTTAGTACTATTGCGGGGTTTATTTGGGGAGTAGTCGCTAGGTCTTCCTCCTCTGAAATAGTGGTGCCACCATTTTGGTCCGTAACTGTAATATCCACATTGCTGTTTAGCTGTTTAGCGAAGGCTGAACTGAATGTTTCAGCCATCTCCAGACTAGTGAGATATTGACCGTTTGGGCCTACTAAGGCGCATGCCCCTTGGTTTGTCGGTTTTCTTTCCGACATGAATCGGTACAAGTTTTTAGGGTTTGATAGGAGTTTTTTAGCAAGGTTAGCCTGGAATGACCTTCTGTCCCTCCTAACTCTTGCATTACACCGGTTCCTGAGTTCGAGGTATGCATCATGGTCGGTCTGACTCTTAGATACACGCCACGTAAACCAAGCCCTCCGCTTTGCTTGCAGAATACGTTGCGTGCCTCTCTTCAACCATGACGTCTTTCTCTTAGGCTGTGTTGTGACTAAAGGGACGGTATCCGAGATTGCTGCATGGATAATCTTTTTTACCACTTCCCAGTGTTCATCCACAGATAGGTCGTCCCATGCTAAGGGCCAGTCTGCGTCGGACAAGAGCCTCCGCATTTCAGCATAGTCAGCCTTGCTGTGGTCGCGTAACATCCCATTGCAAACGCTCACGGAGGACAAGATCGAAACCTATGACTGCATGGTCACTGCTTCCCAGAGGAGTCATGATCTGGACCTTTTCGACGAGTAGCTGGTCACTAGTTAGAATATAATCTAGTTTTGATGACTTTCCACTAGGGCCCCACCTAGTGTCGTCTCCAACATTCTCAGTCAGTCCCGTGTTTCGAATAGTTTGCAGTAGGTTTCGGCCAAATTTTCCCTTAGCACACCCGGAGCCAAGGTTCAGTGATGGAGCATTGAAATCTCCAGCTATGGTGATTTGGTCGTAGCCCAAATCTCGTATTCCTGTGATAGTGCTGAGCAGTAGCTGATTGTGCTCTGCCCCACAGGTGGGAGATCGGTAGATGCCACCCAGTAAGTGCTTGGTGTGGCCTACGGTGAAATGACACCATATGGAGTCTGGGAGTTCGATAAGTGGTGGGTCCGTTGCGCGCACACATTTAAGTTGCCTATCAAAGTATATAGCAACTCCCCCTCCTTCCTTATTATCCCTGTCTCTCCTGACCAGTACCATATCACCTATACTGATTTCATTGTCGGCGATAGTTGTTGTTAAAATTAACTATTTCTTTTGTTTCCAACATTTTTAACAACAGGTCATTTCATTGTAATTGTTTCATACCTGAAATTCATGCGTGGTTACAGTGATTTAGCAGTTTTTCAGCTGTTAATGAAATAGTATCGTGTAGAATTTCTGAAGATTATGCATATGGGCGTGTTTGGGTGGCAGAATCTGTTGTTTCCTATTCGTTGGTCATTTGGCGTTGTTGTTGCTGGCTAAATCGGTCAACTAGTATGTAGGAATATGGAAAAAACAGTGTTTTTCGCGTTTATGTTTACACCATACAACAATCTACCCGTCAATCTAGTGAAGAGAGTACGATCAGACATGATAATAGCAAGGTTTTCATAGAAATTAACAAACCTGAGGACTTTGGAACCTGGCGTGAAGTTGAAAAAGCTTTGAAGCTTTTCGAGAAGGTGGGCATACCATCAGTGTGCTTATTAACGGTTAACAAACACCCTGATTTTCCTGATTGCAACAGATTGGATAATGCGACAGACAACGGCCAATGAGGAAACAGGCATAAAATGGACCCAAACAAAAAACAGGGAGGACCTGTGTGGTGTGAGCAGGCTGCTAGCTAACTGGTGGCCATTAATCTACGTCAACGTCTTGGTCACTAATATCGGCCGTGAGAAAATATGAGCAAGGCTGATTCAACAACCAATCACAGAAAACTTAACGTGGGCAAATACGATGTGCAGATAGATGGCTCCACTTTCCGAGAAATCTCGGAAACAACCAACCAGAAGACTGCATTTGTCTACTTGCATAAGCTATAATAATGTACAGGAAACATATATAAATACGTGTTGATTTACGTAATAAAAGGATCTGTTGCCTTGTCCTTGTCTTCTGTTGTTATATCTGGACTTCCTCGATGATATATGTCTAATTTCCCACAAAATGGAAGATATGCAAGTGAAAAGCAACAAGTTCGCAGAGAAATAAATAAATTTATTCTCATGATACAGTACATGAGGAACGCCAGTTTACAAGCATCATCAAATTGTTACAGAAATAAGAACATATTATTGTGTCACACTTCACAATCGATAGCAAAATATGTTTAACATGTACACTGGAGATTATACATACACTTGATAAATGTTAATCCCAATAGTATAAAACAGCCTTTTCACTTATGTACAATCATTTCTGTGCATAGTTGGAAAAATCCGCTAGATTGTCAGTGAGTGCAACACATCAGGAAATACAGAAGTATTGTCTTCGCATTAACAAAAAAAACCAGGTCTTTGGTGGATGGGTTATAAGTGCCTGGGAAAAAAATAAAGCTTGAAGTCAATTTTCGTACAATACTTTGTTGTGGGCAGAGTCCTTGAATTATAGTTCATTGATGTGTTATTTTGAAATCAGTGATATGTTTATCTCATTTGATCTGCAATGTCATTGTTGGGAGTAAAATACATAAGCTTTAGACGCATTAATTAATGGATTTCTACTGCTTGTGGGTATTTACTTCTCGTGAGGAAGGTTTTTGAATTTTAGTTGTTCCGACAGTAGTTGTGGATATTGACTGCTCAGCAACATTACGGATATAAGTTCATCACACTATCTCAGGAATGTTGGGTTGTAGTTGGTGAGGCATATATGATGTCCGACGAGCGTGCATCTGTCCATGTGATGTTGTGGTGAGTTATATCTTTTTCACGTTGTCGGTTTATGTCCATTCTATTCCACTTATTGTGTTGGGTAGAAGTTTTACAGAAGAAACTTCTTGTCCGTTTGAGGGTAAGTATCTTAATCGTTAATGTTTTATCTAAAGTTATAAATATAGGCAAAAACAACAGGTGTAGTATTTCAGCTTATACATTAAATGGACCTATAATTTCGTCGTCTCTCAGATAGGAACTAGGACTACTGTCGTTTGCAAGCTCGTGTAGTTTGTCGTTAAGCACTTTTTTGAATGAGGCCGACGTACCTGCTTGACGCATTTCCATTGGTAGTTTATTCCATATCTGTGCATAGCTAATCAAGTAAAACTTTCGCCTGGTAGCTGTTTTACATTGTTCGATAGCTACTGTACCCTTAGTGTGTCTTAGTTTGTAGCCATTGTCATCTGAAAGTCGAGTGCCATTAGTAGAGGTAAAAACTAAGTGGTTTAGAAGCTTATAGTAAAGTGTTAAGTTTAGTCTCAGGCGTCTTAGCCATAGTGTTTCTAATCCTAGGGTGTCACATCTAGTGGAGTAGTTCACACTATTTTCGGTTCCGAGATTTTTGACGTGAAGTACCTGTGAGTGTTGAGGATAGACTTAAGATAGTCCTCGATATCACCACACCTACTAAAAACTTCACCGTCTTATGACTTTACCAGTACTCTACCTAACGTGTAAGTACTGATTAACTCAATCAAAGTTTAAAAGCTAACAATGGAAAGAATTCTTACTATGAGTTGTATTTAACGTAACTGAATAACAGATTTAATAAATAAAGTGACTGTACAACTTAGCTGCAGACGTTGCTGGAGGTAGGCTCGGAGAGTGTTCAGAAAGAGAGCACAACAAGAGAGCGAACCAATGAACGTACGGAAGACTCACAACTCAAAAGATAAAAAGTGGATCACCGTGGGTGAGCGAGTTTAAACAAAAGTTCGAAGGTACAATGTGCACTTCAGGTTATCCCCCCCTAGAAGGTTGGTGGGAAACCAGCAAGCCGCGATATACAAAAGTTGGATGGCTTGGCACAATAGCAATGAGTGAATGCGAAGGTTTGAAGATAGGAATACTAAAGGAAAGAAATTTTATCGAAAGGAAAGAAAGCAAAAGAAAGGCAAAAAAATTAAGGTAAGTTGGAAATGGTATGTACTTGATTAGTGAAGTAAGACGGAATATAATAAGAAATGACGTTGGTGCCTTGTGTGGTTGTAAGCTTCTGCGGTTTGGTGTTGTTTTTTCTTTTTTAATCCTGTTTTGTTCTTTTTTTATCTTTCATATTTTTATTAATCTTTTTTAGTATTTTTTATTGTATTGATATTTATCGATTCGTTTTTTTTAATTGCGCACTATTACAAGCTTACTTATGTGGAGGTCTGATGGTAAACCTCCGCCGCCGAGGCTGTCGTAGCAAGAAGGTGACTCATTATGTCTAACTTTCGTTTTAGATTAATGCTCCCTTCCTCCGCTTCAACAGAACCTAGCAGTCATGTTAAAGGCAATCATTATACCAGCGTATGATAAAGAGCAGGGTAAAAAAACAACAGAAGAGAATGGGAGAAGAGGTTAAGACTTCAAAATCGGTGTAAAGGTACTACAAAAGCTTGTGCGAAATCAATGCGAGGAAAACTGGTGCAACTTGGAAGTAGTACGTTAGAATGAGATAAAACAAAGGAAGTTTCTACCCTGGGAGAACTTATAAAATTACAGAGAAGTTAGTACATAACCAATAGCTATGAGTAGTTGTCAATGGAGTTGAAGATTGAACGATCAATTCTTGGTTGTTTGCTTAAAATCAACTTCCCCATTTTCGCGGAGGCATCAATACGACAGTCATCGTCTCATCGGTCGCTGTTCAGAAAAGTGAAACATCGTCAGAAGTAACATAGATTTATTATTGTAATATTTGTTTACAGACCTTAGTTGCTTAGTTCGTTTATTCTTTTATATGTTGGTGTAACAATAAGAAATAACAAGCAGCGGTGTTTTGGTTTTTGCGTCGTTATTACCGTTTCTGAAACTCAAAGAACAGCGTGGGCCCGAGCGTAGCGAGACTGGCATTAACGGTTTATGAGACAGTAGTTATCATTACAAAAATTTCTTTGTTCATGTTGCGAAGTGCATACTAAGATGATGCATAATGTTTATAGGTACGGTTCACAAAATAAATGAATTGCAGGAGGGCATAAACCCGAAGGAATATAGTACAGGCTGTGAAAATAAATTGAGCGGATTACTATGTACAGCATAGAAGTGAAGCATTTATGCGCAAAAATATGTATATCAGTCCATTTAACTATACAGTGGAAGTTTCTTTTTTTGTTTTTCAAATAATTTTAGACTTTTTTATTTTTTAAATATTTTGTTTATTTATTATTTTTTTATTTTACTTTTTTTTACTTTTTTCTTTTCTTTTTTTAATATTTTTTTTTTTATAAAAATTTTTTTAATAATAATTTTTTTGGAAGAAAGTGGGCAGTGAAAAGTAATATACTGTTCGTAATTCCTCTTTTGGTGTGGGTTACAAGATGACATGAGAAGCCAACTGATCTAGCGAGTAGATTGAGATGAAATAGATGAAAAATTAGGGTAAAAAACTGCTGCTGGTCCTCTGTAACGAGAGATAAAGATTAAAAGGATTAGTGGGGGGAAAAACGACTACTCCCAGAAGCGGGACCAAATAGATTAAATATAGCAGAATTGAATAAAAAATTGTGACAAGGAATAAAAAATCACTAGTAGCATTACCTATGGATTAGTTCAGTGAAAGAATTCTGCGAACCTCTTGGGCCAGTGAACACGTCGACCAGCACGTGTGACAGGGGTCTTACTGGTGACGGTAGGAGAATCATCATTCACCACTGGAGGTGAGGTAGTTGAGTCTGGACAAGGACTAGGTTCAGTGGGGCTATTTGATTGAGCCGATGGGGAGGGTGAAGGTTCTTCAGTGTATGCCGCTTTAAGTCTGTCTATGCTGACAGTGTCTGGGCGGCCGCATCGGTCAATAACGAAAAATTTATCTTTACGACTAAGGACCTTAAAAGGCCCGTCATACGGTGGTTGTAATGGCTTTCGTATGGCGTCGTGACGCACGAAAACGTGTGTACAGTCATCAAGTCGCCGATCAACCTGAACCTTTCGGTTCTGAGTGCGTGTGGAAACTGGTCGGATTCGCTGCATAAAACTTTTAAGTTGCTGAGCGTAACGGGTGGTATCGGGAAATTTGGCTCGAAAGTTTCGGGAGCGATTAGCTCGCCTGGTAAACGCATGGTGGTACCGTACACCAATTCAGCTGGCGAGCACTGCAGATCCCCCTTAAGCGTAGCCCGGATGCTAAGCAGGACCAGTGGTAGCGAATCTGTCCACTTACTGTTGTCCACTGCCATCAACGCAGCTTTGAGTTGACGGTGGAAACGTTCTACTAGGCCATTTGCCGCAGGATGATACGCGGTTGTGCGAATGCGTTTGCATCCCAGCATCTCTAACAATTCTTTGAAGCTTGTGGATTCGAATTGTTGTCCGCGGTCGGTAGTGACAGTTGCGGGACATCCAAAATGGGCAACCCAGCCTTCCATGAAGGCACGACAGACGGTTTGAGCCGTTACATCTGGTATCGGAATGGCTTCCGGCCAACGTGTGAAACGATCCACACATGTGAGTAAATACGAGCAGCCGTTAGACGGGGGCAGGGGCCCTACTATATCCAGGTGGATATGATGGAACCGAGCGTCTGGGGTCGCAAACGTCCCCAACGGCGTGATGTTATGCTTGGTGACTTTAGCACGTTGGCATTGCACACAAGCACGTGTCCATTGACGCACATCACGGTTCATACCGGGCCACGCAAATCTCGCAGAAATCAACTTGTCCGTTGCTCGTATGCCAGGATGGGAGAGGTTGTGGAGTGACTCAAACACAGTTCGGCGTAAAGACGTGGGAACAATCGGTCGAGGAGTACCAGTTGACATATCGCAAAGTATAGTTGCCTCACTGTTTAGCAAGGGGACGCGTTCTATCTTCAGTGAGGTTTTATTTGACAGGTGTTCTAAGTTCAAATCGTTCAGTTGGAGTTCGGCCATTTTATGAAGATCGATGGTTGGTGGTACGGACGTAGCACATACGCGAGACAAAGCGTCTGCTACCGCGTTATCCGATCCAGAAACGTGCTGGATATCAGAAGTGAACTGGGAAATATAGTCTAAATGGCGTGATTCTCGCGGTGAATACCGGTCTGAAGTAGTGTGGAGGGCGTACGTCAATGGCTTATGGTCGGTAAATACCGTAAATTGCCGGCCTTCCACGAAGTGACGAAAATGCTTGACAGCAGCATAGACAGCGAGAAGTTCCCTACCGAATGTGCTGTATCGAGATTCGCATGCGGTAAGTTTACGTGAAAAGAAAGCAATCGGTAGCCATACATTAGCCATACGCTGTTGTAGGACGGCTCCGATCGCAGTATTAGAGGCATCTACGGAGATGCTGATTGGAAGTTGAACATCTAGATGGACCAACATTGTGGCGTCAGCAATAGCTTTCTTGATAGCTGCAAAAGCTGTCGAGGCTTCCTTAGTGAACACCAAAGACTTGCATTTCCCTTTAAGCATATCAGTCAAGGGGGTCACGATATGAGCACACTGTGGGATAAAGCGACGGTAGTAACTAACCATCCCGAGAAAAGTGCGTAGTGCCTTGGGAGAAGTGGGTAGAGGGAAGTTTTGAATAGCTTCTACCCGGTCAGGTAACGGATAAATTCCATCTTTGTCTATCCTATGTCCCAAAAAATTCAGGGAAGTGACTCCAATCTGACACTTCGGCAAGTTGAGTGTGAGGGAGTGTGTCACAAGTCTTCGGAAAACTGTCTGCAAATGAAGTTGATGAGTGGCTTCATCTGGACTAGCTACCAAAATATCGTCCAGATAGGCAAAGGCGAAATCAAGCCCGCGCAAAACGTCATGTATAAAACGCTGGAAGGTTTGGGCAGCGTTCCGTAAGCCAAAAGGCATTCGAAGAAACTCGAACAGGCCAAACGGTGTAATCACAGCAGTCTTAGGTATATCCTCGGGGTCGACGGGAATCTGGTAGTAAGCCCGTGTAAGGTCCAGTTTGCTGAATACTCGAGCTCCCTTGAGTGAGGCGGTTAAATCGTGTATGTGAGGGACAGGGTAGCGATCGGGAACAGTTTGTGCGTTTAGTCTGCGGTAGTCGCCACAAGGACGCCAATCTAAACCGTTATTCTTAGGTACCAGGTGCAACGGTGAGGACCACGGGCTGCTGGATGGCCTAATAATCCCCATTTCTAGCATATGCTCAAACTCCGCTTTGACAACCTTTAGTTTTTCTGGGGATAGTCGCCTCGGCTTTGCGAAAACTGGCGGGCCAGTAGTGACAATATGGTGTGTGACGTTGGAAGTCGCACATGGCAGGCCGCTGCTAGGTTTGAACAAATCTGAAAAAGACTGCAGTATATGCGAATAAGGACCAGTGCTAGTGGGTGTGGCATATACAGGGCTGAGGGCTGGGCCTTGTGTGACGATACCGCTGACGGAGAGGTTTGTGACAGGATCTCTTAACTTATGATTACCTGTATCTACCAGTAATTGGTAGTGCTGCAATAGATCCATGCCAATTATACCTGTGGTAACGTCTGCCACCAGGAAGACCCAACGAAGTGAAACGACGCAAACCGATGTTAAGATCTATAAAGCGCCCGCCGAACGTAGCAATTGGCGAGCCGTTTGCGGCTCGTAGTTGAAGAGACATTGGCCGCCTGCGCTCCTCTACTGTGGGTGGGATTACACTGAACTCTGCTCCGGTATCAATTAGGAAGCGTATCCCAGTGTTACGGTCGGTAACATAGAAGAGGCGACATGAGAGCGGTTCGCCAGCGACGTTAGTCGCCAGTACGTGCTGGCTTGCTAGTTTCCCGATTGTTGAACATCGAAGGTGCACGGGAGAGTGCACTTTTGGGCTTTTGCTCCGTAACGTCGATGATACCAGCACACTCCAGGCTGGTTACTTCGGGACTGTCGGCGCTTGCTGCTAGCACGTGACAAGGGTCTACTACTGCGCGAACTCGAGGGACTGCGTGCACGACTCCTGGAGTTCATCTCCTGTCGTATGCTACAGATCTCCTCGTATAGCTTGGCTTTATGGGCCACCGCGTCAAAGCTTGATGACCCCCCGTCAGACGAATCTTTAGTCTGAGCGGGAGCAGCAGTTACTGTTGCGGAAATGCCAGTTTTAGGATTGATGGCCTCTACAGCTCTATCAGCTGCCTCGGCTATCTCCTGTAAGGGGTACTTGTAGATCGGTGCTAAGATACCCTGGACTGCCTGAGGTAATCTTTGAAGCCAAAGCTGTTTCAGAAAGACCTCGTCAATTTTAAAGTCCGCCACTAGCTGCTTCATCTGCCTCAACATTTGTGAGGGCTTGCGGTCACCTAACTGAACATCTCGGAAAAGTTCATGCACTTTCTGTTGGTCAGTAAGTGCGACTCGTTGAATTAACGCCTGTTTGAGCCTCTCGTACCGATCCGGAGACGGATCTGCGAGAAAGTCAGACACCTCGTCAATGACACTTACAGGCAGGCTCACAATCACGTGGTTTACTTTGGTCTCTTGTGAGTGTATGTGTCTAATGGCAAACTGAGCCTCTATATGATTGAACCATGCAGCTGGACGATGTGTCCAGAAGGCGGGGAGTTGCAGCGTTATAGCCATCTCTGACGCAGAACCGTTGTCAGCCATCTTGCACACAAGACAAAATATTAACAAGGTGATAAAAAACCAATATAAGTACAAACAAAACAAATCAAATCTTTATAACCGTGCGTGAAAGAAAAAAATAACAAAATAGACGGTACGTAAAAAGAATTGTTAACACGTTAAGTTACTATGGCGGAAAACGGTGAAAACGGGCTCACCACTTGTAAGTGTTGAGGCTAGACTTAAGATAGTCCTCGATATCACCACACCTACTAAAAACTTCACCGTCTTATGACTTTACCAGTACTCTACCTAACGTGTAAGTACTGATTAACTCAATCAAAGTTTAAAAGCTAACAATGGAAAGAATTCTTACTATGAGTTGTATTTAACGTAACTGAATAACAGATTTAATAAATAAAGTGACTGTACAACTTAGCTGCAGACGTTGCTGGAGGTAGGCTCGGAGAGTGTTCAGAAAGAGAGCACAACAAGAGAGCGAACCAATGAACGTACGGAAGACTCACAACTCAAAAGATAAAAAGTGGATCACCGTGGGTGAGCGAGTTTAAACAAAAGTTCGAAGGTACAATGTGCACTACATACCTCTGCACTCCCCTGACTTTCAATTTGTCCTCTATGCGTATACTGCTATACATGAATGAACAGTAATCAAATAAAGGACGCACACAAATCTTGTACAACAGAATTGTGGACTCATTTCTGTAAAAGTTCCTGAGTAGAAAGCCAATAAGTCTGCGTGACTTTGACACTTGTTTGGAGATATGTTCAGAAAATGATAAGTCATGTGAGTATTTCAGTCCTAGGTCCAATACAGATTCCTGTCGTAAGAGTGCATGGCCTTGAATTGTCAGGTCAAGTTCTAAATTGTTGCAACCTATGCAGAGCCAGCCACATTTGTCGACATTAAACTGGAGTTGCCAGGTGTCACACCATCTGTCCATTTTTTCTAATTCTTGCTGTATGGCGTTTACTATTATTCCGAGATCTGTGTTCTTGCATTTATAGGTCACTTTTAAGTCATCTGCATATAGTATTGGTTTACCAACGCTAAAGCATTCACAGATACTGTTATATATATTATGAATAGGACTGGGCCTAATACACTTCCCTGGATTACACTACTACTTACTGGTTTAGGCCTTGAGATTATCGAGCCAACTTTTGTTATCTGATTCCTGTCACAGAGAAACGATTTTATCCAGCTCAGGAGAGGGTCACATATCCCTAGTGAGCATGACCTGTAGACTAGCAGATTATGGGGGACTCTATCGAAGGCTTTTGTTATATCGCAATATAGCACAATTACTAGTTCTCTGTTGTCTCTGCTTCGTGTAACTTCATTGAAAAAGTCTATGTGACAGGCCACACATGATCTCTTTTTGAGGAATCCGTGTTGTGATGGACTGATAAGCTCATGTTCTAGTAAGTTGTCTGGCACTTGGTCTTTAACCACTTTCTCCATTATTCGTGATATGACCGGTGTTATATTAATGGGTCCATAGTTGCATGCACTGGTCTTGGCCCCTGCTTTGTGCTTAGGTAATACGTATGTGATTTTCCACACTTCAGGATAAGTTCCAGCTTCCAGTGACAGAGTAAATATTCTAAGTAACAAGACTACCATTTCCGTGCTACCATTTTTGTATATGACAGATGGTATGTCGTCTGTTCCAGTACTGCCATTTGACTTCAATGTCTTAATCGCTGAGTCTATATTTTGTATATTAAAATCTATTTCTCCTAATTTGTGGTTACTTTTGCAGGTCATTTGGAAATTTGGGGTCGGGTGCACTCTGGTTTCATTGCAAAACCACTCACTGAGGAGTTCACTTATAACCTGGGTATCGTTGTATATTACACCCCTATGTTCCAAGATGCTTACATTATTGTCTTTACTGCTTTTTAGACGTTTCTGCAATATCCTACAAAGTTCCTGAGTTTTGGTGTTACCCATTAGCGCTTTATTTTCCTCATGTTGTGACTTCATTTTGTGTTTCTCTTCAAGCAGTTTAAGAGTTTCATGTATTTGGTTTAACGCATTAAATTCCTTAAATATATGGTATTTCCTTTCCAATTTCTTTAGTTTTAGTCTCGTTTTCCGGTCAATGAATGGAGTTGGTGTCTTTAGGGCAGATTTTAGGGGCGCGATTGTGTTTCTTGCTGAGCCAACTATTTTGTAGAAAATCTCAAGTGATACTTCTAAGTCATTGTTGATGAAGTATTCTTCCCAGTCAGAACTTCTCAACAGATCTGATAGGAATTCCCAACCAGCATTCTTATAGTCCCTATAGAAAGAAGCATCCAAGACAGGCATTCACTTCAGGTGAACATAGAGAAAATAGAGTTGATGAAGATTCCTGGCCACCAGCAATAGCAACAACAATAACAGATAACAATCGGCATAAATGGCAGGAACCTGAAAGAAACAACCTCCTTTACCTAACTGGGAAGCACCGTTTTAACTACAGGCGGAACTGACGAGGATATCAAAGCAAGAATCGGAAAAGCGAGACAAGCTTTCATTACTCTCAAGTCTGTGTGGAGGTCAACAGCACTCATCATCAAAAATAAGATCCGGATTTTCAACTCCAATGTGAAATCAGTGCCACTATACGCATCAGAGACTTGGTGCGCCATAAAGAGCATCTCAAACAAACTACACACCTTCATTAACAACTGTCTTCGCTCAATATTTCGCTCAAGATCAGATGACCGGCCAGAAAAGATCAGCAACAGGGATCTCTGGCAATGAGCGAACCAACCAGGCAGGAACCGATTGTACAACAAATGGGCAAGAAGAAATGGAGATGGATTGACCATACTGTGAGGAAACAAAACATCAAGTGACATCACTAGACAAGCCATTGCTCAAGTGGAACCCGAAAGGGAAGCGGTGAGTTGGTCGTCAGTGCAGTCCGAGGGTGACTGGGAGGAGGTCATGTGAAGAGGAGATGAAAGCATGTGGGCAGACTCGGAGCGGGGTGAAAAAGTTGGCAGAGAACCGAACGCAATAGAGACGCGTGGCTGAAGCCCTATGCTTCTGTAGGAATTAAAGGATATAATAATAATAAACACCCTATATATTGTGAGAGAATCTAAATTAAACAGGGATGAGATACATGTTAAATATGCACAAGCGTTGTATGCGCTTTTGAAAAAAGTTATCGACGGAAAGTCAGAAATCTCTATAGGGTGTTCCCTATGGTTGTTAATGGAAAATGTGCTAGATCCAAATACATGCACTTGAGCTGTCCGTAGTAAAGCTAATGTTAACAGCCATTCATTATGTTGCAGAATGATTTAAAATACAGACAACGTCCTATCATCTAATCGGTGTACGAACCAACGCAGTTGGAGGTATAACTTTTATTAGCAAGAATAACTTTTCGGACTGTAGCCTACAATCGGTGACATTTTCGAAACTACGACAAGATGAGAAGCTGATTATTTTTCGTGGTGAAAACATCAGCGAAATACGAACTGCTTGTTTCAGTTCCAATAATGAAATTTATATTTCTTTGATGTTTGTAGCTTTCCCTCGGATGTCCATTATTTTCAAGAATTTGTTTAATAAATTTTCCTTGAACTGGTGGTCTTCTTTCCCTTGACGAAACATTTGTTGACACGATTGGACGAATAGGGAGCAAAATATAAGGTTCTGTAGCTGAAATCCGTTGTCGTGTTTCGGATTAATGTCGCGCGTCCTACTTTTATAACCCCATGGATATAGTTGTAGTGGACGTGAACATTGAACGTTGGTTCATTGAAAATAGATATAAGCAGTTTTTTATTGGCTGTTGGCTAGCTGGCTTTTTATTGGTCTAGAATATAAACTAAAGCGCCAATCTCTTTATTTTGACACGGAAATTTACAGTCAGTAAAATTTCGGGCTTACCTTACCATAATATAATGGCGTGTTAATTTTTTTGGTGTGAGTGTAGTGTGACAGTCACACGCTATTTGGATGCATTTTTGATGTTTAAAGTATATTGAGATGTGTGGGAATGTCCAGAAAGTGAATATAAATCAACAATAATTTTGATGCATTTATTTTAAGTCCAAAATAGGATGTATGCAATTTTGGTTACTAGGCGAATATAATTCAACTATCATTTCTATAAATTTAATGTGTCCTGTATTATTACATGTAGAAATATGTATGTAGTAACTAATCTACTTTTTTAAGTTGTCACTTCAATGATTTGTGGGAATTGTGCGTACTACGTCAGCATAAGTGAAGTAAATTGACAAGGTCATGGCCAGTGGTATATGAGCACTGAAATATATACTAGTGTTTATTTACTTGAAATCATAGTGTTGTGCACGTTAAGAATTGTTAAAACGATTAAATGATGTTGCAAAGTACTCCTACTGCGTTTCTTTCAAGAAATATATCATCTTTATTGTGTGATGTAACAGCTATATTCCAAAGGATAATGTTGTGTTGTATATTTTATGCATGGACACAATTTAAGGAAGCTTTAGACACATTTATGAAGGTACTAACTAAGTTGTTCTTTATTTCTTTGAAAGGAATCCAATACATCCTATCGTGTTGATTCAAGTAAAAAAGAACCATCCGGTGCTGATGACTACAAGTTTGTGAAGTTTAAATGCACTTTTGGAAGTCATCGTGCTCCCCGAGGTGCTGGCTTTAGGAACAGAGGGTAAGTTGGCTGTGTGTGTAATTTTTAAAAATTTTAAGGTTCAAAAGTACATCATGTCAGTCAATAATTCTAGTCCAGCGGAAATCCAACGTATACATGATAACCAAGTACAAAACTGTGCATAACCATCCCTCCACAGCAAGTTTCATGTCCACCGATGTATCTAGACGTCGGCTATCATCACAAGAAATGGCAATTATCCGACCGTTCATTGAAAGGAATACTGATGTCCATGAAATCATGGATCTAGCACATGAGAAGTTCGGAAAAGCGCTCCTGTATAACGATATTAAAAACATAAGGGCTAAGATAAATAAACGTAAGTCCTATCAAAATAAATGGTGCAGTAGAATAGAAATTGGTTGTTTGGAAGAGCTGCTTCATCGACTGAGGCAGACAGGTCCAGTTAAAGTTTTGCAGGACAACGCAGGCTTTGTATCTAAAATCATTTTTGCTCGTAATGATATGATAGACGTGTATCATAAGTTTCCAGAAGTAGTTGGAATCGATTGTACTTACAAAACGAATAAGATGGGGTAAGTTTCAGTACAACAAGGTATAATTCCTTTTCCAAATTTGTTACAGATGGCCTTTATATCAGTTTGTTGTGACTGATGGATTCGGAAGAGGAAGGACTGTTTTGTTTGCTCTTACTAGGAGAGAAACGTTTGCAGATATCAAGGAGATATTGCAAACGTTTAAGAGATTTATGGTGGATACATCGAAAACATTAACATTCACTGTCGACTGTGCAACTGCACAGATGAAAGCCCTAAAGGAGGAATTCCCTAGTTGCAATATTGTTTTGTGTCTTTTCCATGTATGCCAGGCATTCAGAAGGAAGGTAAGTTACATTCCCATTAACTGACATAGGGAAAACAGTTCCCAAACCAGCTTGTTAAAAAGTGGTTGTATCGAATGGCGCACACGCGCAGTTATGACAGGTAGGTTAGCAAATCAGAGTATATTGCCAAAGGTTTTGGCGTTACCTAAACCTCATAAGTATTGTAGACGCTGAGGCTGGTGCTTACATTAGAAGGTACTGGCTAAGAACACGCAAATATTGGGCTGCATCGTGCAACAGGTTCACCATCAGCATGGGGAACAATACTAACAACAGAGTTGAGAATGCTCATAGGCAGTTGAAAAGATATCTACGTAAAGGTGATCCTATGGAACTGACGCTATGGAAAATATGGAGGTGGATCGACCACACAACCATGCGTAAAATACGTCAGGGCCAGTGGATGCTTGCTAAATACTACAATTACGATGTAAGTTCGAAGATAATTTTCGATTTATCCTAGGTACCTAATTCCCTGAAGTCTCATTTACGGAGTCTAACACCGTTTGCTGCCCAGAAAGTTGTGTTAGATTTACAAAGGCGTTCCTTCTTCTTCCATTCAATATCTTCTACCTCAGTTATTTACGCAGAAGGTGGTCACATCTTCTTCGTAAACAGGAACGAGGCGAAATGCACATGTTGGACATACTGCGCATACAATTTGCCTTGTGCACATGTCGTTGAGGCGTTCTTGAACTCATATCTAAATTGTGGTATGTTCCATTTCTTTAAATGTTACTCTTAGATATTCTGAGGAATAGTGAGAGGTGGACACGTCTGTATAACACAACGGACAACATTCCGAGGGCCATCCGGTTAATACCGGAACCAAACAACGCGTTTCGAAATGCTTATGAACGTTTAAGATATCGTCTCAACAGTCTGAACCGAAGAAATCCGGATGCTGCACTGCGGGAAATAGCGGAGTTTACCAGAAGGTTGGACAGTTTGCTAGCAAATGAACCGCAAACAACTTTAAGATTACGACGTGCCCCTGTTAATCGATTATTTTTGTGAAAATATTTGTATTACCTTTTTATTTCCATTTGTATTCAGAATATAAACATGTATGTATAAACTGCTGTTACACTTCCTTTCCTTTCAAAAGGCTAAGACCGACAGTTTAAAGAATACTTTGGTTGATTGTTTCGTTAAGAGAGCGCTTTGAAAGTCACTTAGAAATTAAAACGATCTGTGCCTTATTTACTACGTTTTTCAGCCGAGCATTTGCGGTTCATAGCATATCCTGATTAACGGTGATTAATACGATTTATCACTTAGACTGCAACACCACCAAGCCTACTATATTCATAAACTTATTCTAACCTATTCATCGATAAGGCCTTTTTATGGTAACTGAAGCTCTTATTTACCCATTATTTTCTCAAATAACGCTGGTCATGCTTACAATGATACCTAGGTGCTGAATTGAGTCTTTTAGTTCTGAAATAACGCTAGTCCGAGCCTAATTTGTCCTGTGAGGGATGGAACAGAGCGGATAAGCAAACCCAGTCGGTTCCATTTACTTTCAATCATGATAAGAAACCAGCTCTTAGTTTTAATCTCAAACAATGGCAGAACGGTTAGGCAGTTTACTTATTGAATAAGGTTAATATATTATAAAAGTATACCTTATTTGGCTGAATCATTGCAGGTTCACCATAGCCCTTGACTACCAACATAAAAACTGGGAACTTCAAGCTAAAAATCATCTTAATAGGATTATCCAGTGACACAAACTGATCTACACACTGCAAAATGGGAAAAACATGCAAAAAAACCTTTAAAATTCAATGGAAATCGAATTCACGAAAACATATAACCAGCCGACGCAGGAACCCATCACGACCTTGAAACTGACTGTAGCCTCTTTCTGGTTCATTGGCCTTGGTCGCCATTGGTGGGCAACTCGAAGGTGCGAATGGTCCGATTGTGTACAAGTTCCAAGAAGACGAACGAAAACGAATATAAGTACATAATAATTTTGTATGAAACATTTGTTTATAGACTATTATTATTCTCCGCTTTAACTGCCAGACAATATAACTTCCTTCTTACAATACTGGTGTTTTGCAGTTAAAGTCGAAGAAAGTACATAGTATTTATTGGTGTGGAGCATCTTCGTAACAATAGGAACTTAGGGATAAGTTCTTTGACAATGGTTTCGATTGTTTTTTATTTGGCACTAGAAAAGTAACAATTTAAACTGGTCTCTCACAAAATAACAATCAGAACCTGCTTTTTCAATGAAAATACAGAAAGCCTTTACGCACATAATTTTGTTTATTAGCAATTTCATTATATCTGCCAGTTATTCGGAACAATGGAATTGGTCGCTGCATTTCTTTTCGGAAGTAAATAAATTAAGGTACTTAGTCTACTAACCATTCGTTTCATACTTTTACTAGTTCAGCCCATCTAACTCATTTGCCACTCCTAGGAGTTTGAGGGTTAGTCATTAGCAGAGTTGGGAATTCCGCTAGCATTTCCAGGAACCTTTCTGTTGATAACAACGAAAATTGGACTAGATTCAACGGATGGCGCTCACGCACCTTGCCATTCTTATACGAGGAGGTTTCTTTGATTGCAAAAGGTCTCTTTCGAGCACCCACTAATAAGTCATATTTTTCTAGGAAGTCTATACCGGTGACCGCTAGGTCCAAATCAGCAGTAGTGAACACCCTTAGCAGCTGTCACTTAAACTCAAGGTCAGACGACAATGTTTTCTGCCCAAACGTCCTTGTCAGTGCTCTATTGGTGGCCCGACGATTGACGAATGACTTTTTCATCCAATCTCGGTCAATGCTTTGGCATGACGCCGAGTGCAGCTCCTGTATCGCTCACGAAGTCCATACCACAGTTTTTATCCTTGAAGCAGAGTAGGCGACTTCCGGGCACCCGTTCTCAGTGGTTGCCACCTGAGAGAGGGTTAATCGTCACCCTGGTGCTTGCGAGGTGGTTTAGGCCAGGAGCATGGTTGTTTACATTTCACTGAATGTGAGCCAAACCTCCAAAGACACCATTAGAATTAATCTAGTTTGTTTTGGTCTGCTCTTTGACCGACAACGTGACGTATTGGGTGATCTTCATCGTCCGCTCTGTGTTAGTTGTATTTGTTCTAATTGCTCCATTAGTGATCTGAAGTTAGTCTCTAATTCTGAGACTATTGGTACTTTGCTCGTACTCATATCGTTCAGCTTCCCTTCTACAAATCACCTCTTCTCCAACATCCTGTCAGCTATGCGTGTTAACTGTTCAAGGGAAGAGGCACGATCTTATGCGTCTAGTGTTTGTTGTACATACTGCGAGGGGGCTTGCATCCAACCCCGCCTCAGTGCAGCCTTCCCCATCGTGCTTTTCCCTACAAGCGGCCACAGGTGGCGCAAGAATTGTGACAGGGGTCTATCTCCTATGTTCTCCCCTTGAAGCAACCGTTGTATACATTGGTTTTCAGACATGGAGAGACATATTGTAATGCTGAATTTGATCACTGTGTAAAGCAGCTTGTTTGGTGGATGAAGTATCAGATCCCGTGAATCCCTGCTTATCTCATAAGTTAACTGAAAACACCTAGTATACACCCAGTATTATCAGATTTGGTGCTATAGAGGCCGAAGTAGTGCCCTAGTTGAGCGAAGCATAGCTATGGGTCATGTCGATCAAATTCACGTGATCTAATATAATAATGTGTATTTTTATATAAACATATAAATTCACATGAGAATGCATGCCGTTTTTACAGGTACGATCAAGTATGATATAATATCAAATCGTAGATTGTCTACAAGTTAATAATGTTTCAACAGATATTTGTTATATATATATACACTCATTGTCAGAACCAGGCCGCATAGTTATTGAATTGTACAATTGTCCTCCAGGTTTCGCGGGAAAATCGACTTCGTTTTGTTCTCATCCCGTGGTTGTACGCATACGATAACCAACCAATATTGAGGTAAGTATAACTTTTACAAGGGATTGAAGGCTGTTTTAGAAAAGTAAAAAGTGCTAAGGTGAATCAATAAAGTGCAATGAAATGGGTAAGTGCGAGTATCATTAGTAAATTCATTTATAAAGGAAACTCCCTAGGCTGACAACGTTCATTAGCAATGTATAATGCTACCCATATTGGTCTTGCCATCATGACGTCCACTTTTGGTTTCGATACATTTATCCTCATGCCGGTTGTTTTTATTTCATACCTTTTTGCCTATTTGATGCACAACCGTACCCTACAGAGAATAGGAATAGAATCGAATTCATATAGAGCTATAAAATGTTAGGTTTAATGGAATATAATGAGCATCAAGTAAAGACGTTATTGGAAAATAAGTGAGACGAGACATTGTGAAGTGGTATTTAAAGATCCGACAATGGACAGCAAGTTAGTTTATAAGATGCCCCATAAATCTGTGCTGAGCCCACGTGGTCGCATCTCAACAATAGGCTGAGCGAATGGCATATATTTAAAGGCAGAAGCATGATCTGTTTAGGCGTTCACTAATATCTTTTTCAAGCCCTCAGAAAAATCAGAAAAATCTCCAGCCGTCAAACTGCATATTGCTGTTCCCGCAGAATGGGGCGATTCACCTTAGTGACCAAGATCTGAGTATGTTACCTCGAGATCTGTGACTGTCTTCGCGTTTGAGACAAGGTCACCGTACACGTATAGGCACATGCTAGGTTTCCAACGTCCGAAGTGTGTTATCCCAGACTTAGCTGGATTGAATGTTAACTGCCCCTTTTCACTCCAATTACATAGACTATTTAAGTCTTGTTGGATTTTACTAGCAATATTCATATCATTATAATCGAAATCATAGGCAACTTTGAGGTCATCTGCAAAGGGGTATGGCTTGCCATACTTGATGATAGAGACAATAGCATTTATGAATACGATGAATAGGGTAGGGCCACGAACACTACCTTGTATCACGTCGTTGATTATCGGTTTGGATGAAGGTAAGTGATGGTTGACTTTAACTAACTGTTCTCTTCCTGTAAGAAAGGAAGTTATCCACTCAAGAAGCCTTCCACTTATTCCATAAGATAGGAGTTTCAGTATGAGTCTGTTATGTGGGACTTTATCAAAAGTTTTCCTAACATCTAGAAATAATGTTGCTGCCGAACGACCTTTGTCTACACATTCAGTAATATGGTCGAAATAATCTAACTGTAAAGTAGTGCACGACCTTCTATTTAGGAAACCGTATTGGAAAGGGGATATTAAGTCATTCGAGAGCAAATACTGAACAATTTGCTTCTTTACAATCTTTTCCATCACACGTGAAACTACGGAAGTGATGTTGACGGGGCGGTAATTATCTATGTCCACTGTAGGTCCGGTTTTGTGAATGGGTACCACGTAAGATTTCTTCCAGCTATTTGGATATGTTCCACTCCTTATCGAAGTTGAAAATATCTTGAGGAGAAGTAGATTCATGTCATTTCCACCATTTTTTAAGAGGACGAAAGACATTCCATCTGGGCCGGGAGTAATAGTAAGCTTAAGAGTCGTGATAGCTTTATCGAATTCTTGGGCGCCTAAGACCACATCGCTTAGACACTTTTCTGTTTTACGAGGGAAATCTATATCCTGGTCATTTTCTAGAGTGCGTGCTAAACACCTCACATATATATCCTCAGCACTTTCGTGAGTAGGGCCGCCTGGATGTATTATTTTTGGATATGTTGACTTGGAGTTTGTTAACCTACTTTTGAAGAGTTTGGCTATTTCTCCAGTGTTATGTGGCGACGGGCACTAAAGAATCTTCCTGCTCAGAAGCAGATTTTTTAAAATCAAATCCCACGTTTGGTAAATGAGACGTTTCAACAAGCAAACATTGCTCCATGAAGTGCATTCGAGTAAAAAGACCTTGAAAATTACAACTAAGAGGGCAATACATGTATGAATTACAGTTAACCTTAGTGGAATAGAAGGCGTGTTGCTTACGAATTCGGTCCGCTAACTGCTGGACACTACGCACATGTTCCTCGTGGATATTATTTATTTCTAGAATTTCTTCTATGCTCATGAAGAAGGAGAATATTACCTCCGTTTAGTGCCTCGCCATTTTCGTGGTAGCTCGTGACCTGCCGAATCTAATGATGTTTGGTGATCTCACCATAACTAAGACTTCATACTGCAGGAGCACATTCTCAACGTCTTCAGAGGAACTAAGTGACATTTTCAGTAAAGATGGATTCCCTCGAGGTGCTGGCCACCGTTGTGCAATGCACGTGAAATTGTAGGCAAGAATTTTGGGAACCGCTTCCTATTTAATAGTACCTGTTGTAAATGTCCAGCTCTTACTACGCTGTACCTCACGCTGTCCCTGGAAGACTTTCATAAACAATTTGCATAACCAACGCGAAAACCAGAACACAGATTGGCGACTCTAGAATCCTTCATTCTTAGGCCAGTAGGTAGCAAACAATAAGGTTATTATACACAAGGTCTAAGAATAAATGTTATAACAATAAATCACGATAATACCTCTGACAGTTTTCTATGTTCAGACGAACAGCAAACGATGAGACGATGACTGCTGGATTGATGACTCTCGCGAAAATTATGTAGGAGTTGGGTTTGAGCAAACAACCATGAATTGATCGTTCAATCTTCAACTACATTGACACCTGTCTTCCTAGTGGGCAACTGCTACACACATTCAGTCCAAAAAGGATAACGAATTTTTGCCTATTGTCCTCAGTGTTCTGGTCTCTCCCAGCCGCACTATTTAATCCCTTCAGAAATTTACACAATTAAACCTCCTGCAGATTCCCACTCTCTGTTTCAAGCTGTTTAAACTATGCTTTCAAGTTAATCCAGTTGCTGTTCCCAGTTAGTAACCTGAGAATTCGCCTAAGAATTTTAAAACCCACACGAGAGAAATGCATAAAATACACTGCATCAGGCATTTCAAGTAATACTGGAGAGTAGCATTGCAACGGAAAATTCCGCTTGAGGGTCTGCTTGAATCAACAGCATTGCGCTGTTATCCACATCTCATAAACCGTTAATGCCCAGCGCTTACAACGCTGGACCTCACGTTGTTCCTCAAAGCTTCTCAGAAACGCTTAGTAATAACGGACGCAAAAACCAAAACACTGATTTGCCACTCGAGAATTCTTTATTGTAACACCAACATATAAAAAATGTTTCCACTAAGGTCTGTGAACAAATATTACAATAATAAATCACAATATTACTTCTGTCGGTTTGCTGCTGACTTCTTTCTGAACAGCGACCGATGAGACAATGACTGTCGTACTGATGCCTCCGCGAAAATTTGGGGAAGTTGGTTTTGAGCAAACAACCATGAATTGATCGTTCAATCTTCAACTATATGGACACTCCCAGGCAAAAACCGCATCCATCCCTTTTTTCCATCACGACCAATACACCTTGACTTGGATGCCATTGCGAGAACCTGGGTCACATGGACAAAGCTGAAATGGAAAACAAACAGAAAAGCCAACACACCACAAGCACACTCACAGCACAATCTCACACATCAATGACGACCTGCGCCTTCCAGTGAAAGGCATCCTCTTGACATCTTGCAACACAATCGCAACCTGCTAGAATGACTCTCGCAGAACACGACGTGACCATAGCAGCACTTCATGATATTCTTCGCACATCCTCTTATCTACTCACTACCAATTACCACTGAAATCGCTTGTCACTCATTCTGCCTCAGTTCTAGTAGCGGTAACGTATGCGAGCCTCAGTCGTTTACACTCTTTCTCCGCGGCATGTGGGACCGCAGCTAACAATTATCTCCGTATGCATTTCATTCTCAGCAATAGCCTCCCCAGCGTATACGACCCATCTGCTGTCTCTAGCATCAATCAATTCATTCACGGATGTAGAAGACTGGAAACAACTTCAGAAG